>VWZN01000056.1:794559-884501 GCA_013396955.1 Regulus satrapa
TTTTTTTTTTTTTTAATCTGAAGAAGAAATCTCATGGGGTTTTCTTTGTTATTGTAGCTTCTCCCAAAATTGTGGGGCTTTGCTTTAACAACTGACTTTAGTTTGGCATTATTAGATTAGGAAAAAATAGACTGTCACAGTATGGGAATAGAACGTTAAAGACGTGAAAGGTGGAAAATGATGCTTCAGGTGACACTGACAAAGGGCATTCAAAGCCTTAACACAGCTTTTAGACTGGTTGGTGAGTGGCTTCGTTCTTTTTATTCTTTTTGGCTTGTAAACGTGCTACAGATATTAAACTATATGGTATTTTTTTCTCACACTGTTCACCATTTAATATAAACACGTTACAGATGAACCCAGGAGCGTTACTTTGACTAAGAAAGTTGGCAACATGAGAAATTTTAATAATGAAATTTTCCTTACATGTTTAGAATAGCAATAAGCAGCAGAATTTCATCCTGTTTTAATGGTTTGGATGTGGCTGCCTGGAAATTCAAACCCTTGGGAAAATCTCACACTGCTAAATGTGTTTTTATTTGGTGTCAAACCCCTCTTCTCTCCAACCCTCTCCCCCATCTATAAGATTTTTCACTGAAAGGAAAGTTATTTTTGAGATGTTCAGTATTTTTATTTTATGAATGTAAAGTCATAAATATAATCTTAGCAGTTTGGTACAACTGAAAATCATATCACTGGAACAAAAAAACCATAAAAATGTATTGCTTCAGTACTCATCAAGGGAGTTAAGTCATTGAACTATTCTTACAAAATATTTAGACTTCTGATAAAGCTACATTTCCCACAGAGAATGTAGTTCTGTCTTGCTTTGGCTTTCTAAGATTAGTGCTAGCCAGCAGCAATCCTATTAACTTTGCTTAAGATCTAGGGTCGAGTTAAAAGCAGAAGCTTCAGTGTGTTTACATGTTTGTGCATTTCTGAGAATGCTATTTTATGCAACTTCAGGGACCTTATCAGCAAGAAAGAATAGAGAAACTGAAACAAACTTGGGCTGCTGACTGTAGGGATATATAAAACTGTGACAAGAACGAAATTACACATTGATAGTATTGGCAAGAGAGTTTTTAATTGTTGTAGTAGCCAAAATTCATGGTTTTATGCATTGTGATAATTGAAACCAGTTATTAATTTGGCACTCAGAGTGATAAGGAGAAAGGAAATTGATCTGTAATACCAAAAACCCCAGTCTTGGATGTCAGCTGGTGGTAGTCTTTCTTTTATGCCTGGTGTAGGTAAGTGATTCTGTTCCATTCATTCTGTAAGCTTAATTTTTTTTTTATTGCTAGCATATTTTATGCCTTCTTTTTCTTTTAATTTGAAGACTTAGCGCAATATTTTACTATCTATAAATGAGTGTTTGTTTCAAATATACCCTGATGTAAAATGCTGAGAGGGTTAGCTTTGGCTTTTTTCTTTACCTACTGTATACTTTTTCTGACATGTTAGATTAACTTTCAGCCGCAGGCCAATCTGTCAAAGAAACAGGGAATGTCTCCTGCTATGACAGATTTGCCAGAGGCTGAGGTTTGAAACAAGCTGGGTATTGCTTCTTACACAAAAGTAATTTCTCCCTACTGAAGAGAGCTATCACTGAATCAGCTGAACAGAGCCTCTGACTTGCATTACTAGGTTCTGATCAGAAAATCTGCAACAGGCATTTTTTCTAATAAACTTATATGCCACAAAGGAGCTCTGTCAGTATGACTGCAGGAGAACTTTCAGCAATATAAGGTCAAAATAATTTCCTCAAGGATATCAGGAATCCAATATATATTTTAAAAAGTTTCCCTGGTTGACTTCAGTATTGTTATCATGTTGGATGAATATACTGCTGCAGAGATGGACCCATAGGTCAAGCTTTAGCATAGAGACAGGACCTGCACTATCACCCTGGCATCTGCTCCAAAAATAACCACCCCACTCCTTAAACCTGACTGAATTGACTGGATGAGCTGAACAAAACAGAGCTCTCTGCCCCCGCTCATCCTGCCTTGGCTGAGGCGCCTGAAGCTGCTCCACGTCCTGGATGTCCCCTTGCAGCAGAGCTCCTCGCAGGGCGGCGCTCACGGCCAGCTCTCCGAGCAGGTGCAGTGTGTGCCAAAGCCCGGGCTCCTTGCAGAAGGGCTGAGCAGGAGTGTCTGTCCCCTGAGAGGGGATGTGGGCAGCGGCAGAGCAGGCACGGCTGCCAGGAACTCGGCATCCTTCTGTCCAGGCTCCTTTTGGGACAGACTGCCATCGTTCTTCAGGACTGACTGGCAGAGAGGGTGTGTGACTAACACAGGGAGTGTTATGAGAGGAAAGAGAGGATAAGCTGGGGTTCCTTGCTGCTTCTTTTGCCTTCTGTGATATGAGCGCTCGATGCTGTGAGCAGTGCACTCTGCGAGCTGGGAAGTGGCGTTAAGTCTTTTGTTTTACCAGATTTCAGTACCCCTTACATGCAAGCCAGGTTCTAGGATAAGATTTGGGCTTAATGAAGGAATTAATACATATTCTCCTCAGGCAGGTGTCATAAAAAAGAACTGACTTAGCCCATATAATGGACCCCTTATGGCACTGGAATAGCTGAAGCTGTGCCCATTTCCATAGACTAATTTAGGTAATTACAGCTGTATTACCTTATGCCAGCCAAAGATCTGACCCAATTAAATTGGAATAACAAACCGTGTTAATTTTAAGACTTTCTCTAGGAGTGCATGTCTGCCTTATTGCTTATTACTGATCACAGAGTTCATAAGCTGCTGGTTATAATTTAATTTCCCCTTATGAAGTGGAATTCCTGTTTGGATTTACTTAAATATATATTTTAAATGTCGTAAAGAGTAAATAGGTGTGATATTGATTTATATTATCACAGTTAAAGAGGCTGTAGTTTCCCCTTACAGCTGTATGCAAACACAACATAGTTCAGAGGGCTGTGGCAAGGTAGGAAGTCTAGCTCAATATTGTTTCTTTACTAAAGTCCAGGTAGAGTTCTTGAGTGGATTTTAAGAAGAAAACACTGTTCATCTGTTGAAATGTTGTGGGCTTCTGAGGAATAAGAAAGCCTAGAAGCTTGCAGGTTTAAGGGTTCAAGAAATGAGAAAAAAAAAAAAAAAGTCTTCACGTGTGCTTGAATTTGCAGAAAATGAACTGTCATGAGGGCTGGGGATCTCTTGCTGGATCTGAAGTAGGTCCTGTTTGGTTTGAGGCAGTACAGCTGTGCCTTAATGCACCTAAAACTTTAGCCCTCTGTGGGTACCTACATGCCTGCAGTCAGAACTGAGCAGTCCTTTTGCTGACATAAAAGTCAACCTGGAAATTGTACCCTGTGTCAGAGCTTCTTACTATTAAAAAAAAAAAATCAGCTGACAGCTGGCAGGAAAAATAAGAAAAAAAAAACCTTAAATATACAAATTAATTAAATATGCTGATTAAATCCTTGATGCAACATCCATACTGTGAAAATGTCTCTAGCCTTGCAAAGCTTTAAACTTGATAGTTCTCACAACCCCCTTGTGGCATCATCCCAGCCCTCTGCAGTTTTAATCAACTGCATGCAGAAGAGTGTTTCCAGTTACATTGATGTCTATGCTGCCATCAGAACAGGAGAGGTGCTAATCTAAACAATTAATAGTGTGACTCCACCCTGTGTGCTCCAGACTGTCTGTAATCAGCCTTTTGATAGTCACCATCAGAATTAAGCAATAATGTCAGTTATACTGACATTGCTTAGTCAAAACTCTTTGTGGTTACTTCTGCTTTATAAATAATAATTTTTTTTGTGACAAATACTGATTGCTGTTGGTTGAACAGGGCACTTGATACCTTCTTGTGGACTGGAAGGCACCTTAATCATCTGTAGACATTCAGTGTAGCTGCAACACACGTGCATATTCCAGCACACAGTAGTGGTGCCACTAATTTTTGTTCTTCTGAGTTGTATTTAGGAGCAAAGTCTTAGCTCTCCAAACAGGATTGTAAAACCTAATAAACAGACATGGTGATGGGGGCTTTAATGCTTTCCCTGGCCACTGCTCTCACTGGTATACTGTGGAATGTTAGGAGACTAAATTGCACTTTGGAAAAACAAATGAACAAAGTAAATGATGTGCTGTGATACCCTTGGCTGGGCTTTTTAATAGGGTTTGTTTGCTTACTTTCTAATTTGCAAGGTCTGATAATTTGCAATTGGCTTCCCAGTCCTTAGCCCTTGGAGTTAGTGCAGTGCTAGTGTATCAAGAGGGACAAGCAAATCAAAAAGAGGAGCATCCCATGCTGGGGAAGCTACAAAAAATGGCTTGAATTTCTGGAAATTTTTAGCGTGATGCTTATAACTATTTAATTTTTGTTTAGTTCTTAGTTCATTCCCTTGTATGTAAATAATTGTCTAAAAATGAAAAATCTCTCCTTTTTTTAGTAAAGGTGATCTCTTGTTACTGTTATTTTGAATGCCTCCATTGTGGGCCTTTTATAATTTTTATGATGGTGTAAGTAATGTGTCATCTATGTAACATCTGCACAAGGTTTACTGAAAATTAGGCTGGTTTAGAGGATTATATTTCAAGTCTATCATAGCAACTTCAGTGGTGATGTTCTTTCAAGCAAATTATTCTGAAGTTCTTATGTGTTCGATTTTTTTTTTGTTGTTGGTTTTTTTATGTTTTTTTTTTTTTTTTTTTTTTTTTTTTTTTTTTTTTTTTTTTTTTTTTTTTTTTTTTTTTTTTTTTTTTTTTTGAGAGAGAGAAATTTGAATTCAGTTTGAAACTCAGCAAAATCACTGTTATATGAAACCTGTGTGGATTTTTAAAAAGCATTAGTGGATAGCACGTCATAATTTCTTATCAGCAAGCCATTCCTACCTGATGCTTTGTATCAAAGGATGATCTTTTGTTATAAACAATAAGAGCTCTCAGAAATTTCCAGCACTTCCCAGTTTTCCACGGACTTCCTGAAGAGGTTGTCATAACCTTAGAAGTTATGAAGGTGTTGTCTTAAAGCAAGACATTAATCAAGACCTAAACATACTTACTGATATTTTACTGCTTTATAAAATAAAGATGCATACTGAATAAACTAGGCATACCCATGTATGTGAGAAAGGAGTCAATTGCTGGAAGTCAAGAGAGTATTTTCTGGTTTTTCTCTGAAGAAGAGAAGTAATTGATGAAGTGATTCTCTGTGTTTAATCTCTAGAAAAAAATAATAAAATAATGCTTCAGAGAAAGAAAATCAGCAAAAGCAGATGTTGTCATTGTAGAGAAGTTATTGCTACCAATAATATTCTTAGTGCATTCTCTTTTTTTTTTTTTTCTCCTTTTTTTTTTCTGTCCAGAACCCTCTAATTATGGCAGGTTTTGTTTCTGAGGCTGGCGACAGACAAGGTTATTCACTGTTTGGAGCTGATTCCCCTTTCCATCTGTTACATGACCCACTGTTCCTATAGATGCCAGATGAATATTTCTTCCTTGTTTTCTGGTTCCTTTTATTCTGTAATATGCCAATGCATAGTTACATATTTAAAATTCCTACTGTGATATAAACCATCTTGAATATAGAAAAAATTTTGTTCAGGAAAACTTTTTCTTTTATTGTTCAGCTAAGAAAGAAGAAAGTAAAGTGAATTCCTTTTTCATGTATTAAGATTAACTGGAGAAAGTGGCAGATTCTTTCCTTTTTGCTCTAAGTTTTGTTATGGCCTGATTCACACAAGTGTTTCTTGTCTGATTCTTGGTTTTGTAGTTTAAGATTCCTCTTTGTTCATGCTTCATGGACAGAAGTAGAGTAAATTATACTGATAGAGGTAATTTTGTACGAGTTTAAAACTCTGAACTCCTGGGGATGGAAGGGGAGAACTTGTACTCCATTGTTGAAATTGTATGACAAAATGTATTTGTTTTAGTGGGAGTTATCTGATATACCTAACTGAGAGGTTTTTTCTGGTTGTGAATGAGGTAGGCAATTTAATTCCTGCTATATGTCTTAGCCTCTTCTTATCTTACCTTTATTATACACCCCCCATTATCACAGAATCGAAACGATCCATACTTACTAATTAACTCTTTTTACCTTTTGTCTGGAAGGCCACTATAAAGATGGAAAACAGGATCACTTGACTGATTAAAGGCCAGTTTTGGACCACCTAATAGCTGTGCCTAGTTTACGTATACTGAATTTAAATGCAGGAAATCACTTGGTGACTAAAACTTCAATAAGATGAGAGAAAAAACTATAATTAGCTAGATAGTGTGAAACTTATGTGCAGCATCTGTGCCAGCTTTTGGGTTCTTCTTAGTTCAACCCTGATTTGCCAGCCACTGCAGGTATATTGTTTGGCTAATGCCTGATGTAATGGGGGTGACTAAGGAAATAAATATGTGCCTCCCTGCTCTGTGTCTTGAGAGCATTGTCTCTCCTGTGAATTCTTAAGGAAACATTTATGCTAGCAAAGCTACTTTGGGGTTTTGTGGGGTTTGGTTTTTTTTTGCTTTTTTTTCATTACTTGGTTGTTAATTTGACAGTGAATTCCAGTAATGGCCTTGTCAGGGAAATGGTTTCTCTTGTTTTTCCAGATATATACAACTCTGCCTCTTTTCAAACTCTACATTATGCCAGGTAGTTTTGTTGAGTGATACTTAAACTATTTAAAAGCTATTTTTACTATTCAAGGATTGTGATACTGACTCATGTGGTATTTTATGCCAGTCATGTCATCTGTAGTCACTAAATTTAATGCACTTCTCAAAATTGCCTGGTGGTGACCTTGTTCCCGAGGTTGTTGCAATTTCTAGCTAAAACTTGCAGAGTATTTCCAGATTCTGAATTTCAGGGTGGCAGTGAACCATATTAGAGAGATTTGAGAAGATGCTGCTTTTCTACGGAGTTTGTGAATCTGGAAATGTATTAAACAATACAGTCTGAGTAAGATGTAAAGGAACTAAACTAAACCTTTGTTCCCCAGCAAGCCATTCCATTGTCCCATTAAAGGACAGTTTAACATTTGTATTAGTGTGTTTTAGACAATGGATAGTTTGATGTCTGAGGTCATGAATTTTTTAAAGTAGCCATACCATGTCACATTTCTTTTTGATCTGCACTTAAATTTTCATTTATTTCTGTATGTTGCTGACTGAGGGCCACTAGTTTCCTATCATGAGAAATGGGTGCTGAATTAAAGTTGCTGTTTTTACCCAGCTCTGAAAAGATGTGCATTATCAAAGCAGTTGTTTGGCTCAGACTAAGGAAAGAGATAGTTCTATAGGGAATATGCTTAGAAAAGCAATGCCATAAATAGGTCTTGTGTCAGTGTTTGCTATAATGTCTTGATATGTGTCATCATGAATTATATATTTCAGATTTATCACTTCTTCCACTGATAAGGGACATTGCTTCTTCGAGTGAGTTTTCTTCATGGCTTAAAAGATTTACTGATACATTGAAATTCCCTGTATTGAAGATTCAGATGAACTTTGGAAACTTGAGATAAGAACTATAAATCTGCTATAAACTAGGATGCCATTTCTCAAAGCATGTATTTATTGACAGGCTTTGTACTGGCTTATTATTCTGCTTCTCCTTTGGGTGCATCAGAAGAGATTTTCTTTTCAACAGTATGAACCAAAAATAAAAAACTAAATGTGGGTCATACAGTGTGTGTGTGTATATATATATATACACTGGGGTAGAAAGCTTCATTTAATTTAAGCTCTTTATGCAAAATTGTCTTCACTTGAACACACTTGAAGATAAGATCACTTGGTGGATGGCATAAGGGCAGCAGGCAGGGAACCCACTATAAAGCTTCCATCAAAAAACCCCAGCTCTACTTTTAACATGGAAGGAGGCCTAGTATTTCCTTGATCTAAAAATCCCACCTCCTGAAAACTAACCTGCAAGATTTAACTTGCATGGGAGAATAAATGGGACATTATTAATCCATGTGACCTGCCACTGGATCCTCAACGGGACTTTGTATCCGAGGGGATACCCGTGTATGTCAGACCCTTGAACAGATTTGTGCAAGGAGATTCTGAAAACTCTGTAAAGCTACTTTTCTTTCCCAGAATTAGTAAGATTGTAATCAGTATAGAGCTATTGATAATGAGATACTTGAACTTGATTTTTGAAATCCAAGACTTATAAAAAAGGCTCTAGTAAAGATTGGGTTGTAGAAAAGAATGAGTGAGGAGTACCTTATTTCAGTAGCTGTTTTTTCTGTGATCGCAATTGAGTTGCATTTTTTTGTCTCTTTCTAGCTTATTTTATTTTGTAAAATATTGACACAGAAATTGCTTTTGAAATTTTGTAATAGAATTTCAAAACAAGCAGCTTAGTTACAGATTCTGTCTTCTGTTCAGGTCTGCTTTCATTCCGTTTTATGGTTCAGCTGAGTTAAAGATAAGACTCATAATTTCCCCTTGGGACCTATGAGATCCAGCAGGAGATTTCTTGGTATCACTTCCCTGCCTTTTACCCAAGGGCAGATTAGGGGCTGTTTTACCCCATTTTACTGCCATGAAATAAATAATAGTTCCACTTGCACCACTGCAGAGGTGCTTTGTACTGCTGTGATTTCATCTGCTCTGTTAGTTCTGGGCACTGAAAAATGTGGCAAAATCAAGTTTTTACTTTGTTCATATTGCCAAGTATAAGATAATCTAAGCCTTAAGACATGATCCCAGTATTAAAGCAGTAAATCTCAGTTTTTTGCCACTCCCTCTTCCCCAAGCACTGAATCATTTATCAGCTGAAATGGACATTATTGACAAATCTATTGAAACTTGGAGTCATGTTGCAAAATGCACATTCAGAGAGCAGAGACATTTTCAATTACAATTGTGGGATAATTCAGATAGTCATCTTTGACCTCGTTATACAGTGGGGAGGGATAAGCAGAAAACTGTTGTGCATGAATAGACAAGGGATTCTCAAATTTAGCAGCTGATAGTATAGTATGGAGAAAAAGAAATGTTGGGAGTACTTTACCCTCCCTCAGCTTCATCCAGAGCTTAAAAATCCCAAGTTTTCAGTTTTTGGCTATGTATATGAGACTTATAAGGACAATCAGTACTGATTAAATATTGAAGCAGTCTAAATCAGGATAGCACTGCTTTCTTTTCTTTCTAGTTACTCCCGACCTGACTCTTGAGCAGCTGTAGCAGATCCATTGGCATCTGTGCCAGTTGTCCAAGGAAAGCCCCAGTAGCTCGAAGCTGCTGTTGTTTAGCCTGGGTGCAGGTCTGAATGCATCTTGATAAATGTCAGAGGAGTTAACTGCTGCTCATCCAGTTTGGCATGTGAGCACCGGGGCATGTCCCCAGAGATGGGAGGTTGGAGCTGCACCTTGGTTCATGTTCTGGGCTGTTGCAGTGCTTGTGAAAGCCAGGGCTGTCTCTTTGTGTAGATCTTCCACAATTTGAGAGGCCTCTTATGCCATAAAATTTATTGTCAGATGGATTTCGCTTCTCAATGTGACTTTGCTATTTGCTGAGACTTTCTAACTGCCAAGTCTTGGATGAATGTCGCTGTTCTGATTTTATACTTCAGAAGATGGCAATCTGTAAGGAAGAGACTGAGTCCTGGACAGTCATGGTCAGACAGGGTGTTTGCTGCTTTGTTGGGGTGAGTGGTAAGCTTAGCATGATGGGTCATGCTGATGCCATCTTTCAGTACAGTAACAGCACTTGGATGGTCTCATGCTATTAAATGGTAATAAGTGATAGGCAGAATAAAGAAGTTTTGATATTTTAGTCTCACTGATCTAACAAAGACGGAATGGCTAAGCTTGTGTGAGCTTTAGATCAGACGCTGACTGGTGGCTGATTCAAGAGGAATTGATTTCTGGCTCCAGAAGGTGCCATAAGAAGGAAACAAAGATGCTTACTGTCTACAATTTGTCATAAAGGATGAAAGCACCCAGTGATATACAGCAATTAATTAGAACAGTGATGAACTTCTGTCTGTCTGAATATATGGTGTATGTTGAAATGTAAGTGAAAGAAAATGTCTTTCTTTTCACCCCTTAACCCCCCACCTTCTTTGAGGGAGTGGGGAGGGGCTGTGCTTTTTTGTGGAGGGGGTTGTTTAGGTCTGCAGCAGATCTAAACCTAGGTGAATTTACAGGAATGTCTTTTGAGATGAATTTGTACCAGCCATCCCAGCTCAGACTGCGAATAAGTCAAAGCTGGTTTTACTCTCTGTCAGACTTTTTGACTGTGATTTTTGGCAGGAGACTCATGCAGACACAGTAGCCTGTCTGCAGAGAGCTGCAAACAATATCAGAACCTGCATTTTTTCATTTTGTCTTCCAATAATTAGAAATAAATCCTCCAGACTGAAAATAGAATGTATTGCTTGTTGCATACGGGGGACAGTTTGACCAATGTAACAATGTTGTATTTTTGTATTTTTATATTTGCTGAGATGAACTGATTTACTTTCTTGCATTACATTTGCAGATCTACTTTTTAGCTCTGCTCAGCTGGACAAGATAAAGAGAATGACATCCAAGTAGTTTTCTTCCCCAAATATGTAAGTTGTTTTCAGTATTCTTGTTGTACAGGTTGCTGTTTTGTTCCACCAAGGGTGAGTTTAAATTAAGAAAGCTTTAATGAAATTTTAAAGGCAGAATTTATCCTAAACTTTAGTGTTTTGCATTTCTATGCATCAAGGCTGAGTCTTCTTTGACTCTATGCCAATATTAGTGTTGGCTTTACTCAATCCAGGGTTTATGTGCCAGTAATCAATTTGGTGAGAATCAGCAAAGTGTCTGTTTTTACTCCACTGCAATGCATATATCCACCTTTCTAAAGTACTAAGAGCACTGGTGCATTTGTCTGCATCTGGATCTGTGCAGAGAGATCCAGGTGTTGTTTATGGATATAAAACACCTACAACTCTTCTAGGCTTTTCTATCTTTTTGCCAGCAAGGTGCAATTTGCATATGTAGCCCACTGGCATGAGTATATAGTCTTCTGTGTCTGTTACAGAAGGTGTGAATTATTATAGCCACTAGGAATAAGCATTAGTGCTTTATTCAAGTTGGTGCATGACATGCTTTTAGCTATGGAAATCCCTAGTGTGCTGCATGTGGGTGGCAGTTGTCTATTAGTGTCAGATATTTTCATAAGCAGAGTACAAAAATTGTACTTTGTTGAACGTTGCTTCAGCTTTCACAGTTGTGAACTGAAACATACGAGCACAAAGGGAACATGTTGCAATGTGATAGCCAGCTGATGTCCGGCATTTGTGCAGGCTGTCCAGGGAATGCAGCTGAAGGATGCTGGAAGAGTCTTCAGGATTTGAGGTAGAGTTGGCTGCTGCTTTCCCAGCTCAGCACACAGGCAAACAAGCTGCTCCACATGTCCATCTCTCTGCAGGAGTGCTGTTAATGCTGGTAGTTTCTGGAGTGCTTGTAAAGTTCAGGGTGCCTTGCGGGTAGGTCTCATTCAACTTTAGGAGTCTCTGTGCCTCTGTAAAATTTAGTACTAAGGCTATTTGTTGCCTTCTTAAAATGAAGATTTGGAACACCGGATTTGGCTGTTGAAGCAGACCAGGTCCCAGTGGCTGTCCTAGCTCCATGTTCGACCTGTTTACACAGGATAGAATAATCTTGCTGTGTTAGTTTCCTACCAGGCAATGTGGGAAGAAGGTGCCCCCCGCATTTGTAGATTACTTGTTTTATTTTCTTTCTCTGTGGTGATGACTGTTGGTGTTATGTAAAATATCAGTTAATCAGACACAACCCACAGGACCCAGAGCAGATCAAAGCACAGCTACTTTCAAGAGACTCCCTAATGCCCTAAGGGAATAAACTTTGGCAGACATTATAGGTTTACTGTGTCCCTAGTCAAAAAGTTGTGCTGTTTGGCATGCTTATGGGAGTATTATTAAATAAACATAATACAATATTTACACTCTGACTAAAAAAAGTCAAATGCAGTGTTCAGAGAAAAGGGCTCTGATAAAAGGAACTGGATTTTTTTTGTTTGATTTTTAAATTTTTTTCCCCAAAACTTGTTTTGTTATGTGGTTTTGGTTTTTTTACTACTAGTGTTGCATGGTAATAGGAAAATAAACTTGTAAACTATTGGATTCAAAAGGTGAGACTTTCTATGTTTCAGTGTATGAGTTTCATGAGTTCTCTGTAAAATGGAGGCCCTCTAAATATGTTCTTTGAATATGGAGGTTATCTGCCAAACCCCTAATTTTCAGTGAATCATAGTTATAGACTGCTTTCTTCCTCTGTAGTGCCGATGTTTTTGTGTTGTTTTAAGCATTTTTTATTTAATTTCTCAGTTTCCTCTTTCTTGAGCTCTTGTTACAAAGAGCTATGCTTATAAACCCACCTGAGAATGAAGAATAAGCATAATATAGCTAAAACCTGCAAATTTCCATAACTGGCAAGCTAAAATTACAGCCATGAGAGGTATTTGGGCCTCTATGAATGTTGATATAACATTAGATGAGGATTTGTGGACTTATTTACAAAAACAACTTTAATCTTTTCATCATGGAGATGGAAATGTCATGTGGTAAGGATTTGAAGAGGTCTTGTATTTCCTGCAGTGGATCTTTGCACTCTGAAGACTATGGTGCAGATTTTGTCCCGGAGATGCTGGTTTATGTGCCTGTACTGCCCTCTGAACGCTAAGAAATTGGATGAAGCAGCTCTCTGCAGACCCCACGCTCTGTGGGTCTGTGGCAGCCGCGGGGTTCGTGCCCGTGGCGGGGTCGAGGGCTGCGATTTGGGGCTTTCGTGGGACTCGCACCTGCAGGTGGCAGCATCTTCCTGTTTTATGGGATATGGTGCCTGTGCCCGGCATCCCCGTGTCACTGGAAAACTGAAAATTAAAACCAAGAGCTCCCCACCCCCTTTTAAAGGTCAATGTTCTACTTTTCTACAAGCAAATGTGAGGCAGGACTTGTTTGACATCTCTGTCAGACTCACTTGTTTTTTGTCCATTTGCTTTAAACATGCCTTTTTCCTGAGGTTTTGGGTCACTTTTTCTCCATTTTTAATGCAATCTGTTGTCAGACTTCCAATATCTAAGGTCTGTTTGAGGGTAGAAGCAGGGAGTTGGAGAAGGGCTCACTAAATTTTGTACTGGCCACTTGGCAAGAAAGAGCAATTAGTGTGTGTTAAGAAAATTATGCATTGTGTCTACTCCTGTTCAAATACACATAATGTTGTTGGACCCAAAAAAGCTCCAAGATAGCTGGAAACAAAACAAGTCATGTTTTGACTTTTTACAATGTCATTCTGATTTCCTTAGGATCTTCATTCTCTGAATTAAGGCTATTAGAAGACAGACATTGTTATCAACTTGAATAATAAATGTGTTGCATTAATATATGAATATTAATAAGAGCAATTAAATAAAAAGAGTCTTAAATTTGTTCCAGCAAGATAAAAAATCCAACAGAGCAATAGTAAAACAGTTGGATAAATTAGAATCGTGAGGGAATTAGCTCTAGAAAGTAGAGAGAAGAGGAAAGAGGATTTTTTTTTTTTAAAATCTAACTACATTAACTAATAATAAAATTTGGCTGCTTTTTCACTAAAATATCAAATATGTCTCAAGGAAGAATACGTAACACTTGTGCTGTTGCGACACACTGTCATAAGGATCATCCTCCAGCAAAGACTCAGGGAAATGGCTGCTGTACCCCATTCCTCTGTGTTTAAATTGAAGTCTGGAAGAGGACTGAGCGTAGGCAGTGGTCAGATACAGAGGGGGTGGAAAGATGCTCACATGACTACTCACAATAAGCCAAATCAACCAAGACAGGGATGGAGGCAGGTGTGCAATGTCTCTTGTGTTGGTTTTCTGTGCCCAGGATTTCCCTTTCATGGAGGATTTACAGCTATACAATTAGAGCAGCCTTGCGGTGCATGAAGCACCTAGAGAGGTGTTCAATCTACTGTGTTTCCCTACTGGTGGTAGGTAAAGTTACTGTTCCAGAATAACACTGGCAATATTGCTTTGGATAATACTGTGGCTTTATCTGCTGGCTGCTGCCCAGTAACTGCCGCTTATCTCAGCAGCAATATCAGACTGCTTCTTTAGGTTTGTCCATTGCACTGGAAAATGAGGGCCATGTGTGTTCCCTATGCTTCTATCAAGGATTGTGTCCTGCACATTAAATCTTTTCTCTAAAGGAATGTGAACAATAGCCTTTTCTTTTGCAAAGGATCCATAATACTCTACAGCTTTTCTTCTGTAAGGTGAAATGGAGAAATGCCACAATTTCGAATGCTGATTCATCTTCCTTCATAGTAACATGGGAGGTCAAAATACATTGTTCATGCTATGAGGAAGTAGCAGTCCATTTGTGACAATGACAGGTTCAGCCAGCAAAATTCAAGTGCCATGCCTTCTAGGAAACCAAGTGGACTGTGACAAAACACTGTTTGTGCATAGAAGGCATTTTTTGTCTAATGCAACTCAGTCTAGGCTGTAACAGATTTGGAATTTGGCTTCAGACATGGACTGTAGAATCCTTTGGAGGGTGATTAAAATAGGAGCTCACTCATCATCCATGTCTTTAAAGCCTCTTATTCTAACGTCTTCAAACACACTACAAAAATGTTTTGCTGTAGTCTTCATGTTCAATTACCATCATCTGCCCTGTTCCACACCTCTTGTGCATATAACTTTGATGTGAATTACTGGAATTATCCTGCGTGTGCACACATCCTTGTTAAAATATGTGGGTCAGTGCTGCTGTCTCCTCTGCTAAACAGCACTGATTCTCATCTATATCAACTGCCCCTTCTAGAAATTGAAATAATACCCCTGGCCAATTTTAGCATTGTGCCTAGAAAGCACATTACACATGAGGATGTGTCCTGCCACAAAGCATTGTCATGGAAGTTAACACGATACTGTACACAGCTTTTGAGGGATTACTTAATTCTGTGTTTACAAGGAATTTTTCTTTTTCTACATAGACTGATTATTGGTATCTCTTCTAGAACAGAAAAGAAACAAAGAGGTATTAATTTTCCTCTTTGGTGGCGAGGTGAGTGTAAAGGTGCTTGACAAGATGAAACTCTCCTGTCGTATTGGTACAGTTGTAAAAAGCTGCCCCCTCTAGGCACCTTAATGACTCCCTATTGAAAATGCAGTTGCAGACCTGGTCTCCTCCTTGCAATTGATGCTTCTGTTTCCCACGAAGATACCGAACAGTGGGACTCCATATGGTTAGCTACAGCTTGTCATCGTCTGATTAAGACTAGAATGCAGTAACAAATAATACCATTGATTAATTCCTAGTTCTCTTTAACAGGGAGAATTGTTATTTGTCTACTAAAATTAGCAAACCTGCTAGGCTTATCTTCAACTTCTCTATCTTGCCTCTTCAAAGAGTGTAATACCCTCCAGGAACAGCAAATATGTATGCACGCAGATAATTCTTGGAGGATGAATGTAATTATTAGCTGTGGTTATTTGAGCATCACTGTTCATGTCTAGTTCCTATATATCACGTGTAGAATAGAGCACAAGATGCAATGCTTTGGTGATCAAAAGGATAGAGATTTGGGGAGAATAAAACTTTAGTATCCTGGAGTATTCCTCTCCCAGCACTTTTCAGTCCCTGTCCATATTTTTTATCCACTCAGCATCAGTGTTTTATCACAAGGATGTAAAGTAGGAACTAGACCAGACTACTCAAGGGAACCCTGTTCTCTGCTGCCGTGTGCCACTCTATCATGTAATCCTGCCAATGAAGCTATCAAATTCTGTCTCTTCCATCTTGCCAGCTTTGACTTTTCTTCATCCCTTTTAATATCTAGAATTCACCAGAGCTTCATTGTTAATTAGGCATAGAAACATCTCTGCACATAAAAACAAAGAATACACAAACCACATGTTTTATAGCATAAGAATGCTTAATTTTGATTGGTCTTTCTTCTGGTCTTTCTTCTGCAAAGTCAAGAGAAAGGGGGAAAGAGCGATTCTTGCTATGGTTATTGAGATGCGAGAATGACCCAGACCCTTAGATGAAGCTGAGACGACCACATTTTGCTGTGTTTTGGTCTCAAAGTTGCTACTACAAAATTGGTGAATGAAATAGAAGCATCAATAAGAAAGTCTCACATTATTTGACTCTGTGCTAATTATACTTTATTTTTTTTTAAACATGGTGTGATAAAATATTCAGTAATTTAATTATTGTCATGTGAGTTAATTCTGAAATATGACCTTTTGATAAAGTACAGGTGAAGATGTGATTTCTTTTACAGTTACATTTAGGTATATACCATTACACTAATTTCTCTCTCCAGCTACAGAACTGGTATAACAAAAATCTTTTTGATCCCCCTCCAGTTTGCTGCAGAGGGCAGAATTTGAATGTGGTGACCCATTTCCTGTGAATTGTTTTCTTCCAGAAGGTCAAATCTCAAAATGGTCTTGACTGGAGGGCTTCTCACTGGAAAATCCTAACTCAACAATGATAGCTGTGGACCCATGATGGTTCTATCAGTGTTTGACAGAAAGCTGTGCTGTGTTAATATGGAAAGATTTATGTCTTGTACAACTTGGAGTGCAGTTACCATGAAACCCAGACTGCAATATTTTGGGATATCTCCCAGGTTGTGACCCATGGGAGTCGGAAGCTGGAATTGTGTTGGATTTTTTGTCAACAACTTTCCCTTAGATGACTCTGCTGAAATCTGAAGCAGAGCCAAGCTGGTACTTAATTAATTCTGCAGAGACTATTCTACTGTAGGATTCTTTTTTCCAGGTTGTATACAGTTATATGTTGCATAAATGTTGATGTGGAAATTAATCCAAAATGATGCTAAACATTGTTTTTGTTTGGGTTTTTTTTCTGGCTTCTGTGATTAGTGAAATTAACACAGCATCTCTTGGGCTTAGGTCCTTCAGATTTCTGATACAGATTTGAAAATATTTCTCATACAATGCTTTCCCTGAGGTTCTCTCGTACCTGTGACATTAGTCACAAAAGCTTTTTAAAAAACACAAAACTCCCCTAAACAACTGCCCAAAATGAAAAACAACTTCTGGATTTTCAACCCCACTGGCCTTTGATGGAAAGCAGGAATTAGGAAGTGTTTTGGTAGATAATGGACTACATTGCAGTCTGTGATATGTACATAGTGAATACACACCTTGTTATTTTCCTATGGAGAGCTGTTGTGATTTCAAGAAGTTGATGCTTTATCTAAATGATAGTATAGCACATTCAAGGCTGCATGAGAAAATAGTGAGCAGTGACAGGTGTCTTTATTTTTTCATTCAGCTGACTTTTCCTCCATGATCAAAATTGCAATAAATGGAAATATTGCTGTTAAATCAGGGCAGAGTCAAAAGAAAGTGTTGCTTTGATTACTCAGAGGCCTGCTTTTTTAACAACATTCTATGATGGTAAAAGAATTTGCAGGATCTAAATATTTAAACAGCATTTCACCAAACAAAAGCAGGGGAAGTTACAGTAATAGTTTCTGCATTTTTCATTGCTCTTCCTTTTAGATTGAAAGAGCAGATCACTTTATGGCATAATGTAAAAGCAGAGACACTCTTTCCTCAGTAATAAAGTGGGGATAATACTGCGAAGGACTGTTGTGGTGATTCATCTTTATAAACTTCTACAGAAATGGTGGATGTTATTAGCATCCCATGTGATTACAGTGACAGGATGATATGGTAGTTTGTCTGAATTGATATTAAGTGGTACTGGAAGTCTCTCGAAAAACCTGTTCCTTCTCTTTTTTCAGGCATTAGAGATTTAGAACAGTTTGGATAAACATCTGGACTAAACTGAGCTCTGCCTTCTTTAAAGGTTACCTTAAAGGACAGATGAAGAACCTTATATTGTGGTAACCTTCTGCCTGAAGGATCTCAAAGTACTACAGGAATCAATATGCAAACTATGTATAGATTACAGCAGCTCTGTCAAGGTAGAATACTGTTTGGCAAAGCAGCGAAACAAAACATAATGTTATAGAAATCTAAATGGGAAAACACAATGTTAAACTCAAAATACTGGAAGAATGTAGTCAGAGAAAGTAATTGTCAGCTGGGTCCTGGCAGGTGATGGGGAGGTTTAGCTTCTTTTCCCACACAATGTACTATGAGAATTGGGGTCTGAACTCAAAGGCTCAGAAATACCTTTATGGCTCATGTGAAAAATTGTAGCTCCAGGGACAGGCAATTTGCTGGGATGCAGGTTAAATAATGTTTCATATAGAAGAATTGCAACTGCCTGTTTGTCAGCATAACATCACAAAACCCATGCATTTTAAGCTGTTATATTGTTGACAAAAAAGGTGCTGCTTACCCGACTGTGTGGAGCTCTTGCAGCAGCAATGTCTTTAGAAGAGACTCCTTTCTTCAACCTTACTCAGCTTGGCTGAGCTGAGATTGCAGTAACTGGCTGGTATCACTTACATGTAAAGAAACAAAAATAGATGTTTTACCCATACACTTCATTAAAAAAACAAAAAACAAAAAAAACCAAAAAATCCAACCCAAAACAAACAAAAAAAAGCCTAGAGAGATGACTAGCTTTTAAGAAGCTGCTTTTATTACTTTTGACCTTGTACTTTTGGCAGCTTTTGGCTCTTTATGGTCTATGCATCAGGAAATTGGTGCAGCTCATCTGAACCAGCAAAAACTGCTTCTCATTCTGCCTTCCTGCTCTGATAAAGACATTAGTAGGAACAGTCTTAATCAGACTATTGCTTTTAATTTTCTCATTTTCTAGCAAACAATGAAGCTTGAGAAATTATGCTTTCCACTTTTCAACCATAGAAACATGTTAGTGCTCAACAATATGGCAGATGACTTGCTGTAAATCTTAACTAAAATAAATGTCCAGGGTTAAGTATTTTATAAACAGGGAAGCTGCTCAGAGAGATGGAAACGATAGAAGTTCTGTGTCTGTTTGTGTGATTTCTATCTAGTTATCAAAGCCAGGCTGTCACCAGGCTGCTTGTGTCTTAGTTCTGCCTGTGCCTGGGGCACATGACTGACTAGTGAGTTACACTGTGCTGTGCTGAAATTCCTGCAAATGGCAATTTAGCAATACCAATTTGGAAGCTGTGAAAGCTGATTGTGCTGAATCAGTCAGAACATTACACTGTTCGACATTTAATGTATTTGCTGAGATTAATTATTTGAATGTCCAATGATTCTCTTTCCGTTTTCAGAATAATCTGTTTTCAAGTGGTCCTAAATGAGCGTAGCACATGTTTTCCACCCTCCACCTTTTAAATATTTCACCCAGTATTCCTACCACTGTGATAATTAAAGGAATTTATAATGTGCCTTTAGAGGAAGGCCAAAGGGTCCTAAAGGGTAATTTCTTTTCAATCACTGTGTAATATTTGCTAATAAATAAAGAACTGCTTCTTAAAGTCAGGAGAAGGTTTAATCTAAACGCGCCTGTTGTTGTGCGAGGTGCCTGTCATTTGGCTCGGGATCTTATGCTTAGCCCTTCTTCAGGCCATGGCCCACTTCCAAAAGTTTGGAGTTGTTATGGGTTCCTAAAAACTTTAATCTAAGGTTTTGTTAGTGAGTAGAAAGGCGTCATCAGAGAAGTGGTCAATGAAATTAGGGATTAAAGAATGCTCAACAGGTGAAGTTTGTAAATGAGACAATTCAAATACAGAAATAGCTCTAGAACTCCAAAGGCAATTCTTAAACCTGCAGTGCTCAGTGGAGTGCACCTGGATGATTTTCCTTTAGCTAGTAACCTGAATCTGCATGCCTGACCCACATTTCTGTGTATGCTTCCTCCAGAGCAGAGATCAGGGATGTTATGTACAACTTGTCTGATAGTTTGAGAAGAAACTTCCAGTGTACTGAAATTGTTCTTGTTTCATTGGTGTCAGGGTCTCAAGCATGAGCCTCAAAGGAGACTGAACAGTGCTTTTTCAGGAGATAACAAATAGAGACATGGTCATTTCATATGACTTAAAAGAACAACTCCAAGCGTGCCTGCTGCTGGTGGTGATGGCTCTGAATCAGATGGTTTGAAGACAACCGGGAGCCTTTGACATAAGAACTATAATTGATTATGAATCATCTTACATTAGATGAAGAAAAAACAATTTGCAGGCTCACAAGTTAGAGTGTGCTCTAACATAACCTCAAAACAATATTCTGTATGTTAGTTTTCTCTAGGGGTATTACAAAAGGGATAAGCTTCACAGAGCTCTATGCTTGAAGAGTGCAACTCTGATCTAAAGAACTATTTGTATTCAGCCAATCCAAAAAGGAGGTAAGCACAGCCTCCTAATCCTGTTTGTATAAAGGTACCACAAACAAGTACATTTGCTAAAAAATTGAACAGTGTATTTTTAAAAGAATATTTCTTACTGTAGGCTGTAGTCATTGTGTCCCCTTCTTTCACTTCCATATATTGCTTTAACTCAAAGCATGCAGTACTATGTTTGCTTCCAAAAAATCAAGATTGCGGGGTGTTTTTTTCACCCTTCCAACCTTGCAGAAAACAAAGCTTGAAGAGGCAGAGGCTACTTGACCAATTTGTTATGTTTTTTTTTCTAAAGGTTTGAAACTCAAATAAATGTTTACTGCACCAGTGTGACACATCCTTGTTCATTGCATCCAGGTGATCCCCATGTGCCCAGTCTAATTTCATGTAAGTGTTGACAGGACTTTCCCAATTATCTGTTTGCATCTGCATGTTGTGAAATTTGAGTGAATGAACTTAAAGTCAGCTGAGGTGAGGTGTAAATCTGAATATATGAAGAATTCCAGGTGCTGAGCCTGACAACTAAAGCCGTTGATATGTTTAGTAAATCTTTAATAATAAATGCTAAACAGACTTTTGAAGGAATACAAGTAATTTTTTTTTTTTTGTGAATTCAAATATTTGTCTCGAGCAAGCAAGCCTGACTTCCTTTCAATAACACCCTCCTCAACTCTAAAGACTTTCCTAAGAGCCAGAGGGTCACTCCTGAGCTGGATTGTGCCAGCCCATCACTTGAGTGCTCAGTTTCCAGGGTCCAGATGGTGGCAAGCTGCAAATGGATACTCTGCAGCTGAAACATCTATCCCCTTGGCAGACTCGAGAGACACTGGTTCTGGCAGATTTAGACTTGTCTCTGGCTATTTAGCACAGTTGTACAGTTAATGGGCTGTTGGACAATTTTGTCAAACTTGCTATTTTCTGGTGACTTGTTTATAATTCTGGGAAAGGAGTGCACGGTTAGTCATTTGTGAATAATTGGAAATCCTCTTGAGATCTCAAGAAAAACACTTCCATTGTTAAATAAGGTTGATTTGCCTGTTTATTTAGGTAGCCTAGATAGAATCTCCATATCGACCCCTGAATGCTCTGTATATTTCTCTAAATTGGATTTTGCCCGTGTGTGTGTGTCTGATGTGTTTTAAGAGGCCAAGGTCTTAATTACTGTTATTATACCTAGTTTTCCATATGATTACAGTTGATATCAATTAAAATGGGGACTTTGCAAATGCAAAAGGCAGATCTACAGGTTCTAGGCCTTGCTGGTACATTTTTGTATACATCTACAGGTAGAAAGGTATGAAATCTTTGTCATTAGCTGCCTTTATGTTGCACTTCTTACCAGTTTACTGATCTGCTAATGGATTTCCTGAACATCAAAGTTCTTGACCAGTCTCAAAGCAAAGTAAAACCTAACTTATCCTCCAGTTACTACCCTAACTAAAAATCCTTCATGAGAAAACTATTTCCAGTAATTATCAGGCTCGTGGATAGGAGCCATGTCCATGTAGAGATCTGCTCTAGCTTTTCACAGACCTCACTTTTTTTATTTTTTCCCCCACACTGCAATACCCTGCTACAATCAGGGTCATTTTGTAGGGACTCTTTGAAATAGTTTTGGACTGTTCTGCCATGAATTAAAAAAGTTAAAGCCTTCAGCTTTCTCCAATACTTGCATTATGATTGCCTGGCTTAACAAATAGAAATGTGTACAAATAGCATTGATAACATTTTCAAGACATGTGGCCAATGCTCAATGCACCAGGATATAACATTTAGGATCTGTGTTGTCTCTGGATGAGGATGACACAAATGACTTGCTTCTTTTCCTAAGCCTGTATAATGGGGATCTGACAATACAGATAACCTCATGCAAAAAGACACATGTAATGCATATCCACGTAGAAAAACATGTGCTTGAAAGAAGACAATTTGTATTTTCTAATGGAATTGATTTAAAATTCTAGGTGATCCTGGGATTGATATTCTGTGCAGCACACTGGCGTTTTGCTGTATTTTCCTCTCTCAATATAGTTTAATCTATATTAAAGCACTGTTCTGTCACAACTTTCATAAATTATTACACAGCTAGCCAATAGAAATTACATAAATACTGCAAATATAATCGCCTGTTCTTAGCAGAGAGTCTTAAAGGACTTTTAAACTAGTTACAACAGCAAGTAGTAATCCTTCTATTAAAACTTTCTTACCACGTTATAAGTTTGCTGTTATGCAACATTTTTCACTCTGTCAGCTGAAAACTGTTTTTCTGAAAGTAATCTAGACCTTGCTTTGCTGAGATGGAAATAAAGGGAAGTTTGTCTTGACTAAGTGCTCTGTTTTCCTATGACTCTGAGCAAGTAGTAGTTAGAATGAAACATTGGAAACAACAGTAATTTACTAATCAGGAGAAAAATGGTTGTTATTGAAACAAACCCCATGTTTACTGCAAAATTGATTTAAAGCACATTTTAAAATAACAGCTCAAGAAAAATAGGCTCACAGTGGGCTCCAAATTCTAAATGAAACATTTACATGTATATATGATTAAGTGCTGCAGAATGGACTTTGCTCATTGAGGTCTCTTAAGGGCAGAGAAGATAGCAAGCATTGTGTTCTTGAATTAAACTGCCTTTGGAAGCCTGAGGAGAACTGAGCTTCTGATCAGGCTTTTCATTGCCCTTGTGGAAAGCAATGAAGCAAAGAAAATGCAGGGAATAAACCAAATTTCTAGGAGACCTTCACTCAAGCCCTAGACTGCTTTTACTGGATTTTTAATGACCAACAGTGCTAAAATGTAATTAGCTTAAGTTATGACTTGTACCCTCACAAAATAAAGACGACAAGGGGAGAATTATCCTGTGCTTTTCTAGTATAAGAATGGATTAATCACAGCTGTTAATCAGAAGTAAACTTCTGAGGAACACAGTCCACTATTCAGGAGGATGAAGAGTTGAAGAAATGAGATTGAGCTAAGAATTTGACTAATAGGAATATTTCAGTATGCACTGCTGTGCAAAGCTTGCAAGGAAGGGAGCAGAGGCAGCTTGAAACACCATTGGTGAAGTGGAGCCGAAAGCAATGTGCCATGCTGGGGCTCTGGGGGAGAAGAGACAAGGACAGAGCCTGACGAAATCTTAGCATGAATGAATTATCCACTCTGAGATGACCAATCATTGATAAAAGTTCAGCACCAGAGAAAGAGGAGATACATTGAGTTAAATGTGTCAGCTGTGAATTAAGTTATTTATACTGGGGTGAGCTTCACCCTGGAAGATAAAAAAAAAAAAGTGAAAGCAGTTACCAGAAGCCAGTTTTGAAAGAAATTAATTTCAAACACTTGTGTGGCAAACAGCAGAATTTATCAGGAGTAGTTTTCTCCCTTTTTGCATTTGTGTACTTGCTCCTTTTATAGCTCTGTGTACTTCATGTGGTAATAAATATTCAAACATTGCTTTACCATGGTTGCAGCCAAGTTGATGCTGGTTGTTCCAGATGGAAAGATCATTGCTTCTCAAGGTACTGTAACAAAAGACTTGGCAGTTCATAAGTAGTGTTCCTGCTGGGAGCAGGTGTCTTCAGTTTGACAGGATTGCACTTTATCCATGAGTGCTTGAAATGCACTATAGCTGGTAGCAGGTCAAACAGGTCTGAATTTTTAAAGAGAGTGTTGTAAGACTGCAGTAATGAGCTTGAGATGGTGAACAATGACATGCAAAGCTAATTACCTGTTTACTAACGTCACAATAATTCAACCATTTGTCTTGACTGGAGCCATGCTGGGCCTTGGCTCCTCCTGCCAAGCCCACTTTCCAGCCACTGGGTGATTGTATGTGAACTGTTTTGCTAGAAAGTGCCAAAAAAAAAAAAAAANAGTTAATTTAACTGCTACAAACCTAGATTTTAATTTACTGACCACATAAGAGATTTAGGGATTAGATTTGCTTACATGCAAGACGTGTGTAGGAGCAGTGTTTTCAGTGAAGAGCATAAACCGGACACCCGGCTGAAGAGTTAATTATCTGAGTGCTAATGTTCTCAGACAAATATGTAATGCATCATAAGTGTTGGCAATGAAGTGCTGGCTGGCAGTGTAAAATCAAATTATCCCTACAAGTTTTATTGTGGAAATATGATTGCTACACTGCAAAGATGCAAGTTACAGACACCCAAAAGCCGGGGTCCTGTGAAGCTGCTCTGAATTGCTCACTGACAGTGTTCAGTTGCAGAAATAATAATTTATGGCTGTGGGCTGCAGTATGTGGGGTTAAATTATCGACTTCATTTGGTTCTCTGACCTGCTGAACTCAATAGTTACCTCACTGTAAACCAGCAAAAAGTCATTTTGAAAAAGTTGAAAGAGAATGTAAAAGGGTGGCATTTTTGTCTTCAATCAGAAAGCTCTTTGTCCACACTAGTTTATAGTTCATAAATCAGAACTTGGGTGATTTTGTTGATCTGGATATGCTGCCTTTCTCTGATTGTGTCAACAGTTTAACATTCTATAACTCAGTATAAAATGAACCCCTGGAGTAAACTGTATGCATTTTAAGCTGCTAGGATTTAGCTAACAAATACCTGCACACCACTTGGCTACCTGCTCGTTTCCCCACCCGGTGAAATCGGGGGATTTCTTTCTTGTGTGTTCAGTGGCCATTAGGTCAGATATTTCTTTTACTGAATAGGAATGCTCTGTTAAAACTGCTAAAAGTAAAATTATGGACTTTGCTTATGGCTAGCAAGTGGGCAAAAATTGTGCACTAAAATCAAGGAAAATGGTTCATAGGTGGGAAAATATGCATTTGTTTGCCTAATGCTGTACCATGGGGGTGTGTGTGCGTTCAAGGAATGTGTTCTGCAAGGTTAGGACCTGTCTTAGAAATGAAAATCCTTGAATAGCAATAACTGAAAGCACTTGTGGCTCAACAACAGAATTAGGGTACTCTGAAGTGTTTTCCAGAAATTCTCTTTCCAGCCTTTTGTAAGCCCTTTATCTTTCACAAATCAATCTCCTGAATTATTTATTATCTATTGTATGCAAATAGCTTAAGAATACTGAACAAGGAAATATTTCTCTTAACTTACTCAAATGAAGCAGATAAGGTGTGCAGTTTGGAACTAGACTTCATAACACATGTGAGTGCCTACAATTTGATTTAAAGAAAGAAATTCTCATCTAGCTCAGTTACTACCTGGCCCTAGAGTTGCCTCAATTTCATGAATATGTTTTTAGTAATGACATTCCTGAGCTGCTTGAAATGTGCTGTGAACATCTAGAAAGCTCCAAATCAGAGCAGCCCAGGATGTATTCAAACATGATCCGAAGTGGACAGTGGGATTCCTCCATCTGGCTCCCCTGAGAAGCCTGCTTTGGCTGATGCTTGTGGCATGTGCAGTGGGAATGCTGGGCTTTTTGCAGGAGGGAAGACAGCAGAGTTCCTGATCAGGGTAGGAGAGCTGACTCTGTGACTATTTTTAATTGGTTGCAGGCATCACGTGCATTGTAAGCTGTGCCAAAGTGGTGATGGTGAGGAGGGCAGTAACCTCTCCTAGGAGGCAGCTAGATCCAGAAGAAATGTCTCAGTTTGGTCTAATTTGTTAGGCAAAATAAGAGTATGTGGGAATGGATAGTATGTTGGTATTAGGATTAGGGAAACTGGAGTTGTGGTTACTAGGTGGGGACTTTATACAGTGATCCATTTCAATGTTAGCGGTATTTTTTTTCTTTTTAGGAGATGTAAGATGACATTCTGGTGATGCAACAGCATTTTAAGCTGTGGATTATAATCAGACAGAGATATTTAACTTTGGTTTTAGTTCTGAGGAAATGTTTCCTGGATTTCCGGTGCCTTCCTGTCATCTTCCTTTTTCTTTTTGCTAGTACTACGCAGTTTCTCACTGAGTATGCTGAAGTGCTCCCTCTTTAGTGTGGTGATTCTTCTGAGACCCTTGTTTGTCCCCATACACATTCTCAGAAGATTTGCTTTCCTCCTGGAACAGCAGCTAATTAGGCTAATGGTGTTGCTAAAGAAATGTTTGTGGAATTACAGACTTGGGCCCAAGCACTACAACCAGTTTCTGTTGCACCCACAAACACCTGGGTCTTGAACCCAAGAAAATAAGGGAAGGAGAAACAGTACAGGTTTTTTCATCCTCTAATTTCCTTAAATTCCAAGCAAGGTATCTGCAGCCCTCTGTAAAACTTAAATTCACTATTTTAGATTAAATTTTGATTGTGACTGTGCTACTCAGTCTGGAAATGATGTTTCCACATCCGAGTGGGGTCTGAGAAATGAGACTATTAAGAGAAGCTTTCAGGAAATGATCACTGTTGCTCTTAGAGATACCACAGGTACTGTGTCCCCAGTTTGGAGAAATTTACTTGTGTGTCTTGAGTCCAAAGAATTTTCCTGGAAAAAAACCAACAACAGAATTTCTTGTGAGATTTCTCTTATATCTTGGCAAACTTCTTTCCTGGAGTGTGTTTACAGGCCCCACAGGAAGAAGCAGTAGGAAAAAATCAGGAAAAATAGACTTGTAAACTCTGAGATGAATTCTGGGGAAGACGTGGGTTGAAGTTAGTTTTTTGGTTTTTTTTTTTTACCCAATTCAGTCATTCATAGATTATAGTTCTGTATAGAAAAGGGTAAAATAGGACTTGGTTATCTGAAGCTGCAGAGGGTATTCTGTGTGGGTTCAATGGACTTTAGATCTGTTTCAGTCTACAGAATCACAGCTTAGCTGATAAGCTTTTTGCAAATTCTAAATGGTTTGCGTGTACCAGCTGTACTCCTCATCTTGGGCTTTGCAAAGACATTTGAAATTTTCCATCTGCTGCAAATCTAAAAAATAGTAAAAATAGTTTCTAATGTTTCTGATTTGCGTGGGAGACAGGAATTAAATGATACTCTAAAACACAATGCAAAATTTTCATCAGTGAAGAGTAGCAAGTTCTTCAGTTCTAGTGGATTGTTAATAAGAGACTTAAGGAAGTAAGGTTATGTTGATTACTAGCATGGATGACTAAATAAATATTCATAGCATTATAATGTGTCACACATGCCTACAGACATGCAAAGTGCAAATTTCCTTTTGTTCTGAATCAAAATGTTTCAAAGGAAACAAAACTTTAGGAAGTGAGTTATAACACTTAGGAAAGACAGAACAGGCAGGGAAATGAGCTGCAGGAAGGTGGTCTTAAAGTGAGTAGCTGTTTGAAAAAAATAGAGTTGGGCAGGAGGCAGCAAAAAGTGTAACAATTATGCTATTTTTGCTTTAGTTCCTGTGGAAGGTACCCCAAGCACAGCAGTAGAGAGATGAGATTCAGCAGGAAGCATTCGGCATATTGACAAGGAGGCAAGAACTGACACTGGGATCAGCCCAACAGAGGCCAGTGCCATACTGATCAGGTAGGGAAAAGCATCCAGGCTGGAACCATCTGTAAATCTAAACCAAAAGATGGCATGTGGGAGCACAGAGCAGTCACTGTGATGGCGTTCAGCCCCATTAACTGGAATTTATTTGCATGTGGCTCAGCCATATGAGGAAAACACTGAGAAACTGCAGAGTGACTGCAGGGGTACTGCAGATCCTGTGATCATGTACAGTGCAGGAGCTATGGAAATCCAGCATGGATACTAAATGATGGATGTGGTTTAGTAGCACTGGGGAGCTGCAGGATGTCGTGCCGAGCGGCAGCAATGTGATTATCTGATGATGATCTCAGCCTATGAAAGCAGCTACTGCAGAGCACCTAGAAAAGGGGTAAGGGAATAAGGGCTTACCTGAAATGATTGAATCTTGGTGAGGCTGATTCTTATAAACTATGTAGACCTAGGAGGGTAAAATATTCACAAAAAGGACCTTATGGAGTGGTGTTTTCATGACTTGCGAGTATTTACAGTACCTTGGCAATGCAGTCCAGAGGTGAGGTGTGTGATGGATTACACTACTGGAATGGCTGTTTTATAGAGAAACAAAAAGCCACCTGAAGAAAGTTCAGGTGTAAGGTGTGTGCTGCAGTTAAACTGTATCTCTTCAGGCAATAATGCCATGTCTGCTTCACTGTTTTTGAACATCAGGCTCCCAGTTGGTGTGGGGAATTATTTCCTGAAACTTCCTCTTTAGATCATCTGCACTGAGGTTCCGGTATGACAGAGATGAAAAACACAAGATCCTGATACTGATTTGGAACCAAATCAAGTAAAATTTGCATGTCTTTCCATTGTTACATTTCTGGGTTTGGGTCAGATCTAAGTAGGGGGAAATTGAGGGCATGAAACAAAACCAGCATGATAATTTGGCTCTCTTCTGTAGGTTGCCATAAGTTGAAGAAAATTAAGTTCAGCTGAAGATGCTTGTAACTTGACCCTGAAAGATACTTGTTAAAACTGTCTTTTTTTTTTAAAATAATTTTTCCCCCTCAAGTGAATGAAAACCAACTTCATAACTTTGGAATGTTTGAAATGTGGAATAAAATCATGTTTAGTGTTAACCTGGTCAACAACTCTTGATGTTGCAGGGGTTTTCAGTAATTTGTGTAGTCCAGTGTTAGATACTCTGTACATGTGCCCACTGTTTACAGGGTGTTTGGTTGGTGGGATGTAGGTGTGGAATTGATTTGGTTTTGGTGGAAACATCACCATCTCTTGTGTATCAAAGGGAGCACTACAAGGCAATAGACAAATCATTTTTAGCTGCTCCAGTTTCTTTTTTTTCCCTGGTCTTATTCCTAATGTATATTAAAATTATATCAGATCTGAGGAATGGAAATGGTAGAGTATGATTTGAATGTTAATAGAATTTTAGTTTTCTCTGCACTTCTCTTGCATAACTGTTCTTTGCAAGGATTGCAGATGAAGGAAGTGTGACCCTGCCATTTGTTGTGCATGTGTATTTTAGGACTTCTAACACATAACAAAACACAAGAAGGTAGCTTTACTTTAGGTGTGAACATGAAATGTATTTACTAAATATTTTGAAGAGACAAGTTCAAACAGGAGAAAAAGGCGTAAGGACACCAGAGACGTTCTGATCAAGAAAGATAGGCTTAAGCAGAGATTTACCCTTGTACTCAGAACAGTGAGAAAGCAGTCTTGATTTTTCTTACCATCACAATATGTCAAGGGCAGTGAGCACATTTTGCCTCTTGATTCCTACAGGCAATGCTGACACGAGCAGAATATTATTAGAGAGAACTGGAATATTATTAGCATATATAGATAGATTTTTTTTTTTTCCCCCCAAACTTTGTTTGATTTCTGTTTGGAAATCCAGTGCAAATGCTGTTTTTTAGCAGCACAAGCTTATTGAGAGCCACAACGTAAGGGACAGATCCAGCTTCTCAGAGGTTTTGTACACTAGAGGCAGAGACAATCCTTCACAAGTGAGGAAAGATGATGCAAAGCTGTCAGCTGTACATAAAAATTACCCCCAAATTGCAGAGAGCAGATGGCTGTTAATGGCAAGTGTTTTTAACACAGCTTTATTGTCCCATACTGGGACATTAACTTGTCTCTCTGTTTTGGTTTTTTTTTTCGTTGGTGGTTTGTTTTTTTTTTTTTTTTTTTTTCCCAAAAGTCACTTTGTATAAATGGCACCTTGGCATGACTTGTATTTTCCTGTGTGTTCATGTCATGATTGCCCAATTTTCTGCAGTCAATGTGCTCAAAAACCTATAAGAGTATATTTCTGTTTCATACATTCTCAGTAATTAGTAAGGATAGAACCTTTTTTTTTTTTTTAAAGGAATACAGTGTGTGGTTGTGTGGTTTTTTTTGTTTTTTTTTTTTTAGAAGTTGCACTTATTCTTTCTGCAAAATAAGGATAAATGTTCTTGCTTCCACGTGCTGATATTTACAGGCCTAAATACACAACATCAAACTTGCCTGGACTAGCAAATGTGATAACAGAAGAAATAGAAAGAAAAATGCATATGGAACACCCTTAGCTGTTCTGTTTTCTTAACTGCAGGTTGAAAGCTAGCTTTTGGGTGATTAAACTTTTCATTTGGTTATTAAGTGATAGACATCTTGCTGAACTCAAGCATGCTGCAACAAGCACAGGAAGAGTGTTTATTTAAAGCAGACACAAAAGATTGCACAAAGAGACCCTTAAACAAAGCACAAATGTCAGCAAAACTAAACAAAGTAATCATGCACAATTTAAGACTGATAGAGGCAGGCAGTAAATTGGTGACAGTTCCTGAATAATCCTTTAGAAAAGAGTCTCCCTGGTGAGTTGGGAAATCTGTTTGTTTGTTGCAGTTTCTTATCTTTTCCCTACAGGAAACGTAGGAAACTTCCACATTAAAGCCTGTGCGTTCACCAGGATTGGCCTGAAATGGGTAAGTTGGCATGAGGGCAGCAGTGTCCCCGAGCAGCACAGGGCTCAGGTGTGTGTTCTGGAGATTTCAGACTATAGAGGTGCAGCCCAGCTGGAGGGCTGCAGTCGTGCAGGGAGCAGCCTGGCTGGCTTTGCAAGAGGTTGCTTTGTGCTGCCGGTGCCTGAGCTGGCTCAGGCGTTTCAGAGCTGTGTTACAGGCTGCCTGTCAGGGAGGGCTGCCAGGCCACTGAGAACTGGGGCGATGGCTGAGACACTCAACTTGTGCTGCAGCTTTGTGCTACCCTGGTTATGCTGCAGAGATCTTTGTTTTGGGTTGTCATGAGCAGAAGAGACTTGTAGGAACCTTGTGGAGTCACTGCAAGAGTGGGAGTCAGATCTCAGCCAGGACTCTGCCCTTCCCTTACAGTATAGGAAAATCACCTGACCTTTCTGTGGCTTGGGCTTTGTCCTAGGTGAAGGGGTGATGGCATTCGTTATGAGACCCGTGGATTAGAAGCACTATGCAAGTATCCAAATACCCAATCTTTGAAAAAATTTTTTTAAATTTTTTTTTTTTTGTCAAACAGTTTTGTTTTGTTTTCATAAAACATCTCAAAANGGGGGGGAATTGGACCTGGGAAAAGACACATAGCTGGTGACTACTCTGAACTCAGTTCTTCTCTGTTCTAAACAAAACAGTAGTCAGCTTCTTGAATATTATCCAGCTTCCCTCTTCCTGCCAGTCTCAGTGTCTATTCTTCTCTCCAGAGCCCTTGGCACAGCATTTAACCACATCAGAGCTTCACCAGTTGCAACATGCAGCTCCTCTTGAGTTTGAGTGAGAGAGGCTCCAAGGATGTGGCAGGGAGAGAGAGAGTAGTCACTGCAGAGGACAGAAAACTAGTAATAAAACAATGCACAAAGTGTCTTTTTTTAAAAAATTAAAAATATGAAGGAAAATAGATATAAGGAGAGGAAGGAATGTGAGATTGAGAGAGAGACTTGTGGCAATTGCTCCAAGAACTGATGTAGAACAATTAATGAGAAATAGGAAAGCGGCTTCAAAGACTATTTTTGGCCAAATAGTCTTTGAAGGGTCATCACCATTAATCCGCCAGGAATCAGAAAATTGATTGGAACATTAACATCACTGAGAAATCTGCTGGGCTGTCATCACATCAGCCTTATTTCTAGAAAAACAGCTCATCTTGAGTTCATTCTGTCTGGATGGAAAAATTAAGTCTTTCAGATGATTATCAAGACTTCTTGTGTGTTAACCTAAGGCCTGTCTTCTTCTTTGTTTTCATTGCCAAATTGCAGTTCCAGAAAGCAGCTGATGTGGAAGAATAGCAGCTATGTTTGCATCGAATGAATTTCATAAAGCAAGATGATGGCAATAATCGGTGTGTTTTCTTGTTCTGCTCTAGAAATAATTGTACAGCTGTCAAATTCTCAGCCAGGAAAACAGATCCAGGACACTGCAGCAGTGAGCATGTATTGGCCAGTACAGCAGCTGTCAAATTCTCAGAAAACAAACCCACACAGTACAGCAGTAGCTCTCAGTAGACTAAGATAACTCAATTTCCATGTGCACCTTTGTATTTTCTGCCTTCAAAACATCTGCTCCTGTTTCATCGATTGGTAAAAGTGGCTGATTAGTGTTTTTCATGTATAGGCACAAAGTTGGTCCAGGTAACCTGTTTAACAACAGGAAAGTGTCTGTAATGGCACCAATGACCCATATAATCTAACTTTCAATGGACCGTTCTGGTACTCTTTTAATATTGGCATTTTAAATTAAATGTCTTCTTTTTACAAGTCAGTGACTAAATTGCAATTGTGAAGTAGATACTGTTGTAACAAGTGCTGAAAACTGATCAAAACAAAAGGTTGGAAATACTTGCACACACAAATGCTTTGGTTCTAGAGCTTTAAATCAAATTAAATGTAGGATCAAATTTTTCAGTCACTATATTCAGTGAAAAGCTCGTAGCGACCTGTGCTGCTGTATAGATTTTGGAATCATTAAGAACTCTAATTCTTCTAACACAGTATTTTTGCTTTCATTATGTATTACCACAGCTAGCAGCATTTTTCTTGGCTTGACCTACAATGACTGAAGTTTTATTTATTGTTTTTATAACATTGCCCCTGCATGTTTTGTCTTACTCTTTGGAATACTTAGTTTGAGTATTTGAAAACTATGACTGAGGTAGTGAAGTGTTTACTTGCATTATGACTATGATCCTTATGTACTTTACCAGCTTTGTTTTGATATAGCTCAAAATAAGGCAAGGTTTCTTTTTATGGCTAAGCTTGAAGGTTCCCCTTATATGTAGCAAAAGAAGTATTCCGAGTTTCACACCACATGGGATTTGGTGGTTTGTAATGAATAGCCAACTCAGTGTTTCATTGAGCTGCTTCCTAAGAAAATTTTTGCATTTGACAAAAATTTTACCAAGCAGTTTAAAATGAAAATAGAAACAAACTGTAAATTCATTTCCCTATCAAGAAACTTGTGCATCAATGCGATATTATGTGTTTAATTTTTTGGAGGTGAGCAGTATCAGAGAGCCCTGGTTGTTGACTAGAGGCCTCAGTGTCAGGTGGTGTACAAACTCAAGTGAGGATGTGACAAGAGGCAGACCCAAACTACAGGTGGGGAATGGAAGGACTTGGAAAACTGTGCCAGGCTATGCAGCAAGCAGTGATGGCAGCTTGTCAGCTTTTAACCATAGTTAAAACTGCACATCTTTCAATATTAAGGTGGTAAGATTGGGAGCTAATTGGTTCTTAAGTATATACATAGTGATATACCATTGTGTGTAATATATGGGTCTTAGCAATCTTTCAAATGTATTTAAATCAGGGATTGAAATAGAAAGTAGAAACAAAATTCATTACCAGACTACAAGAAAAAAAAAAAAAAAAAAAGAGATTGGAGCTTTCTGCAGATGCCAGTTGCCAGTAATTTTGGGTGAACTCTGAACCAGCTTTTGCTGTATGTGCTAAAGTCACAGTGCATGCAATTTAATGAACATCTGTTAGTGCACTGTCAGTTTTTTATAGTACGTGATACAGAGCCTATTCTGAACTGCAAAACAAGGAACGACACTTGTAGGTGTACAGCAAGCTCGAAGTTTCTGTCAGATGGTGGCAAGAATGTGGCTTTTCCGGTCTTGCTGGAGACTTCAGCTAAATTCAGGCCACAGAGTATATGAAACCATTTGGATCCTGTTATGCCAGACCCAGTCAGATTCCCTGTTAACTTTTGTGTCTCAATGGATCAAAAAAGATTTTTATCAAAATAAACCTCATGAAACTATGAAGCTGCTAACAAGAAATTTAAAAAGCGTAGGAAGCTATGATGCAGTGATCACTGTCTTTACTAGTTCATTTACTGAGTCCATACCTGAAATTCTGAGAGTCAAATGAATTTTTTGTAAGTGGATTTTAGCTCAGACTCTGCAGTAGATTTCAAACTCTGTCTGCTTTTATTAAGTTAGGTTCTGCCTGCTTATGAAGTATTTGAAAGAGGTTACTAAGGCTATAAAATACTGACTAATCAAACTTTTTGAACTATGAATATTTTAGCATAACAAATTATGCTTTCCACTTCAATTTAGAAGAAAGTTGGAAGCAGAAGTCATATTTCAGGTAATATTCATAAAAACAAATCCTTAAATTTGTCTCTATGGACTTGAATTGATGGCAAATATTTGTTGTGTGCAGTTTAAGTAAAGCATGATAAGGCTTTCTGAAATTGAAAGTAAAGCCATAACAAAATTCTAAAAATAATGTTCTGTTTTAAAATTCTAAGCATTTTTAAAAATGTGGGCAAAATTAATTATGGCTGCAGTAGGTATTGCATGTTGGATCACTTGAGACAAAAGTGATACTGGTTAGTGCAGCTCTTTTGTCAAAGGAAGAATTGCCCAACTCCTTTGTTGAGTTCTAACACCTGAGTATGCTTGATCCAGCTTAATTATCTCTTCAGACAAATTAAAAGCTTTCCAGCTGGTTTATGTAGCTTGGGCTTGTGATGTAAGTTTTGCAGTAATACCCTGTGATGTTACTTAATGCATTAGATGGTTTTATATGGAACAATCAGGGCTTAGAATCTTTTATAAGGATAATATCCTTCCTTATTTATTCTTAAACATTTTAGGGAGGGGGGTTCCTATCTGGTGGTGATTCAACATCTCTGTCACTTATTGAAAAGATGCAAAATCTAGTCACTGGCAGTCCAAAAGTGAGACCAAGAAACCATCAATTTCATGTTTAATAAGCAACATCTTATTTTAGGGAGAAATATCATATTAGTGAACTTGGTTTTACATATTTCACTCTGTTCAAAGAGTACTTTAAAAGGGCCCAGATCTTTACATAAGAGAGTTTTCTGTGTGAACCTTACAAGAGAGTATTTTCTATGTAAAATGTTCTCAAATTTATGGGCAGTATTATGCTCTTGCAGCTGCTTGGTTCTGAGGGACAAAGTCTCTCTGGAAATGCATTGCTGAGGTCATTCTTCTGAAACAGAAAATGCCAGGGTTTTTACTAATATAAATTTGTTGCTTATGTGATTGCCCATACTGCTTGTCAGGAAAAGGACCCTGCCTCAAAGAGCTTGTAGTTAGGACAAAGGAAAGGAAAATGTTAGAGCACGAAGGGTTGCAGATAAAACTCAAATATGATCATGGGTAAGGAAATGCAGCTCCAGTCTACTATCATATGTACAGGGAAGGAATGTCTTTTGGGTGTTTCAGTAGAAAGCTGATATTTGTGCACAAGTGTAAGTTACTTCTCTAAATAATTTTAGACAAGAACTTAGGACTTCAGTGGAGCAGTTCCTGTAATTTTTAACCTGCCTAAGGGACAGACTGGAGCTAGCTGGAAACTTTCTGCCAAAACAATTTTTCATCAGAAAAGGCAGATTCATTGATACCAAAATATTTTGCAGAAACATCATTTTTTAGTGACTTTCTACAAAGACATGGGATGGGTTCTGACAGGCTTCATGCCTGATTTCATGGCTCCTGGCAGGCTGTGAGGTCCGTGGCTCTGGGATAGCCTTGACGTGCTGGCTGCCTCTGGAGATCCCCGGAGACCTGGCATATACTGTGGGTACTTTGAGGACTTCTGGGCAGCATGCCACACAACTGGATGTGTAGGAGCCATGATTCCCAAGCTCTGTGATTTTCTGCTCTCTTATGGCTCACAGGGCTTTGAACCCCTTGTTGGTTCATTTGAGCTGATGAGGCAGGGGGAACCCAGGAGCACTTGGTGACATTGCTGAGCCAGGAGTCTTGGAGCTGGGGAGCTGTGCTTTCAGGCTGAACTGCGCTCTGAAATGATGTAAATGAAGTGCTGATTATTTCTAGCAGATTGCTAAAAAAGTTCTCCTCTGTGGGAAATGTCAGTATCTGTATTGCACAGCGAGTGCATTGCCTGTCTTTCCTTTCACCTGCTTGGGGAATTACCTGTGAACAGGACAGCCACCACCCTGTGACTCCCAGAGCTTAGGTGGTGTCAGGACTCTACTGCAGGTGCTTGGGGTAACAGCTGCTCAGGGCAGCTGCAGACAGTGCCTTGGACTAGAGTTGGTGTATTACCTATCTTTCCACTGACAGTGAAATGGCAATTATAATATTTTGGTTTCACAAGGAAGTCTTTATGTGGGAGTAGAGTGCATATATTACCTGTGTGTGTACAAACAAGCAAAAATTAGACACGTATTTATCTATATAAATGTCACTTTTGGAGCAGTATAGGGTTTGCAGATCCTTCAGGCAGATGTCAACATCAGATGAGTTGTGGTGGTTTCTTTGTTATGTATTGCAAGTATTCCTGATAAACTCCTGTTGTCAGGAGGAATGGTTGTGATGTGGATTCTGATGTGGTCTTTCTAAAAACCTCAGTATGTGCAGGAACATAAATAGTTGTGTTGTCTTAGATGCTGTGGAATGCTGTAAAGCCATAGGCTTGAGCACACTGAAGGACGGGGGTTAATTTCAGTAGTTGAAGGCCCTTGAGACTCCTGGAGGGCAAAATAAGCATTTGATCTGTGTTGTGAGTCTGTGTGTGTCTCTGTATGGTGGGTGTATGCTTTAGAATGGCATTTGGTTTTACAATGCACAATTGTAGACACATGTAAGTGGCCATAGGGGGAGACTTCCAAAAATAAAAACGCCAGCAAAGTTATCCTGTGCTCGCTGACTTCTGGATCATGGCTCATCAGTGAAAGTTAAATTCCTAGCTGCCATTTCGTGCCTTTGGCAGTCTCCCTATGGATTTCTTGCAGTTCACATTTTGATGTTTGCTGAGAGTGCTCAAGGGTTTGCTTATTTCCCTTGATGTGAAATCACTGAAGTTGGAGATGCAGAGGAAATATAGGGAAAGAGTCAAATGAATGTTGATTGCTTCTGAGAATTAATTCCACACTGCCTTTCTGAAGGTTCAGTGTGTATTAGATGCAGTGCAGTGGCATGACGGACTGGTAAATATCACTTACCAAGCCCATCATTCATTGCAGAAGAGGACCTGGACCATGCAAATTGGATGATGTTGTGTTTGAGAACCAGACAGCCCATAATTTTAATCTGTTAAAAAGGATTATGAATGCCATCAATGAAATACGGTGTCAATTCTTTGCAAGATGCCTTTTCTCTGCAGCAGCTTCTCTGGAAGCACAGCCCAGCAGCAGCACTGAACGCCCACTCGGAGGCTTTCACCAACTTTGATCTCCTTTCAGGACTAAGCCTAGAACAATGTCCCATTGGAAACCAAAGAGGTAGAACTACTTTGCCACGCAGAGAGTTGAACCTTCCCACACATGTGTTTATTAATGTGAACAAGATAATGCAGCTGTATTAACATCATAATGTTCAGCAGCCTTTATGCTGCCAACAAAGTTGTTTGAAGAAAGTCCAGTACTCGCGGGACACACTTGACTCACTGTTCCTTTTTGTAGCAAAGTCACCGTTATGATGTTAAAAAAGTAGTTTCTACTTTAATAGATTTATTTTTCAGAATTAATGCATGGTTTCTTTATTTTATAAACCATAGGGAGAAAATTCTATTCAAAGTCACCACTTTCTCCTGACAAGAGAGTCCACTGCTCAGGAATATGGAAGGATCACTCAGTTTTTCCAATAGGCAGTCCTGTAAAGTACTTTAAAAGCTGCTTCCAAGCTGTGTAGTGTTAGATTTGCTTCCTTTTGGAAAGAGCCAAAGCTAAGTTGTACATGCATGTGACTAGATTAACCAAAATCTGTCTGGCAGAATTTGAGGAAACACTTGAAGCAGAAGTATTGAGTGCATCTAGCAATGATGCTCCTTTCTTAATTTCTTGTTCTCTGTACCTTTGAAAATATTGGATACTTGTGTTTGAAGTCAGATTAAAAAAAAACAAAAACAACAACAAAAAAACAAAACAAAACAAAACAAAAAAAAAACAACCCAAAACTTGAATAAGGAACAGAGTCCCAGTTCCCTAGTTTTCCCTTAATATTTCTTCTGTTCCCTGAACTGTACTCTGGGCTTGTAGGCTCACCATCTGAAAGTGGAGTGTTTCTAATGCCAGCTGTACCTAAGTCAGTGACATAGAAATTTATGTGAGCTCTGTATCATAGTGATACTCTCCTGTCCCTTGCAGGGATTTGGGGATAGACAGTTATTAAGTGTGACTAGGAATTGAAATTTAAGGAGTGATCAGTTCAATGGCTACTTCTTGCTCAAGGCATGGTATGTAGTTGTTTGACCTAGGCAAAAAAAAAAAAAAAAAAAGAAAAAAACCCCAGCCTGACAGCATGAGATATATCAAAGTACCAAATTTCTATGATTATTATATCCTATCCAAAAGCTCTTGGATTATGAAAATATATGCGTCCATTGCCAATCTGTTGTATTAAGTCTAATCCTAACCATAAATACACCTTTCCAAATTAATTGAATTAGCTATGAATGTAATGATATAGTGATATCACCATTCAAGATCCTTTCTTGCAAATCCTAACTCATGTACATATGCTGTTCAAATCTGTGTGACTACTGAACATGAGTAAGCCTTATGTGCATAAGGAAATTTTTTCTGGGTAAGACCTGTAGCTGTGTTTGACTGGGATGTATTGCCAAGATTTCAAAGCGTGGAGTACTAGTAGGGCACCAAATACATGCAGATAACTTGTTTCCAAAAATAACTGTTGTGGGTGTTTTACTTGAAGGGAACACTAGTAAATATGACCGCAGGGAACTGATAACTATTTTTACAGGGATTACTGTAGCAGAAGTCAAGCACTTGCTTTATGGCATATAGAACCATCTTCAGCTACCTGCTTCTTTAATGTGTAATTGTAATTCAGGTGTAGATCTGAGCTTTTTATGTCTTTGTACAATTGCATGAATTTCAACTTTTTTGTGGATTTTGGATCATGTTACTTTAACCATACTCAGACTGAGAGATATCCTCATGCAACCTCTTCCAGCTGACAGTCCTGAGGCTGGGATGTGGCAGATTTAACCAGTCCCATGGACCTTTTCTGAAGGTGCTTCAGAAAGCACCTTAAACTGACAAGGCACAGTAAGGGACTGAGAAGATCTGTTCATACTGACTGTATTTGTGCAGCAAATCCCAAAAGAGGAGCAGCTGCACTGTGCAGTATTTGGGAAGACTCTGGTTAGCCATGCCCAGGCAGGAGCACCATTTTACCATGACTATTGTTTTTAGGATCTAAGATAGCTGTGAATGAGTTATGTAGAGACTGAGTCATGTTTCTCTGCTTGGCCCCACCTTGTGCTGTGCAGACACACCTGGTGGAGGAAGAGCTGCCTACCCCACATCACACAGCTGGGGCTGTACCTGCAACAGCACCTGGCTGTCCTGCTCAGCAAGGTGCTGCACTTGCTCAACCTCTCTTCTCCATCAGTACCTCACTAGAGTTTGTCACAACCAACATGGGGGAAGCCTTCCACTGAATTTCTTGCCTTCTGTCAGAAGCTAGAATGGTGTTTAAATATGTGAATATTCTTTGTGTGCAAGATAAGTTATTGAAACAACTTGTAAAGGGGATTATTCAGGTTGTTGTTGTTTCTCTGGTGTACCCTGATGTGCTCTTTGTGATGGCTCTCTTTTTAATATTATTGCATAACTCCAAAGATCAATGAGAGAAAACCCCAGCAAAATGCATCTTCAAACACAAGCTGCATTATTTCTGGATTTGGCAAATCTGAGTCTTATCCTGCAATCAGTTGGTAAAGCTAAGTGAGCATACAGATTTAAGAGCAGAGAACAAATAGCATTGCGGCAAACATTGCAGTGAGACATAAAAGTTCAAGTATTATCAGTGCTGCCTTATCTGCAGCACGGTGTGCCAGCAACCCAATTGCTAGGTTATTTCTGACGGATATGTGTCACGTATTGCATCATTTTAATTGCTAGCACTCAGGTGTCTGTACTTGCTTTCCAGGAGGTCATCACCAGAGCCAGCTCTGGGCCTTGGAAGAACAGGCCATTCCTCATTCATCAGCCTGTAGCTGCCTGTCAGGTCTGCCTGGGGATGGGGAGATGATGGTCGGCTGCTTTGGCTTATGCAGCCCTTCCTGCCTGTGCGGGGAGGGGAGGGAAGGAGTGCCGAGGTGAGGAGCAGTTTTACTGCACCAAGAACTGCTCCTCTCTGTAGCAGTTGCCATCACCTTCCACCTCAGCTTCCCTTTAGGGCTGTTCTGCAGGCCCTGGACCTTCCTCTTTCACTTCTGCCCTGGAAGGTGAGGGGCCTCATTGCCTCCTCTCACCCCCAGTGGGATGGATGACCCAAAGAAGGTGGGGGAGGTATAGAAGTCTTGCCTGTCTGGAAACTCCTATCAAGTCTTCTGAACAAAAACTTTGTTTTGCTGTTCCTTTAGAAGGTGTTTTCTGCTGGCTTGTCTCTATCAGTTAACTTTGACCTGTAATTGCAAATGAATGTCCAGTGTCCAAGTCACTCTGGGTAATACTCCTTACTTGGACAGTCTCTTGTCATTAAACCAGGACTGAGACTATATTTGAAACAACTAGACATGCTGGTGAAGAAGCACATTATTGGCAATTAGCAATTAGAATAAGAGTCATTGCCTTCATTTTAGGAGCCTTAGGAGCAAAGCAAGGGGATTTTCTTGCATCTGTATCTTCTCACCATTTTAAATTGAATTCTCTGCTTAAATAGTTCATTTTGTTTTCTTTCATTTGGATATTTTACTTTTAGCAAGAAGTGTACAGAGGTAGGATGGTCATGTTTGCTCTAACATCACTGATAGAGCCATTTTTTCCAGGAATAAAAGATTAGAATTAATTTTATTTCTGAGTGGGAATAATGACATCTTCACATTTTGCTCTTGGAAATTTATTAACTATCTCCCTTGGAATTACTAAACGTGGTGTGGTGGGTTAATGTGTCCAGCTGCTAGCTGCCCACACTCCCACTTCTCTCCTCAATAATAAGATGGAAAATCTTGCATGTGAGATAAAGCCAGGGAGGTCACTTCCAGTTACCCTCACAGGCAGAACATGCTTACTTGGGGAAAATTAGTTTCATCTATTGCCAATTAAAACAGAGTTGGTTGGTGAGAAACTAACCCCCATGGGCTGCAGTCTCTCAGGGTGCACCTGCTCCTCTGTGGGCTCCTCCAAAGATCTTTCCCCTTGGCCCCAGAGCAAGCAGGGCTGTTCCTCACACCCACTGCCTATGGGGCTCTTCCTGCTCTTAAACACATTCCACAGGGGCTGCACCAGCTCCTCTGGAGACTTGGCTGTACCCCACGGCGGGAAGAGGCTGGCCCTGGTTGTGCCCAGCCAGGGCAACCCCACCCTTCCCTCAAAGGGGTCCCTGCAGTCCCCCTCCTGTTGGAACCTGGAGAAGGACACGCAAAAACCAAGAATGCTGGAGAAATTTGGCCAGAGTTGCTGCATGCCAAACTCTAGAGGTACAAGATTGTTACCTAGGTTTGGTCTGGGAATTCCTGCTCACATTTGGTCCTCATGACTACCTCCCAGTACACCTACTAGTAGCCAGCTGAATGCTGTACTGGGAGGTAAGGAAAGGCTGGGCTGACCAAAGGGTGGTAGGGCAGCTGCAGAGACTCCAGGTGTGACATTACTGCCTCTGGGGGAATATCCTTTGGCAGAGAGGTTCTCACCGTGCAGGCTTTTAGCAAGTCTCCCTTGTCGCTGTGGGTGTGAACACACTGATGTGAGAATATATGACCCAGCTTTTTTGTCTTACTAAAGGGTCTTAAACAGACTCTGTAGAAAATAAGGTGGCACAGTGTCAATGACCTTCATGCTGAAAGACAGGATTTCCCAATTTTGAGGTAATTACCCTGTTCTGGAAGCTCCTGAGTGGTTTATGGGTCTTCAGAGACCTTCTTCACAGGCACTGCAGGTAATTTCTTTGAGATTTGTAGCAATATCTGGAATGGTCAGAACATATGCTTTCCTTTGCTGTACAGGTTCCTTCAAATAAATATCTATGTCTTATTCCAGACTGTTCAGCCTTAGGTCCTAAGCCCTCTTTTACAGTTTTCAATCCCACTGCTGAGTGCAGGGCAGCTGTGATAGAAGATCTTATACTTTCCTCTGCAGTGTGTGAACCCCTTCTTGCTATAGACCCACCACTGAGAAGCCAGAGGCTCTGAGGAAGCACGCCAAGGAAGGCTTTGGGAATTTCTGCCTTTTTATTAAAAACTTGCAGGTTGGGATGCAGCAAAATCTTCATTCAGAAGCAGGGTTGGAGGGAGCAGCAGAGCAGCAGGAAGCTTCCTGTCAAATGTGGGACGTTAGTCCAGCAATCAGATGTCCCCACTGACACTGGTGAAACAGCCCTCTTGGCAGCAGCAGTCCTTGTCTTTGTTGAGCTTGTGAGTGGGGGCTCAAAGCCCAGCCAAAGTCAGCAATAAACATGTCAGTAGGCATAGAGTTTGCTCTGGATGGACTGATGGTCACTCCCTGGCTGGAGGTGCTCGTTACCCAATATTGCTTGGAGAAAACAGCTACAGAGCAGCACAGTTATGAATGCTGCAAGGTGGTTATAAACTTCCTGTGTGTGATGACAGTGAAGAATGTTTTCGTTTTCTGGTTTCTGCTCTGGTGGTGTTTCTGTGAAACACTGGCTGAGCAACCCACGGCATACTGAGGGCATAATGCTCTCACTGCCCTTCTGTTTCTGTGCCTGATTTTTTTTTATTTTTTTGCTGCATTGTGTTTATAAAAAATTTTGTTTTGTCAAGTGCAGCAGAAGTACACACCTTTACTTCCACAGTGAAGTTCAGTAGGAAAGAGTACCACAGACCAAGGACCCTGCTTTATAGCAGCAGAACATACAATACATGTGGCATGGAGAATATTTGAATAGTAAAGTGGCTGAGAAAGATGCTTTCCTCATCAGGATACTTACTTTTTCTTTTGCCTCCCTGCCTTATCAGAATTATATCTTGCTTGCTCAGGTTTAATTATATTGTGTCATTTTCTTACAATCTCCTGTATCTCCTTTTCCCACCTCACATATTTTATTTTTGTGAACTAAAGTGTTGCCCTCACCTGAATATGCATGCCCTTGCTTGACATTTTTGAACTTGGAAAAGGAGCCTGTATCCTGCAAAGGTAGAACACTGGGATGCTGCAAATTGTTATTGCCGTTCCCTGCCTTGTATGAGTTGTAAGCTGAGTTCTAAAGGTGGTACTTTCACTGCTGTGGGTGCATGGCCCATTCTCAGTTCTGACACAGACATCCATGAGAACAAGTCATTCATGGTCACATTCTTGAAAGAGCTCTCTGCTTTTTCTTTAGCCACTTAAATGTGGTAGCATTCTGTATCCAACAACCACAATAGAAGCTTTAAATCCTTTGAAAATTTTCCTTTTAGTATTTCTCTTTTTTTATGGGGGCATTATGAGGCAGCTGGAAGTGACTGCTACAATAATTATGAACTAATATAAATAATGGCATCCTCAAGCCCTGAAATAAATTCATGCACTTCAGCAAGGTTGTTTCTCACAGCCATTCATTGTGAGATTATTAAAAACTTAAATGACTTAAGATGTTACAAAAGCAGAGAAAAAAGCAGCATTTTTCAAAACAGGAAGTAGAGTAGAACAATTACTATTTAATGATCCTGGAATTGGAAAACATATGAGGAAGCAGGAGTGTCAGGTTTACCATTAGATTTCTACCAGGGCAGGATGCTTTTTGGCAGAGTTTACCCTATTTCTGTTTTTCTGCTTATACATCTATCCTGGCTATATGAAAGGATTCTAGTGAAAGCTAATCCAATTCTTGGAATCCCCCATCTCTCCCCCCTTCACCAAGCTGAGACTTGTTCACGGCACTGCTTCTGCTTTTTCGCTTCGAGGCCAGCAGGACGATTCTGCTGGCGGAGCACTGCCACTGCTGTGGGATGGTCCTCGTTAGGTGAAATAACCCAGGGGCTGTTACTGCCTGGCAGCCTGTCCTCTGACAACACGTCCTTTGCTTAAGCAGACTTGATTAAGAATGGGTTTTACTGCTTTGAAGATCATTATACCAAATATCAGTCAAACCAATATAAAAATGTCTTAGTACAATTTTTGACTAGAAAGACAGCACAGGACCCCAAATTCCCCAAGACTAAAATATCTTTATGTATTTGTCAATAACCTCATCCAAGCTGACATCAAGAGTAGCTCCATCTGAATAATGCACAATCTTCTTTTTTCTTTTATTTTCTCTCCCTGTAGCCAAAAAAAAAAAAACAATTTAAATTTTGCCAGCAGTGAGGTATATTATACCAAGCATTTTATTTAGAGGCTGCTCATTTCCATGGTAGTTTTGAAACCTCAAATATATTTTAAAATCCAGCATATACTAACTCATACGATCTGTCTTTCTCTATGCTTACTGTCCATGTGCTTGGGGCATTTACCTGGAAAGAAATCTTCAGTTTCTTAACTGTATCTATATCATTTTCCAGTCCCCTACGTAAAGTTTTAATCCCTTGCATATGACATTGCAGCTGCGTGTGCAGATGACATCTCCAGCAGAGGCCTGGCTTCAGTTGGGGAATCAATGTCGTGGGTAGATGAGGTCTTGGAAGACAGTTACTAAGCTCGAATGGGAATTTTAATAATGAAGATTGACAGATGAGAAAATAGAGTTGTTTTTTTTTTTTTCCCATACAGATGGTATGTGGTATAAGAGCCAAAAAATTCTGTTTACAGGTGAAATGTACCATGGTTACTCATTCCATCTTGAAACCCACTGTAGGTTAAAAATGCTCTTAATTCAAACTGAAAAGTATTTTGGATGTTTTAAGTATGCTAAGTTGTTCAGGCAGGCACTTAACAGTAATGTTCCTGTACTGACAACTGCCCTACCTAATTAACAGTGCAGGTAATACGGCCACTGTGATTTCTCCCTGCTGGATGGTCAGCCTTTTTGTCTCTTTTGCCTCTTTGTTGCAGCTTTCCTTTACTGTATCTTCTCCCGTTTTTATTTTAATCTGAATTCTTGTAGCTCTGTGTGTTTCCTGAATGGTAATTTTTAGTCCAGATTTTTACAAAATTATTCTAGAGGTCCAGAATCTTTAAAAATCACAGCCTACTTAGGTCTAGTGGAAACCTTAGGGGAAAAAAGTGTTTGTCAGGTTTTTTTTCAGGAGAGCAAAGACTTGCTGTGAATATTATTGTGGGATTGAAATGTAAATGTCCATTTCTTCTTTATAATCCCTTGCAAGAAATTGAACTGTCCTTTACGTTAACTTATGCCTGGGTATATGCTTGGGAATTTATCAGCTTTCAGGGCAGGATTTCCTTTAGCTTCAATCAGAATATCTCACTGATACTGGATTTTTCATAATTCTGCCAGTGAAATACACCCACCTCCATGAAGAAGCAGATTTTTCTTCATTGTCACCAAGCTCAGTGACTGCCTCTTGTTTACTGAGGAGAGAAGCCAGACTTGCTAAAAATGTTGTGATATTTAGCAACATTAGTTATAGTCACTACATCACCCTGCTGCTTTGCTTTCTGCCTTTGTTCACTGACAAATGACAGAGTAGTACAAGCACTATGTAACTTGGCTCCATTTGTTTTGATAAGGGTGTGATTTTTATTTTTATTTCAGTACAATGCAAGCAAAAGGAGGGTCAGTGCAATCAGGTAATCTGCTACAAGCTCAATAACCTAAGCTTGTTTCTGAACCAAAGTTCAGTTTCATGTTTTAAACGAGTGATGCAGCCTTGTTCTAAAGATCAAGTAGAGATGATTTGTCACGTCAGTAGTGACACCTGCCATCCTGGCTTATGGTGCTCTGCTGTTCCCCTTTTGGGAGTGTGTGCTATTTGCGAAAATGAACTGAGTCACCGTTGTCAGGGCGTGATCAGGTTTTTATTTACTTATTTTCTGTAGAGCTGGATACAATAGTATGTTCTAAATGTAAGCTCTCTTTTGAATATCAGAAATATAGACAATAAAACAAAGCTCTAAGACATGGTAAGATCCAAGAGGTATCTTCACAGTCTTCATCAAGCCTTCATTCACAACAATAAAAAGCCATATTAAGTTTGTTCAAAACATTGGGCAATTCTTCATATGGTTGTTAGTTGAGGAAAAAATTAAGAGATTTTTATCTCTACTGGACTGTGTAAAGAGTGCTCCAGAGAGAGCTTTTGTAGAAGGAGGCAATGTGCTGGAAGGGGAAGTGCTGGTATGCCTGATATTGTCTTTTCTGAAAGGAATGTGTCTGTCACCCATGTGAGGAGTTATGCTTACGGTTAGGGTGGCAGAGAGAGTTTTATCCATCAAGGCATAGGTCACAGAATTCAGCAAAACTGATGTTATTAGTCTCCTCTTGACTATTGCCTGGTCAATCCCACTTCTGAATTTAAAATTTTGGGAATTTTTTTAGTATTTCTATTAGTGACTTAGATATTAAAAGGGTCAAGAATCCAGCTTATTTCTTGCAGTGCTAGAAGAACCTGTTGTCAACAAGGCTCTAAACCTATGATCTGTTTTCTGTCCTGTGATCTGTGGGTTGTTTTGAAGGTTTGAAACTGGTGCTGAAGGTGTCTAAAAATAACAAACAATGTTTTACTCAGGATTGATTTTTCTGGCCTGAATTAATGTTTGCTTTGATTTTTGGACAATTTTTAACCCAAATTGGCTCAGTCTTGGAAAATTGTGGTTCAGGGTTCCATTGTGATGGTTCAAGGTTCAAGATTTTTAAACCTTGGTACAAAAATTTTTAAGATTAAGGTTCAAGATTTTTTTTTTCCTAAATTCTGGAGACTACATAGGAATGGGAGTCGACTGGTGCAGGTAAGTGCTGATGAATTTGGGGAGCAGTTGAGGAGTTGTCTATGTTTTTGGGTTTTTTTTCCCACTGAGATGGCTGACTAGGTAAAAATATCAGCTTCTCTGTATCCAGTCGAAGGACTCTGTAATGCTCATTGCTATCTGATCGGATGATCTCTAGCCTGAGGAAAGAGCGAGGAACCAAATGACAGCTGCAGCTTTTCAAAGCTATAAAAGAGGGAAATGTGTGTATATACTTATTTATTTATTTTCTCTTCTTATTCTGTTTTTCATGCTGAGGCTATGAAGACTATTGAACTTTTTTTTTCTTTTGAGCCCTTAAGGTGTATCCAATGTCACTCAAACATCAAAGCTCCAGTGCTGAAATGGAAAGAGAACAACCAAATTGCATTTAGAGGTTAATAAAATAATGCTTGTGTTTTCTGTTGTCACAGAATACTAAAAAGAAAAAACATTACCTTACAAAGGTGAACAAAAAATAGAGAAATGTGAAGTCAGCTGTGATTAGGTTAGCCTTTGTTCTAAAAATGATACATCCTTGTGTTTTATCAGACACAGGATGGGCTCTTGAAGCTCTGCTTTTTTGTTTTGCCAGACATGAAATTATCTCAGTGTCCATTGAAAACTTTGTAGTAGTTTTTGCAAGTTTATTATGTCTAATTAAAAACTAAAGGTTTACCCTAACATGAGAATTTCTTGTCTTTAGTCTCTTGCAATCTGGATGGCTTTTGCATGTGTAAAGCTGAAAATTACCATCCTTACACTGCACATATTGGCTGTGTTTATAATGGGTGCAAGAATAAAATCAGGGAGGTTATTGCCATGTAGCAGAATTGCATGAATCTAACCAGCCCTTTGACTCATATGGCTGAGTTTAACTTTAGTATCGCTTGGTCTTAGAAGTACAGATGCAATTTTGTGGGTGTAACAGAGGAGGGAGCAGAGCTTGTAACTTGGAAGCTCCACAGTGTGTGAAAACAAGTTAAAACTCCAGAAGACTTAGCAGTTCTTTTAAAATTTTCCCCTTTTTGGATACAGCCAAACATTTCCTTCCTACAGCTTGTCACCCTCCAGGCCAAAACCCCACATTGCTCAGTGGAATCAGAATCCTCTGGGACTTTGAGCACTACCACTCACATTATTCATGAAATGGAGGTCACTGAAGTCTAGGAGAGCAGAAAGTATTAGCAGAGTGATCAGAGCTTGTGAAGTTCACTGAATTATTTGAAATTCTTCCTGTGGTGAGGTCCAAGTGTTAGTCTGATTGACTCGACAAGTCTCATGTCTTACTTTAAAAAAAAAGAAAAAAGAAGAGAAAAGAAAAAGACGTATCATGGTAGTTTGGAGGTCCAGATGAAACCAGGAAGGAAGGACACTGGCAAAATTTGCAATGCATTAAATGATTCTTTTTTCCCAGGAGTATTACAAAGTGATCTGTTACCTGCATCTGCTCATTCTATTTCTGAGTCTTAGCCTGAGATTCCGAGCTCAGGAGGCAATAACCCCGCACCGTGTTAGATCGTATCATGTCACACTGAATGTTGACCTTGGCTGACATAACGTGACATGCTACGGTTGAAGTAATGTAATGTGATCCAGTGTATCATGTGCTTAATGTTAATCTAAACTTATTATCAGTGAACACAGCGAAAGGTTTGGATCCTGTGCTGCGTGGAACTGCCTCGGCTTCCTCAGGCGGTCTGAGTTGTGAGTGTTCAAGCTCACAACCAAAGCCAACAGAGAGAAAGAGGAGGGGCACAAACTGGGCCAGTGTCTCTGTGAGAGTCGGTGAGGAAGGTGCCAAGCAGTTTAGGATGGGCCTGCAGCTAATCTGCTGGTGTCCATGGGAGTGTGACCATGCGATGCGAGCACTGGCTACCAGTGAACTCATCTGTAGGAGATTGCGTGTAGAGAGCTGTTCATATACATTTCAGAGTAGATTTGCTGCTGAAGGTATTGCTCAATATATTTATTGATATAACTTTTGGCAAAGCACTTAATGTAAATGTTTGGCCTTATGAAGTTAATAAATTTTATTACATTTCATTTGTTCATCTCCTTGCTTGATCCTTTGACCCACTGCAAAGTTGTGCCCAGAACTCTGTGGGTTATCTCTGTTGTTTTCCTAAGGAGACTGAGAAAACTCTTCTTGTTGTCTTGGGAAATATTTTGTAAATTACATGTCATATTAAAACATGCCTGAAAATTAATTGCTTAAATATAAATAACAACAACAACAACAAAAAACACCCAAAAAACAAAACTAGAATTTTCTTGTTCCTTGACGGTTTAGCAGTGCTCAGAGCCTGCTTCTGTTTCTCTTGTCATGTGCTCCTATAACAGGATCATGTTCTTTAATTTGATCACAGGCTGACTTTTTAGTGCCACCTTCATTCTTAATCAGTCATCTCTAACTGACAGGGGTTATTATTCTTGACTTTTTGTTAGGCCAGTATTTTCAGTCCTTGGTGCTTAAAAATTAGCCTTATAAAGCTGTAATTGTGCATCTGCTGTTGTGAAAACCCTAGGCAGCCCAAGCTGGAAACATTTAAAAAACTAGCTAGCAGTATACCTAGTGGCCTAATTTGATGAATATTGGCATGTGGATTTGCTGCAGATGATAATCAAACATTGGTTTTATTTCAAATAGGGGCAAAAAGGACTCAGATTAAGAAAAGAAGAAAGTATCTAGGTACACAGGATTTTTGAGTGCTGTAAATCTTGAGTGCCATAAATCAGGCTTCAGAGCACCTTAGAGTGTAGTAAGAAAAATGGAAGCTACATCTTCTTCCTTTGGAGGATGTGCCTTTCCATACTCTGAACTGCCCTTTTGATCATAGATCAGTACTACATTCCTGGCTTTACTGAGTCTGGTTGTGCTTACATTGAAGATAACTAACATTTCCCATTCTCTCTGGGAGGACAGGTCTAGGCTATAGTTATTCTAGTAGCAGTGTTTGTGGGTAAAACTTTATTCTCTATAATCAGCAAATCCTCAAGACTTTAGTAATTAAAATTATTTCATGAAACCTACTTTGTGTCATATGTCCTTTTGGTTTTCTCTATTGCTATTAAATTAAAACTGGGAACTGGTAATGGAAGTATTTGCAGAAATTTATAGCAGAAAGAGTAGCACTGCCATTACCTAATAAGATGAAGTAAAGGATGATAATTTGTCCCGGTCACTGCCAATATTCTAAAAAAGTAACAAAAAAGAAAAAAAGAATTGTTTATTTTCTCTGATGCTAGACTAGACTCAGCTGTGGTGTAGACTTTCCCCCAGGTTTAACTACTAAGCAGTGGATGTCAGCAAGAATCTGATCTGGGTCCTTCACCATGGATTACTTACTGTAAGGCTGATCTAAAAACAGAAGAAGAGATAAAGCAGCATAGCAACACATTTGCAAAGAAAGTAAAGGCTTTTAAATACAGTTTTCTTGCTTTCTGTTTAAACATTATCAGGAGCACAGGAAAATTCATTAATTTTGCTGGAATTAAGGAGGTTTTGAGATTGTCAGTGGCCAGGCTTAAGAGGGTCATCAAAAAACACAACTCAGAAAGCTCAATGTAAAACCTTAATGGTGTTTGATGTAACTGAAAATTAGGAAGCCATGGAGTAGCCAGGTAATTCTGAACACTAATTTCCAGAGAGGAGCATCAACCAAGACCTGAATGCAGTCAGGAATAAAAAGACATTTTATTCAAATGTCAAGATGAAGCAAGGCACTGGCAGCATTGCAAGGACAGAACTATTATAAATGAATTTTCAATTCTTTAGCACATAAATCAGCAGTTAAACTAATTAAATATGTACAGAGAAAAGGGCTCTAATCCTTTCTAGGCAGTGTTACTCAGCAAAAGGGCTATCAGTTGAATAAAATACTGGAGGAAAAGCCATAAAATAGCATACAGTGGATTGTTGATGACACCTGGAGTTGCCAAAGAAGGCTAGAGCAAATATGAGGAAGGAATTGCATTTCTGTGTATGGTCATCTCTGACCAGCCAGATAAATCATGGCTAGTTGGAAGTTATTCCAAGGCTGGAAGCTCTAGGGCAGCATGCAAGGCCGAGCCACTTGAGCTGCTGTGAGATGCTTTACAAGATGAAGTTGGAATTACAAATCTGTAGGTACTACATTCACTTTCAAAGAAGGGAAAAAGCAGATGGAGTTGCTTTTTGCTTGTGCTTAAAAATAATGAAATCTTGTAGATATTTTTCATTTAAATTTTCATGAAGAGCGAAGAAACTCTGCTGGAGGGGGCAGGAAAATGTTGTGACTTTTACTGGCAGAGAACTATTTGAATGGTTATTGACAAAGAGCACAGTGCACAAAATGTGCTTGGGCTAAGCAGAGTGAAGATATTTGACATATTGGCAATGCAGCACCGGGTCAGGGGGTGACAGATTAATGTTGTTTCACAGTCTGAGCTAATACTCACTGCCTGCCTCTGTATGCTCTGTTATTCCACACATTTGGAAGGACAAACCAGCTCTGGGTTAGTTAAACCTAGCACTGATTTTAGCACAAAAAGGCCTTATTTTGGTTTAATCGCCACAAATGGAGTAAATCTAAGTAAACTATTGGACTGAAGTGAGAGTGTCATGTAGGAATTCGCATTATTTAAATTAAAATTAATTAAGTTTTTTAATTGAATCAGGGCAGCAGTGAGTGCAGGAAGGAGGGAATCTTTCCCAGCTCAGTGATTCACAGCAGCCTGTGATCGTGACCGTGCGGCCAAACCATGAGCGCATGTCATGGCCAGGCCTAGTGGCCCTGGATATGCTTGGAAAATCTCAAGGCAGGAGGCAGAGATTACAAGAAGTTAAAAAACAACCCATGAACCCCTTAAAACTCCACCTCTTGGCTTGATGCTCTCCCTGGCTGCCGGCTTCTGGCTTGCTCCCTGGAACAAGTAACAAAAACGACTCTGCTTCCAGCAGCAGAGACCAGGAAGCCAGCAGATACTTTTCAACCCTCCAGATATGTTAAAAAATGGGAGGTAGAGGGCTGAAATGGAAAACAGATGATAGACAGAGGCTGGCGAGAGCAGGAGGAATGCAGTGCAGGCAGCCCGTTTGTCTCGGAGTCGCTGGTGTGCCTGCCCACGGAACTGGCCAAGTCTGTCGGCACTGTCATAAAATGATGGAATAGTAATGCCTCTCTTCTGGAAGGTGCTGAGCACTTTGGCTTCATAGCATCACTGTGCTGTGTAGGACGCAGCCCCCAGCAGTTCACATAGCTGTACAGCCTCAGACGCTGTGGTCCGTTGTGGAAGTATTTTGGGAGGAACCTGCAGAATGCAGAATTTCATGCCAGTCCCTGCAATGCTTGGTGAGATGGGCACATGTGTAAGAAACAGCTTTGAGGGTTTGCAAAAGCTAAGTGCTGCCAAGAAGGCTCCATGAGTTCTGATCTACAAACCCTCCTAGTCCCTGGTTGATGGTTAGTTCTAAATGGATTTCATCTGCGTTCAAACATGGGCGCAGATTTGTGCATGGATGTTTTATAGCCAGAGCTGTGTGTTGTTTCTAAGGCAAAGAGCTCTTCTCCGGAGTAGTTCCCTGTGTTGTGCAAATTTCATACATGAAAAACTGACAATAGCAGATAAATTATGACTTTTTTTTTTTTTTTTCCCCTGCTGACCCTAGTCCATGTTCTTTGGCTCTGGAACTACATGTTAAACGGCAGCAAAGGGAGAGATCACAGTGGGACTAGCCATGGAATTCAGATATCAACACATTCACTGGCACATTGGAAGTGATGTGACGCCTCTGACAGAAATAACATGGGTGGGTATGGATCTGCTCTCTGAGGTCCAGGCAAGTGCAAACATGAGGAGCACACAGCAAAGAATTTATCTAAGCTCCTTTTAAATGGAAAGCAAAATGAGCAGTATTTGATTACAGCCATCTGAGAGTGTGAGATGGATGGCTGACTGAGTTAGGAAGGCTTTGCTTTGGGAAGACACCACCTGGTTCTTCAGCAAGAATAGCTGGAGCATATTGCAGTAACTACATAGCTGTAAGTGTGTGAAGAAGCTTGTAACCCCTTAATAACACTGTGTGTTTGTGTAGTGATCCCACCCTTAAGGAGCTCATGTGAGGAGAATAAGCTGTGATGACGCTTTAAGGCCATTTTTTCTATCAGTACAGTGCTCTTTCTGTATTGGGAGACATCATGCTGCTACTCCAGATTGCATACCTAACTGCAATAGCGATGCTGGTAGAGAAGCAGTCTGCAGCATGGAAGGCAAGCAAAGAGCCTGCATGAAAACTGGGGCTGCACTGCAGCACAGATGAGCATCAGTCACTGGGGTGGGTCACTGCTTCTCGGGGAGCCCCATCCCGCCCCACTCCAGTGCTGTAATTGTAGTTCCAATTTCTGTGGAAAAATACATATCTTCGTCCATCCCTACTCCTCAAAGTCTCTTGGAGAAGCTTGAATTCCTTTCTTGTGTTTGACTCAGAAACCATAATGTACATTATCTCATGTTATACCTTGTTTGAATGGAGACAATAATGGAATTGTTAAAACCCATAATTTGTATTAAAAGAAAACCAATGGAATTAGGCAAGGAAATTTTCTGTTTACTTTCAGGCTTGAGAGTAGTTGTTGACAGACAACGCAGTCTAAAAAGAGAAATGAGCTTCTTCCCAGGGCCTTTTATAAAGAGGCCTTGTCCAGCTCAGAATTTGGGAAATGTAGTCTATTTTCTGCGGCTTGCAGTTGAGGTCAGTCTGTCTGTGATTGCGAGTATCTCTAGACTTTGGCACTGTGCTGATTTAAGCCCTAGGGCATGCATTTAAATTGTCACATATAGTGTGTCTCATACTGACATCTTCTTCTGTAGAAGTGAAGGATAATACAGCACTTGTGCTGCAGAATAAGACACTGCTCTCTCCTCAAGCATGAAAATTGTCTGCAAATTTCAGACATGTTTTCCTTGATTGTGGCGGCTAATCAAGGCAAAACCCAAAGTTCATTCTACTAGGGGATGAACAATGCTTGGCAATGTAGTGAATGTTAATGCCGTTAATTATTCGTAATGCTGTGTCTGTCCTCTGAGGAGTTCAATATCTCTAGACAAGGCTTTAATGATCCACATCCACCCTGTGGTTTCTCCCAGGGAATATTGCCTCTTCAGACCAGTTTGCAATCTGCTGTCCCTCAGTCTGTGTTCTCCCCTTGCTTTGTGGCAGGTCACATCTGTTATGGTGGGGTTCGGTGGGTGGTTTTTAACAGGCTTTGTTTCCTTACAGAACTGTTATATTGTACTTTCTAATGTCTCTGTTTTCTTCACTCTGCTGATGAGCTGTTGATATTGTTGGTTGGGGAACCTAAAAAAAAACCCCACTACATGGCAGAATGGAAATGGTGTTTGAGGTCACCATGGTGCTCGGTGCTGGTGGAGTCCCTAGGACATGAGATAGGCAAGCAAGCCTTCACTGACTTGTGCACTGATGGGGATAAATTATCTTCAATAACACATCTTTGCTGATACAATTCTATTGTAATTTAATAATTGTGATATCTTTCTCTAAGTTGTAGCTTTTATTGGATCAGCTTAGTCTATAACTTCGTGTTTGGGAAATCTTCATTTTAAAGTCATATGTCACTATATATAAGCAACTCCTCCGATTCTTAAAACAATTGCTGAGAATACTATTTCTAAAAGTTCTCAAATCAGCTGCATAACTGTATTTCTTTACTTGAAAACTCTTTTTTGAATTTTCTCACTTTTGGGATAGGTCCTATAGATTGACAAAATTTGTTTTACCCTGGCTATGCTATCATTACTACAAAATTATTGGCAGACCATATTTTTTTACCTGAGAGCCTATGTCCTGTAATCCTTTTTGTGTAATAATTTTACAGCTGTCTTTATTGTTCTTTTTGTTTTGAAAAAAGCCAGTGATTGGAATTTTCTTAATTTGAGGAGTTGAGCCCCTCAGTGACTGTGTGGTTTGTTGACAGCTGAGTGCAGCGCTGCCTTCATCTAGAGCTTCATGCTCATGAAGGATTTCCATTTGTAAGTGTTCCATTAAAAAGTACTAATTTTTTAAAAAGAAAAATCTCTAGAAGTATCTCAGAAATCCTAGAGGAGTTTTTTTTTGAAAGATCTTTGCAAAACTTGGAAGTAAAAAAATGTTTTCTTTATCAAGAAGCCATAGTTAAAAATTGGCTTCAAGGAATAGAAAATGATTAATGAAGCTCCTCTTCTTTAGTGCACAAATCCTTCTTGAGATTTAAATGTCTGCTATGGAAAATGTCCACAATTTGGAGTGAACGATTTAGAAAAGAAATTAGGCAACAAACAGGGCTTGAGGTTTCTGTTCAGAGAAGAAGATAAAAAGCTTCTAGAATTAAAAAAAATACTATTTAAAAAATTTTAAGTATTTTTCTTAGTGATTTCTTGACATATGTACTGTTAATTAGGCAGTAATAATTTTCTTTCATTTGCAGTGCAAATTACACCAATAATTATGCTTTTATTCACAGAATATATTTTGTTAACTGACCTTGGGTTTAGAGTGGAATACAAAATGAGAAAGAATTGTTACATTCAGTTGCTGCTTTGAGATTCCTAGGGAGTTCTGCTTTTGCTAACTTAGAATTTTAATTTTGGAGACACCAACAAAGATATATAACAGAAAGGTTTTAACTAAGTATATTACTTTGACAGAAGTCACTGGGTTCTACAATTAATTCTCACCAGTGGATCAATGCACTTCATAAGCTGCAAGTCATTCTGACAAGATGAAACAAATGCAGTTGTTAGTGAAATCCTGATAATTTGGAACAACAGGCTGTGAAACTAGGTCAGTTTGTCTTCTTTGAAATATTTTTCGCTCTGTAGTATTTCATACTTGGCTTATCTTGATAATGCACTTGAGGTCTTTGATGAGTGATCATATGGTAATTTAAAGTTATACTGTGTACGTGAATTCAGAAGAACTTTGAGAGATGTTTCAGCAGGATGGCAAAAAACCAGTAAATGTGACTTAAATATTTTTCTGTTAAAATGTATGTTTTTTTCCTATTCTGAAGAACATAAGGGGAACCTTATTTTTGTCCCTTGAAGATAGGTATTTTAATGACTTAGAGCTTTTTTTTCCCCTGTCCTACTAAAATATTGTTTTGGCCTTTTTAGGGCAGGTTATTTCGAAGAATAAGGTCTTGTTTTAGAGTGCTCATCCAGACCACTACAGCCAAGTGCTAGGACTGCTTCCCTCAGGAGCATCCATGGTAATTGATTGATTGGCTTTTGTTTCCCTGGTGATGTCAGTGGTAAAAGTATGGTGGACTTCAGTAAGAAAGTTCCATTATTTTCAGATGTTGTTGTCTGGATTTTCTGATGTTTCTTGGAGCATATATGCAACTTCAGGTGTTTGCTGCTTAATTCTGTAGCATGTTTTCATTAGGAGGGCACATAAAACTGCCATGCCCTTCTTCAAATATCTTTCTCCATCCTTGCAATTTCTCTGCCATAGGTTTCTTGCAGACTTTCAGAGGTCAAGAAAAGGTTTATAAAGGCTTATTGTGCAGGAAGGTTTCTGATAATTGCTAGTATGTTGTAAACTGTTTTGGAAAGTAAGAAATCCTTTTTTTGTTTCCTGTAAAAAAAGTTTGACTCAGGATTAGATAGCTGTTTTTCTAACTGACTGATGTATTCCATCTGTCTGTGTCTCTCTTCCCTCTCTCTCCCCTTTTATTTTTTTTAAGGTGTGAATTCAGTGCATATTTGTTAGGCTGGTGGCTGGTGAATAATAATAATGAGAGTGCCGTGGGTATACTATATATTTAGACAAATAATATAAAAATATAATATTTTGAAAGTTCTAGGCTTCTGTTTCTGTCTTATGTTTGCCTCCGATTTGCCCTAATTATGTAATTATTACTTACCACTTTGAGAGAATAGAAAAAAAGGTTTAGATTAAAATTACTGCTGGCTTTAAAAAAAGATAAAAATGCAGATGACAGCAATGAAGACATTTATTGACACTTCTTTTCTTTTGCTAATAGGCCCAAAATATTAAACCTGTAGGACATGACCAAGCTTCCTAACTTAGCTGACCAGTGAGATGTCTCTTTGCCCCACAGATGAACCTGCAGAACACTTGGCTGTTTATGTTTAAAAAAACCTCAAACATGCAAACCCTTCTTAGGGAGTAAAGTCAAATTAAAATCCACAGACGAGGTATTTTGTCTCATCTTCTTTTTCCATCCTTTTTCTCAGCAAGTGTTTTTCCATGTGGCATAAAATGGCACCTAAGAGACATAATGAGGATAAATCTAGGGCCCTGTAACAATATTTATTATCCTTTTTAACACAACGGGAAGAGTTGGCAGCTGCTCAGTGACAGCTTTCCAGATCACATGTTTCTGGTAGACTTACAGCCCAGGGAGACCAGAGGCAGCCCTGCTCAGTAGGTTATGGCCTTTCAGCATAATTTCGCTAGGCAGAGATTGAATGGTGCAATGTCAGCAGTCGTGGATGCCCTTGGGAGTACCTTGTTAAGTACAAGGTACTGTTGGCATATTATCAGATTTGGAAAGAATAGTAAATAACAGCAGTTGTAATTTTCTGGTGTTATGATAATATAGCTGCAAACTGGTCGTGTCCCCTTTTGCAGATTCGCTCACTTTCATGGCTGAATTTTTGGTGAGTCTCACGGGACTCTGTCTAGTTACGAACCTCCTTGTTTATCACCTGCATGGAAGTCTGATTCTCTACTCAATTACAAGTTCCAAATAGCAACTGTCACTGACTTGTATCTGCTTGGGGTACTGGCATGCTAGTAATAACAGACTACCAATAAAACTCCAAGAGATCAAGAGAAAAGCACTTGCTTCCATTGCTAGAAGATGTGGGGTTTTTTAATTGTTTCTTTTGGGGTCTTTGTGGTGTTTCTAGTGTGTGGTTTTTTTGTTTTCTTTTGGGTTCTTGTTTGTGGTATTGGTTAGTTTTATTTTTTTATTTTGTCATTTTCTTTTTTAAAGAAAAACAGACACTCTCCAAGCAGATTTTAAGCCTTCCAAATGGTCCTGATAAATTATTACCTTCTCTCAGTACTCCTTGCCCTTCAGGGTTTTCCACTGTAGTGTGTTGTTCCACATATTCACTGAACATTTGTGTTTCAGCCAAAGGTATGTGTGTGCACTGATTGGAGCGCTGAAGTGTTGCAAACCATTTTATTTGCAAAAAGAGAAAAATCCATGTTCCGTGCTGTACTTTCAGATATAGCCCAAGCAACGCAACCTCATGTGAAAATTAAAGTCTTTGAAATGTGAATGGGTTTCTTTGGGTATCATTGTCCTGTCTGCAACTGAACTTCATCGAGGCACAGATGTGTGGGGCGGAGGAAGGGGGGGGGGGCTGCACTGTGAGGACTTATCGTGAGGGTTTCTTTTGGCAGGCTAGGAAAAATTGCAGTGTGAATAAAGGGAACTTGTTTAGGTCAGATGAAGACTCTATTAATGAGACCCATTATTCCTATTTTTGGAGAGTGTTAGGTTTTTTTAAAAATACATACAATGCTGTATTATTTTTGATTACAACAGCATTCACTGGTCACTTTTATCTTAGTGTGTGAATTTCTAATTATACATGTTAGACAAGTGATCTTTACTGTAAATAGCAATGTGGTTTTCTTTCACTTGGTTTCTCTGTACTGGATTCCGTTTCATTGTTCACTTTCTTCATCACAGTATCTTATTTTATCTTTCAACAAACATTTCTTTACATTCTCTCGCATGGATCTCCCCTCCCCCCTGTAACTTTTTGAAAAGGGCTTTATCTGAGCAGGCAGTTTCAGTGGTCTTTTGATCTATTTTTTGATGGATGTGCATTCACTTCTGGTAGTAAGCCCAGTACTGAAGTCCTTATTCAAGGCCAAAGTGAGGGGGCTTGATTGTGGCTTCTGGTTAAGGCTCTTACATACAATTCCATAGAGCTAATGGGGAACTTGGAGACCAGAGGTGTTGACTGCTTAACTCCAAGGCTTTCAGAGTGGATATTGGCAATTTCCAAAGTTGGAAATGATTCCACTTGAGACTTGCACGCAGCATTTGTAGCTGCCAGCCATTTGTAGAAATGTGTTTTCCATCCCTTGTGGGTGCTGCGAGATGGAGCGTTTGCCTTGCTCCAGGACCTGTCTGCCCATGGCGCTGCACAGTGAGAGCAAAGGACACCTGATACCTCCTAATGGTCCCATGGTACCTCATCTTTGAACACTTCTTTCCATGTCCTTTCTGAGGTCTTCTGAAGAGGCAAAAGCATGAACAGAGTGTGGAAGATGATGCAGAAAAGAGAATGGAAAGGTTTGTAAACCCAAGTGGTACAAACACCAGCTTTAGGAGAGGGAATTGAAGTACTGGAAGCAAACAGAAGAATCACTCATAACCTGGAGATGATAAATAGGAAAAACAGCATTCAGTCTAAGCTACTCCCTGCATCTCTAAATCAAAATAAAGCTGATTTGCAGAATGACCAATGACTGGAAATTCAGGTATTTGTTTTGTTCTATTTTTCAGATGCAAATTTAAAGTATCATCCAGTTTTCCTATGCAAATGTTTTACAAATGTGAGTGACTTCAACCCAGCATTTGTATATGAAACAACTTGTTTAATATAGTATTAGCATTTGGAGAGTTAGCTCCAGTGAAGCTTTGAGGTTAACATCCCACTAAGATGAATGAGAGATGTTCATACCTCAGGCTGCAGATTCAACAAGACAGCAGAACGCTGATTTACATAGCGAAGGCTATATCTTGGCAAACCAGAAGGGCTGCAGACATCATTTTTCTAAAGGGAAGCTTCAGTTCCAGGGAACACATTACAGGCTGCAAAAGGCCCCAGATCAGGAAGCCACTGGGGCTGGATAGCCGCTGGCTGTAACTTTAAAATGAAAGACATCAAATGGGCTTTGCACTATAAAAGTCGAGACCTCAGCCAGGTCCTCCCAGTCCTGTCTCGAGACTTTATTTGCTTCCTCTTGCCACCTTTCCCCAGAACTGATTTTTGGATAGGAAATGGAGGTCAAGGGTCTGGATACTTTTACTGACCTTAATGTTATGCCCATTTTTGTTTCCTTTTTTAACTGCTATGTCTCCTTATTTGTTCTTAATCTTTAAGATTCTCCCTTTCTTCCATATGTTTTTTATTCTCTCTTATGTTGATGTATTGTAACATTAATTCTTTTCCTTCCTTAGCGCCACATTTTTCCCCACAGGACCTCTTCCACTTCCCTGTTTTCCTGTTTTTTGTCCTTGCTGTCAGGCATACTATAATTTTTTATTATCCACTGTCATCCTAAGGAGCTCCTCTTTGCACAGCCATATGTGTAGATGTGGATTTTCTTTAGATCTCTCCCACAGAAACTCCCCTGCTGCAGAGTAAGGCTCTCCTGCAGATCTCAGGATGCTTCTGCCTTCACACAGAGGAGCAAGACAAGTCTGAATTTTGCAGTAAGGTCAAATTGCAGACACTGTGCCCTGTGTGTTTTGTAGCTGAAAGCCTTAATACTCTTTCTAGAACCCACTGGCTTGATTTGAGCAGCAGTCTGGAGTGCAAATGAATGTGGCTGCATTTTAGTTCCAGTTGGTTACATCACAAACTCAAAGCATTGCTGGTTGGCCTGGCTGGGGATTCAACAGTGACTGGGAAGGGAATAGCAGGGCACTAATGCTGAGGTGCATTTCATGAGGTTTCTCCAGCAGCACCTGCTTGTACTATGCTTGTTTGCGTCTTTTGTCACTGAAGTCAGTCAGTTCTTCTCAATAGTTAATACAATTACGAGCTCATAGCAAAAGAAGCTAAACTGATTATTATTTTGAAGGACTGTGCTGGTGAATTTTGATTTGCAGGGCAATGCATTAATTTTTTTACCAGTCCAGCTTATGTAATTAATTAATCAATTGGTCAAAGGTGAGACATAAAACTTGAAGATTTGGTTTATCTGGCATATATTACTACATACCTTGATTTTCTCTTTGTAGTATCTCAGTAGAGCTGGAATGAGGGTCACTCCCTCTGTTATTGACTCCTTGTTGCATTGCTTTCAACAGCTCAGCCATCATGGTATGTCACGCAGCCATGCATTTGAAACTCAATATACTTACTGTCTAATAAGCTTCATTTTCTGTGCCACTAGCTTGTGTTCTGTAGTGTTGGTTTCCCAAGCATGGTACTAAGCAATTTTAGGAAATGCTGGTACAACTGTAGCAATTTTCCTCAATTTGTTCCTGACAAAGAACTCGCTTCAAAATTGAGTTGGCTTCCTTTTTGTTCGAAACACTGGTAGACACAATTAGCCTCATTAACCCTGGTTTCTGTTTCATAACAGAAAATTAGCCTACAATCACTGGTTTGCTGGAAAACACTGTTATAATTAGTCCTCAACAGTCTGATAAGAAAATCCATCGTGTTTTTAATTTCTCTGACATATACAGAAAAACATGCCTGATTTCTCACTTATCTTGGGGATTGAGATAAAGTCAAGGACCAGGTCCTTGGCTCGCTCAGAGCGCTGTTGAACAGATTGGACAAACATCGGTTGAGAGAGTCAGAGGTGCTCTGGTCCCACCATGCAGGAGGGCAGGAGGTGGTTTCTGGAGGTCCTCTGCAATTCTGTGAGATTCTGACCCTTCAAAAAGCATGAGACCCAAATAAAGACCACTTAAATCCTGGCCCCTCTAACTGGATGCTTTTCCTTACCAGTCCTCCCAATGTGCTCTATTATTCCAGATTTATTGCAGAGTCGAGTTCAACCTTGTTCCAGCTTAAGGATTGTAGTGGCACTGAAGCCATTTTTTTAAATCAGCTTAGAAATGAAGGAACTTAAAGATAAAGCAGAATAATTATTCTTAACCCTTTGTAGATAATCTGAAATGGGTTGATCGAAGAGATTTATCATCACCTTTAGGATCTGCATTACTCCAGTGAATATGTCAATGATTATGTTCTCCTGAAATAATTATTTATTTTGAGACTGCTATTCCAATCAGAGAGGAAAGTGAGTTCATATGGGTTGCTTAGCCATTAGTTGGGGCATCACTCAGAAGTTCACAGAACTAGTGCTGTGGTAGGGTGAGGCATACTAGATCGAAGTGCTGTGAACTGGTGTCCAAGTTGTGTCAGGTACTTACCCAGACACTGCAGAGCAGAAATAGAGGTCTGTGTAAACCTGTGTGTGCAGAAATGTACCCAAGGACTCTCCTGGAGATTTGGGTACCTCAGGCTAAATTACTTTCCCCTGCAGAAGATGGCAAAGGTTTGTGTAAATCCAGACACCTCTGCTTGCCTTAGAAGTGAGAAGACAACCTTACTTATTTTGAATTCAGCATTATAAATCAAAGAGTAATTCCTAATCTAGGTCTGTCCTTTCCATGCATCTTGTCACCCAGGAAAGAGAGATGGTGAGTGCCAACCTCTGAATGTGTTGTGAGTTTACTGAGGGATTTTGTATAAATGCTTAGCAGTATTTAGTGAAAGATGAGAAATTATTTGTATAATCAACAGCTTCTTAATTCTTGCATGCAGGAAAGAGGGAAGGTTTACAGAAGCTTCCAGGACTGCTTGTACAAAAGGGAGCTGAAGACTGAGCTGTGTCATTTGTGGAGGAAAGGGATTATCCCACAAGTCTCTAGTGCCTAGTTAAATTTTTGCCTAAGGGACATTTTTCTCCTGTATTAGATGTTCTTCTCATTTCTCAATTGTTCTCTCTAAATGCATATGACACCCTGGGGGTGTCTCCATTTGAATGATCTCAATTGCTTCTGTGTCCACTTGGGTGCCAGGCTAGAGGACTGTGAAGAGAAGCTGAGCTATTCTATCTTGATAGCTGAACTGCAAATGAGGAATTCTGTAATTCAAGTTCAGGTCACCACATATGTTTGTATTAAGTTCTTAAATAACCAAGCAGTAACTAAATAAATAGAAATTTCATTTATTAGATACCCTGAGCATTTATAGAAAAATGTTAGGGAAATTAATATGAGCTTACCCCACAAAGAAACGTACAAGCACTGAAAAAAAGCAAAGCCTTCAAACACCGTGTTGAATTCATTCATGCATGAGGCACCCTGTGTGCAAAATGATAGTGTTTGGAAAGTCAGCCAATCAAGTAGTCTAATTGGCTGAACTACTTAAGTGCCTCTTCATCTAGAAATAAGTTTTAACATTTTTTCTGTCACACTTTAGCTCCTCCAAAGTATGCCTGAGCTTTACTGTGCTTCCAGCCTATTGAAGAGTTTTCTAGGGCCTCTGCCTGGAGATCTGCATGATCTGTTGAGCTGTTTCCTGACATTTCATCTGTCTGAGAGCCCCAAGGCACACACCTCTCTCATACCCTGGTCTCTGGGGAGCTTTGGAAGTAGTCCACGGGGAAGACATGGTAATAGCTCCTCTTTCTCCTGTTCCAGTGTGCCATGGTTATGCCCAACTGGACTTCAGAGTACCTGCAATTTCACTTCTTCCTGCAAGAATGGATTTGGAACCCCATTTTCACCTGTACCAGCACGGCTAAGCTGCCATGTGAAATAGCCTCATCACATGAACAGTAGGTGAGAAGTTCAAGTACCAGGGGTCAGCTGGATGTACCACAAATTACAGGTAGTGAAGTGAGAGTGTGGGGTTCAGTTCCTGCTAGCAAAGATACATGAGTATGTGCTCCAAGCAAGTAGAGATAGAGGTAGAGGTGTGCTCCTGTGAAGGAAGCACATCCTTTGCATGCATACCGTGGGGAATTTACACTGTGCAGTGTTGTTGGTCTGCAAGGCTGAAGAGCACAGGGCAAAGATGATAATTAGAGCCTCGTGAATAGGGATTTCCATGTTGTGCTCCCAGCTTCTTCACAGATTTTTTTGTGATGGAGGATAAATCATCCAGACCACATAAATCAATTCACTCTTCCGTAAAATTATTATTCTTGGTAGTTTCTGGTTGCCACACTGTGCTGTTTGCAAGATGCCTTGAGATGCTTGCGTGAATGTTTTTATATAAAGGGAAAGTACTATCAAGTGTCTGTTTCAGAACAGAGTCAAACTCTGCAGGGGAGCATTTTCCTGTGCATGCACACACAGACCCTATTGCTTGGCCTGTATTTGTCAACATCAAGGGAGGATGTTTGTCCATCCTCCCTTTTCTTGTTTACTTGTTTGGTTATTTCACACTACATTCACCCTAACCTGAAAAAGAAGAGATTAGGTTAGATTATTTCAAGGATCTGTAATGGAATGCACAGGGGGCATTTTTGGCATCATTGTTCTATGTATTTTGTTCAGATAATTAAGCATGGAAAGGTCACCTTGTGTTCTAGCAGAAAGTGTAGAGATATGGCAGAGAGAAAAGCCAAGTTTGAACAAAACCACTTAAGGAAGAAAGGATTAGTATTGCACAATATTTAGTATTTTTTTTAGTGTTCCCTAAAATGCTAGAATAGAGAAATCCTATGCCTATACACTTAGTTTTCAAAAGCTAAATCTAAAGTATGAAATTGAATTCAAGTTAAGGGCTAGGCAGCTCAAAGAGTGCACACTGGTGACAGCCATTTGGCAGTGTTTGTCCTTTGGGACACACATCCAGATGAGATTTGTTCAAAGCACATCACCCACGGCACTTTGTAACTCTGAAGAAGAGGCCACATGAAGAGGTCCTTCTCTTGCCATGTGCTTATGTGCCTTGTCAATATCATGTCATTAAATAAATTTAAAAAAAAATTTAAACCCCCAAACAAACAACTTTTTTTTTCTTTTTCTTTGAAGATATCAGAACAGTGGATAGAAATGGATTATGAAGTCCCAGCAACTTTTGTCCTGAAGCCTTTTATGTCTCAGAGATTCTACTCAATTTTCACTTTGTACTTGTGGTTTTCTGTCTGCAGTGTAGCTCTGCTCATTATTCATCTGGTGAATACTTCCAGTGCAAGCCACTGACTGGACTCATAGGTGAGCTTGGTCCACCATGCAAAAGTCCCTTCCTGAGTTCTGAACACGGAGGAGGGGCTCAGAGGGTTGTTGTTGTTCCCCAGTGTCTTCGGGCTATGAAGCAAGGCCAGTGAGCTCTTGTGTGCACACGCAAAACCAGTCTTTCCCTGTCTGACCCTTGCAGCATCAGAGGGACTAAAATAGCATAGCTATAGTTTCTTGAGGATGATCTCTGCTCACAAAGTACCTAAGATTGGAAGGTTGTATAGAATTCTGTTTCATATTGGATAAATGAGTGCAATGGATGAATATAATAGGATTCCATTTTTCTTCTGTTCTTGGTTCTCACAGAAGATATTTAAAATTCACTCTTAGGAGACCTTCTTGCCTCATCTATGATTGGCAGGGGGACTGTCTGTACTATGCAGAGCTGTAATTTATTTATTCCTTCTATTTGTGACCTGGAGTTCTTTGAGCATTTTCCTCCTCTCATGGAAAAAGTAATTCTCTCTCCTACTTCAGTCCTACATCCTTTCTTATGAACACTTGGTAAAGATTTCATTTTTCTGCAATCTTTTTCATCTCTTACTAAATAACCCTAGCACTCTCTTAGAGCCCTGCTGACATTTTGCTTCTTATATACTTGAAAAATTCTTATTTGTCTTTATTCCCGAAAAATATTTTCTTCTCTTCCTTTCAGTCTTTCCTAGCCATATCTTATTATTTTAGTTTTATTCCAGCACTTGCTCACTTGTAGCTATCATGTCCCTTGTCTCATACACCTTTCATATAATTTAGTTACACATACATTCATTTTTCTTCTTTGTCTATTTTTCCTGTATTTTACTTCACTGGGTGGCCTTTATTCTTTAAAATCTGCTGAATCACACAATATTCCAGTCCATTTTTGGCTTTTCAAAGCCAGGAAAAAAAACTAAGGAAAGAAAATAGTGAAGGCTTGGTGTGCATTGTGTATCGAGAAGGAGCAACTTCAGAAGGATTGGCAGGGTTTCAGCAAGCAGTAGCCCCTTGGTGGTGCTTGTTCTCAGTGAAATTGTGGTCATGTTTAAAGCAAGCTCCAGCACGTGCTTTTAGGGGTAAATGGTCACCCTTGTTCCTAGAGGTTGGCTTCCCTATGAAACAGGAGTGATGTAATTATCTGGGTTAGTCCCCAGATTCCTTCATGGCAAACCCACAGTTTGCTTGTGGAATTTTTTTTGCCCCCAAAAAAATCCTGCTTGTTCTTCTTCTTCCTCTCTTTCCTGAGATGCTCTGCTTGAGTGTACCTATTGACTGTGGTAAGACAGAGCTTCCACTTGGCCTTGTTTCACTCTGTTTCAGCCTTTAACCCCATTCCTGTGATTTCTGGGTCAACTTCTGCTTGGTATGTGTGCAGGGTCTTGCCTGAAGTTTTTGTGTCTCTCCTGATCAGGTCTCTGTATGTGTTTGCAGAGCTCAATCACAAAACCAGAAATTCCTGAGTTTAAAATACCACTATGGCTCCTTTTTGTGACTGTATTCTCTTCAGTGCTGCCACAGTGGGCCACAAACAGACTTTCCAACAATGCAGCTAACTGAGCAGGTTTTGAGGAATTTGGAAGTCTTGCTGCTTACCAGATAGGAGAGATGAAAGGAGGATGATGGTACTTCCACAAGCCCTCTGAAAGACATGACATGGTCTCAGTGACATTATCACCTCTCTTGATTTTCAGTTTAACTTTTGGTTAAAGAGCTGTACTCCTGGAAGAGAGCATGAAACAACAGCCTGAAAATACAGGGAAGCAGAAGAAACCTCCAGTAAGATGCATTCCTCACTGAAAAGTCTTTTACATCTCAGCCTCTGATGCTGTGAATTCAGAGCAGGAGAGGAGAGGAGGCAGGAAGCCAATGGTTCAGGCTGATAGAATTTAGTCTTGCAGGAGAGGAAAAAACCTATTGTCTGCAAACAATAATCATCTTGTACGGTGTGTAATGTTTATAAAGAACAGGGGGTCACATATGGCTGGCTGTCACCAAGAAACAGCAAGCTTGAATTAACATTAAAAGAGTTGAGTACTTAAGAAATAATACAAGTACATGTAACAAAAGTAAATGGTTTCAGCTGTGATAAAAGAACAGTCTTTCCTTCCTTCAGATTTGGCTCTCAGATTTGGTTTCCTTCCTTAATTTCTTCTGTCATGTTAAATTATTTACAAAATGCATCCTGGTATTGAAAGGGTAGGAACTAAAGCAGCCAGATTCTTTATTAGCCCTGTGGTAACCTTTAAAAAAATCAACTTATACCTACAAAAGAAAAATTTATACAGGCCTCTTTAAGTACTGCCACATCTAAAGAGATGTTCAGGTTTGGAATACAGAGTGCTGCTGAGCAAAAAACTCATTTGGGACAATTGTAGAAGCTCATGTTATTCCCTTACTGGCCTAAACAGCCCCCATGGTCCAGTTGTATGATATTAGGGATGGGAACAAGAGCTGGGTATAGATAACTAGGGCTGGCCTTAACTGTGTGGGATAGTTGTATATAGGAAAGAAAGAAATAGTTCTCAAGGAAAGAAAATGAGGCCAGTAAGAACTGCAGGCTTCCCTCTTCATCTTCTGGTGCTTCCTGGGGCTTGGGGATGTCAATGTACAATGCTGTATTCTAAAACTGACTGCTGATTATTCAAGTGACTATCAAAAAAATTACACTGCTGAAAAGAATATAGTGAAGATATAGTGCCCAGAAAATGCCATGCACTTCAATGGGAAGCTTTTGCCAGAGGACAAAAGGCCTGGGGGCTGCAAGAAAAGACAGAAGGAAGTGAAGAGTCTGTGCTTCCCTGGGGCAAAAAAAAAAAAAATCCATTAATTTATATTGATTACTTCCCTAGAGCATTAAATTTTTTTTTCTGTGTTGTTAAGATCTTGCTGTTTCTAAGCCATGGAGAAGAGGGGGAAAAATGATGAAGAGCAAGGCAATGGTAGCTTTATAAGCAACAGAGGAGATTAAAAACAGAGCTTGTCCATCCCTTCCATTCTCCCTCCTGCCTCCCACTTACCTTGTCACTACCTGTGGAGCCCAACACCAGAGACTTGCCCAAGCTGAGGATGGCAAAGGGAACTGGAGGGTGGAGGGGGATGGCTGAGTGGGTGACAGGTTGCTTTCTGATGGCTGGGACTGGACTCCTGAACAGTTTGCCAGTGATGATCAGAGCCCACTCAGAGCACAAACCAGCTTTCTCCTCTTTTCTCTGCTGTATTTTCTTGATCATTCATCATTAAATGTATTGATTAAAATAAATCATAATTATAGGGAAAGTAATGAAAACAATGTTCTGTTGAGACAGCAGCTAGAAAAAGCAACAAAACAGGGTGCTTGCAAGAGCCCAGTCTGACAACTAGAGTGTGGAGATGGCTCCCACATTGATGTGACTCACAGAAAAAAAGCTGTTCCACATCACTGTTCACAAGCCTCTCACAGTTATTCACTGCCCACCCTGCATCCATGTCCTTATCCCTGTTGCTCTTTCGTGGAGTCTCCGAGCCTGGAATAAGTTGGATTTCTGCTGATCCATTGGATCAGGGTGAATACTGACAGTCCTTGCAGAGAGGCTTCGTACAGCTTGTACTTTCTTCTAGTTTACTTCATGGCCCTTCCTTCCTAGCAGGGCAGAAAGGTGAGGAAGAGGTACAGAGAGAGGGAGGCTCCTGCAGAGTGCCTGGGGCAGTGTGATTGCAGCTGTCCCTTGCCATATCAAAATGGGCAAATAGCTGACAGGCCTGATCTGCTCTGTTAGCACTGCTTGGAAGAGGGGAATTATGCTATCTTAAACAAAACAATAACCCTTTGTGTAAATTTAACGTGTTCAAAGTGCCCTTTATCTATGTTGCAGATTTGCAAGGAGCTACTGCCTGCGTCCTCCAAATGTGATGATCAGGACACATAATTTGAGTACAGTGTGATGGCAGATGCAGCAGATGCTACATTACTTTCTTATAGAAAAAGAATTTAATATTTTTTTTGTAGGGGAAAAAACTTCATTCAAAACACAATTCACCAGAACGTGAAATGGACAGTATTTTAATCCTACCTTATGTTATCATTGTGTTGACTTTAGTTACACACTTCACTGGAGAAGTAAAAGTTTCCCATCTATTTAGTGTACTGGCTGACCAATGCTCCTCCAGTCCTGGCTCTTCCCCATAGAGACAGGCTGCAATGGCTTTGTTATCTGTCTCATCCCTCCTCCTCCTCCCTGCTTTTGTCCCTGGTTTCCGGCAGGGCTCTGCCAGCCCAGCAGTTAGCCTGCCCCACACTGCATCCCCAGCTGCTCTGCTCCCCTCTGCCCACATTTGGTTCACTCTGTTGAAACCAGGACCTTGGCATGTGTTTTACCCTGGGGTCTGTATTTTTCTCCGTGGTACTATTTATCACATATTCTTTCTTTCCCAGTTTGTTATTTATTCAAGCATACAATTCACATCCTCCCACAGTGGGGATTAGTGAAGGGTCCTGCTTGGTAAATGGGAGGGATTTTTACCCATTTGCTTTGTATCTGTGGTGGTTCTTTCATTGCTGAAGTCACTGTTCCTGGCACTCCTGCGATATCCATGCTGTGATCCCGTTCAAATGAGCTCCTTCACATTCTTGTGCCTCTTCTCCAAATGAGAGGTGGTGTCTCTAGCTTCATGTGTTGTTTTTTCTCTCAGCTTCAGCTCTGGGTTCCTTGCGCCTTTCCGCTTTGTTTTTCATGGTAGTTTGCATCCTCTTTCCTGTCTGTGACAGAAGACACTGTTCTCTCCCCATCAGTTCTGGTCTGGACTGGCTGAATTCTCAGGAAGGCTGGTTCAAGAGGATTTCTCAGAAGCACCCCTTCCTGGTGCCCTGTTATTGGATTGGTCTAAAATTTCTCTCTGTTGCCAAAGCCTCTTTTGCAGAGTGTTTCTAAACACAACTCTGAAATGTTTTAATCTTCCACGGTTGCAGCTCTGCTCCTGTCTCTGTCACCTCTCCCCACTCAGCCTTCTTTACCCAGATTAAATGAGAACTGTGAAAAATGTCATCTTCTCTATGACTAGACCTGACCCAAAAAAGTTCCCTGCTCTGACGGCTGCTTTCTTTTTGGCAGCCACATTACTGTCTGCAGCACTTTTAAACCTTCTCCAGTTGTATCACACATTCCCAGAGAAATTCCAGCTCTGACGGCACTTCTAATTGGTTTGTTTTTTCACTTTATGTCTTATCTTGTTTGATTCCAAGTACTTTGTGTTGTCCTGAAGTTACCCTGAGCCAAAGAGAGTGGCAGGGATTTGCCTCATTCAGTGTCCAAGCTCCAGTACCTGGCATGTTGTAACATGAGAATTGGCATACATGAAAAATCAGTTTCAAATGGCTCGTGCCAATGCACGTAGGAATGTGTTGACTGCAGACAGTGTGTTGTGTGGATTGCACAGATAAGCATATTCTCTGCTGTACCATCATTCAGTGCACAACCTGCCATGAATGTATGTATCTGCTCCTATACAGATGGACTAGTTCTTAATGCAGCTCTGTTTTCTGTAATGATCTCTAATGTGTTCACTGTCTTTTTGATTTGGTCTTTTGTAGCTAAATCTGTCTCAAATATACCATGCGCCATAGGTATATAGGAAAGTCAGATGGCTCTACAAGGGTTCCTCACCAATTAAAAAATATCCCCTGTGGATCAATACAGTCAAGTGCTGTAGTTTGATCCACCAATACATTTATTTCCTGCAGCACAGCCACTTATTAAAGTTGCTGACCATAAGAGAGGAATGATTCTCTATAGAAATTAAACTACCTCTAAGGAGTCCTCTGGTGGGGAACATTTACCTCTCTCCACAAACAGCCCAAGTGATTGAGGAGGGCTGGAAGTCACCTGCAGAAACGAAGAGCAGATTCTCTATAGGTGTTGTTCCAATTTAGAGACTGAGAAAATGGCCTCTGGCCTCTGCCCTACATGGAAGGACAATGTGGGAGTTTTGGACCAATGGATTTGCGAAGATGTGGAGCCAGCATGGAGGAATACAGAAACATTTGTTAAGTTACTCATTTTCCTGCTTGTGGCTCGATAGGCTGTACCTGTTTATCCCCACAGTCTGCATTTGGTGACCCCTGCAGGGCGCCGTGTTGTACAGTGAGAAACCCCCTGAGCTGGCTCTGGGGAGGCTTGAACCTGCACATTGTCAAACTGCACCAGAGCTGCAGTCACTTCAGAGCTGGCTGAGCTGGGAGGCTCCTCAGCAGCCTGCCTTGCAGGGAGGACAAGCCTGCCGTGTTCCATATGCTCTGTGCATCCCCAGGTTCTCCTAAAGTGTAAGCAAATGTCACTGCATGGCAGCACCACAGCAGACACTGGTGAACAAGTCAAATGTCACTGAACTAGCACATGATCTTCTGCCTGGTCCAGGGTGGTTCACAATGGGAGCTATTCTCTCTTGACAGCCCTGAAAAGAGAACTTATACCTACTGCTGATTGCCAGGCTTTTCTGACAGCAAAGCAAATTACTTTTTAAAGACAATGACTTGTTTTCTTTTCACTGAAACTTGAATTGAAGATATTTCATAATAGAATTTGAGCAAATTTACCAGATGTTTCATCCTACTGTGCTTTTCTGGCAGGTGTACAAGACAGAATGCTGACTAAGGCTAATAAATCAGGCTGTGCATGAAAGTCTTGGGGAAGAAATACAATATATATGTCTGAAACCATTGGAAGATCTTACCCCATTGATCCTTGGGAATTCCTGATGTTTCCTGTGCTTTTCTTAGACACTGATCTCAGATACAGGAGGGGAAGGGGGTCCTGTTCTGTACTTGGAGCCTATGGTGAGACATGGCTTTGTCTAACAGCACTCCTTGTGCTGACATTGGAGATCATAGACATAAAAATGATTAATATATTTCTGGAGTCAGGAAATTATCTATCTAGCTGGAAAAGAATGGAAATAGGAGTTTAAGGTACATTCAGCCTAGCTGTGACCCAGCAAAGTACTGTATTGCTCTACAAAGTAATATTACCTTCCTCCTTTGTATCCTTCTCTTCCACTCCCTCACCCCCTGTTCTTTTGCTTTGTTCAGTTTCTACTAATCTCTTTGCTTCCTTGCTGCCCTGTCCTGCTGAGCACTGCTGGTTCCCTTGGAATCAGGAAATAAAGCCACCCGTAGAAGATTTTCTTCTTTTGGGGACTTGCATTGAGCGTGTTTACCACGTAAAGCTCTTTTAACTCAGTACCTGATTCAGTTTACTGAGCACTGTCTGTGCAAGTTTGGGGCATTCAGGCTGCTCTTGCTTTCTTTTCTCTAGCCTTGCTTTTATTTCCTCTTACTGTGTTTCTGCCAGCTCTCCAGATATTAACCTCCATGTTTCTCTCCCTACATGTCCAGAAAAAGCTGATGAAGTTTCCACATCGTCTTTCAAGTGGAGGAAGCAATACAGGAAATGCTATTTGTGTTTATCAGACTGCAGTAGGAAAACATCCATCAAGCTCATCACTGAAGCCCACACACGCAACACTTGTGCTAGTGATACCTGGTTCACTAAGGTGTGAGAGGCTTTGGGTGACAGCACAGCATCATGTCATTCTCTCCTTGCTTGGAGTGATTTAATTAATGTGCCCCTCAAATGTGTCTGCTGCCGAAGGTTGTGCTAGCTGGAGGCTTGCAATGCTCCTCCTGCGTGGCCATTTTTGGGGATTCTCCCTCACACCAAGGTAAGAGTGGTACCAGGCAACCCCTCTTTTAATCCAGGAGATGTGAAATGATAAAGCACAGCCAAGTATTCTTTAAATAAAAGCACAGACAGATACGTACACACAGGAAACAGATTGCCTTTGAATAAAGCTTGTCCATCTGAGTAGCAGTGTCAGGGGAAAAGAAGCTGCATTTAAAAATCACAATCCTACTCTTTAAACTAGGTCTGTTATTCTGTGTGTTGCTTTTATCTGAAGATTGTAGGCATTTATGATTATCTGTCATTTTTTTGTTTATGCAGCTGTTTTAATTCTGATAGGTCACAGAAATTTGCCACATGGCAGTAATGGCAGCCGTGTCGTCCAGCATGTTACAAAAGAATGGAGACAGGGAGTGCTATAGCAAATTGACACACAGAAAAATGCTGTAAAGTCATTCCACTCAATTTTTAATGCTGTGTCACAATTATACTCAATGAATTGTGGGATTTTCCAGTTATCTGTCTGTGCATGAAGAAGGACCGAGCTGGCTGTGCAAGGATTAAACCTGTACCTCTTGCGGCAGCATGTGTTCTTTGGCCTCTGCAGCAGCTTGAGGGTTAAGGGGCTGGAAAAGGCACTGACTATCTTCCAGCTCCTCAAGTCTTAAAACCATCAATACCCAAAGTTATTGTGATGTTCAGCTTGTGTCTGCTGAGTGAGTCTGCACAGTTTGGGCACCACTCCAGCTGCAGCTGCTCTTTAAAGTTGAAAAAATGCTTGGAAGGTGTTTACTTTTTGTTTTACTTTTTCTAAAAAATTATTATTTTCTCAACTTTGAGAAGAGTTTGGTGTCATGTCCCTTCCCCCTACCCCTTCCTGCAACAGCAGTTTCAGTTTAGCTTGTGTCCCACTGCTCATACTCTTACTGCAGCCTTAAAGGAGCACAGATCAAACCTCAGCAATTTTCAGCAAGGCCACAGAATGGTTGGAAAGGTTCCCACTGCCTTCTTCAGTGAGCTCTAAAGGCAGACTCTGGTGCTGCTGTAAATAATGTCTAGAAGGGGCCGGATAAGGAATAAGGGGTACACGCACAGCCTCGCTTCCAGCTCAGCTTTCATTTCCTTTGTCTCCTTTAAGAGAAACAAGGGAGCTAATTTCATGGAACTTGGCACATGATCTGATTTTTGGGCCTTTAGGGGTCTGTTTGGGGCTGTCTCTCCCACCCACAGGATTTCAGGCTTCAGATTTTACTTGGAGGAGCCAGAGAGGCCTCTGGAGTGCCTAGAGGGGAGAACACAAAGTGTTAACTGGAGAAGCAGCATTGGAAACAAGGGCAATTTTCTGGCTTTGATCTGTCGCTTGGCAGTTCCAGGAGACAGGCTTGTCTGGGCTATCTCTGCAGCAGAGTTTGGAGGTGGCTGAGAAGGCACTACTCAGCCTGGGGGATCAAAGTGCACCAGAGAGTAAAGGAGCACGATGTCCTCTGAAGCAGGAGCTGCAGAATATAAATGCATTGCTGCTCTCCGCTGGGAAGCCAACAGGGAGGATCAGCTTCCCCGCTTTCCTTATTTCTGTGGATTTTTCAACAGGTCAAATTGCATTTGGTTGTTAAGGATTGTGAGGACTGAGAGACAAATGCTGCATCTCCAGCTTGAAGGAAAGCAGTCTTGTCAGGGTGGGGTTAGTTGCCAGATGAAGTGGAAGATGTTAAGTTATTGATAACTTACTGTATCATTCCCTTAATTCAACAGAAGGTGACAAAGAGATGAATTAAATATAGAAAATAGGCATGAAAGAACTCAAAGAGTGTCTGTGTTCTTGCTCAACACTAAGGTACAGAATGCATGATTTCATGCAAATCAGACTTCATTTATTTATTTATTTTTGCTTCTTCAGTTAAATATGAAATGAGAACAAGAGCTTTTTTTCCCAGCATCCCATACCTAGTAAATTCATTCTGGGAATGGAGGAAATAGAGTGAATATGATTCTGGACAATGACATCGCCAATGATCCAAAAATATTTGCACTGGGTGACCTGAATAATCTCTTGAATATAAATGAACCACAGGGGAAAATTTCTATTAAGAGCAAATGCAGTAACTAAAATGGTGATATAACTGAATTGGAAATATGCAGAAGGATTAAAGCTTGCTGAGTTGTGCACAGGATTAAGTGAATTGACATACTTGGAGAAAATAATTACAGTAATTAACAGGTGTTTGCTTGGGAATTTTTCTGGGAAACATAGTCATACTGTACTATAGAATGATGGTAATATTGTAGAATGGTAATATAGAATGTACTATAGGACATCCATGTGGTAAAGGAGTGACCTGTAATCATACTGTTATGTTAGACAGTAAAAAACATAGGCATTTGAAACAAAATTAAACTTAGTATGTTAAAATGGGTATGTTGCAGCGTGTTTCCATCTGTGGGACACCTTCCAAGTGACAGATTGCTCGCTGGGTTATCACACAGTACTTTGTCCTTCAGGTTGGCCCTTGTTTACCAATGAGGGACTAAAACACATGCAGGGCAGAGAATGTTGCTGAGATCATGCAGCAAGGACCTGAATTTCTTGATCTTTCCTTTCCTAACCCTCTATGCTGTTCCTTTACACAGTAATCCTGTTGGACAGAGCCAAGCAAAAGCAATAGCTGGGATCCTGTTGGGATCATTACCACTCTTCACCTGCAATCTAGACTCTGCCTAAGCCATGAGCACTCCTCTCGGTGTCAGTCAGCCTGGGCCATCACAAAGGCTCACAGGGGTGGAGTTGAAAAGCCAGGATGCTGGACCAGGCAGATTGGTAAGGGCTTGTCTGTCTTCTCACAGTTTCAGGCTTTTTGTATTGTTAGTGCTTGGTACTTACTGTCAGGTTAAGTCTAACGGGTTGGGATTAATGTGCAGTGAAGGTTACACCTGTGTTTTTACAGCCTTACAACTTTCTAAAGCACTTCTCTGCCACTGAATGTTTTCACGCATGGTCTGCAGCAAGTGTCACTCACTTGTTCATTAGCCCTCTGAGTTCTTCATTGAAGCCAAGTGAGTGAATCTTTTTAACTTGCTGGGACAAGGAGTAGATCTTATTTTCTCTTTGTACCATGACACGGTGTTGGCTTTCATATATATGGCTTTCAAATAATAATAATAATAATAATAATAATAATAATAATAATAATAATAGTGAGAACCTGATCATTAATGGGCTGTTAGGTGTGTCCAATAAGACCAAAGATGTACAAATTATGTTTAGTACATATGCTTAATCTTTCTGTGTGGCACTTGAGCTTTATTAACCAACATGTAATCTCTGGTGTTGCAGCACCTGTGAGCAGGACAGTCCCCTGTTTATTTTAAACAGTAAGACTTCTAATACCAGCAATTCAGGTAAAGCATCCTTTCTGATAGTATGAAAGATTGCCCTGAGACAGTTGTCACCTGCCTGTTTTTCATGGCCTGGAGAATTAGCAAAGTCTTTATTTGAATTGATAGTGATTAAAGAATGCTCTTTGATAAAACAACTGCTATTCATGTGATTAAGAAAACCACTAACTGGGGAGTGGTGAACAGCAGCCAAACTAAAGCTGTTCAACTCCAGCTCTGCAGTTAGTGCCAAAACATTGATGGACAATACACAACCTTAGTCACTGCATACAGGATTGTGGAAGAAGGAAGAAAAGCTCAGATCCAGTGTCACCCAGTGTCTTCTTTGAGGCCATTGCAGTGGAGTATAGGGAGGGTGGTTTCTGGTTGGGGTGTCCTTGGTAGTACAGGGCTTCTTCCTTTCTGGTGGAAGAAAGTGTGTGTACCTGGAAATGTTTATGATAGTGAATAAGAACTTGAGGTGGGCTTAGTTTTATGGTCTGTTTGCTTTAGTAAAACCCGAGGAATTGATCCTAAAGGTGCTAAAGGACAAAGGCAGAACATTATGCTAATGATCTTGTAGGATATGGCAGCAGTGCTTGGCTGTATGGTGTTTTTGCCCTTCCTCCATGTACCTCCAAACAGTACTGGAAACCACTGTCTGTTGAGAATAGATAATTGTATCATCTGTAACCTCCCAACAGCAGTCGCTTGGGCTACAGGGGGCTGTGTAGTGTGTTTATAGCAGGGAGTTGGGTTTTCTGTGTTGCTCTTGACATCTCTGCTGGGATTTGAATTTAACACTAGAAATACATTTGGCATGGACAGCGGGGCTGAAAGGCATTGTGGCTCTGGGGAGTTCTTTGCACAGTTTTGTCCTGGGTAGTATCCCACAGAGATGAGTTTTACTGTCAGAACCAAAGGAAAGTGTGAACCTGCTAAAGGAGCACAGTTAGTGACTGCAGTTTTCAGTTTGCAAAGAGGATGTCCTTGAGCAGTCCTGTTGCTGTGTTGGAGAGCATCAGGAATGGTCAACAAATGGCATTGACCTGTGGTGCCAATGCCTGCTGTATGTCAGCCTTGAGTAATGGTAACTGGAACTCAAATCCCTTGAGTTATTAATTAATTATAAACTATATTCTACTGAAAGCAGAGTAGAAAACACTTTTCTTTACATGAAAGGTGAATCAAATGCTGGTTGGTTGAAGCATAGCAGGAGCCCAGGTGAGTGCCTGAAAGTTCAAAAATCTGTACAGAAGGTGGCTGTGCCATTTTGAGTGTTGAAGCCCTGCTGAAGATTCCTGCAGCTCTGCCCAGGATTATGCTCCAATAAGGGATGAAGCTTCAAATGTGCATATCTGTGCTCTGGCAGTTTGGTGTATGAGGCTTTGGATCCCCTTCTGACATGTGTAGCCCTCTTTTGAATTTTGAGCACTATGGCTAGATGGGCTTCTTGGGATAACACAGATGCAATTTATGAATAATTAATGGCATTTCAAAAATTCTGATTGTGTTTTCTGGGGAAATGGACTAACTACAGTTTGCTCCATTTAAAAGCAGAAAGATGTTTCTATGGTAAAACCCCAAACTGTACTCACATATTCCTGTGCTCTGCTATCTCTCATCTCTTGCTCCCTGTCAATAAACAAGATCTTTTAGTACTTTGCTCAGTAAGAAAGTGATTCCACATTATTTCCTGCAGAGGTTTCTGTTGAAGTGGGCAGGCTGTAAAGAAGCAGCAACTCCTTTACATTCAGTAACCATACCATTTTCTCTATCAGCATGGAGCATTTGACTCATGTGCCCTAGAAAATAACTCCTCACTCCCACTATGTGCTCATATGCTGAGCTGCAGTTCTGGGATGCAAACTCATGATCAAAATCCCTGGATGCGGGAGGTCAATGTTCCAGCATCCTTAGTCTCTGGGGTGAGAGTCCACTATTTAAGGAGTAGTGTTGCGAATTCAAAACAGGTTAATGCTTTTTAAGGTCTAGTGAAGTCACAGAAACATAGTACAATAGAGCCTGTCTGCCTTAAATAAAAGCTTATTATAGAGCTCAGTTTTGTTTCAACTAAAGTCAGTAAGGGGATCGTGCTTCTACATTTCACCCAGTCCAAGTTGGAGGTTNGTGAAAAACTGAGATGCTTGTTTTCCAGCAAAAGCTGTAATACCATTCTTGCAGTAATGTGATGCAAGGATGCTCTTCGGGGAGCCTGTTTCATAAACAATACAAGAATAGTGGTTCTGTCTACAGTCTTCTCTCCCACACAGCACCTTGGACTGTACTGAGTGCTGGGCCTTTTGAAGCAGAAGGCGAACCCTCCACAGGACTTTACATTCCCCATGGCTAAGGAACTGGGTTTTCATTACAGTGAACAGCAGAGGAGGTAACTGATAGATTGAGCCAGATCTGCGACTGTGAATGGGCAGCCAAGTTTTGTGGGATTTAATTTTCTTAATTTGATACTCTCAGAATGTGCACAATCCAGTGGTGATTTGGTGGTAAAGCTTGCAAAAAAGCTCACCTTCTCCTGTAATTATCAGAAAGTCTTCTGATCTGTCAGCATGCATAAACTGGGTATTTGTGTGTACACAGGCATAAAACTTCTGAGAATTTTGGCTCTGTTTATTACTAATTTTTGTTTCATGATTCTTACTCTGAGTTTCTTGTTTTTAATTCCCCATTTTCCATACTGGAAACTGTGTTGCTGAATTTACCTAGTAAAGGAGAAGTGTCTCCTAGCAGTTGCTCTTCAAGGGGAGATTGTGATGAGGAGGCTGAGATTTCAGATTTCTGCAGAAATCTACCTCTGAAACCCATTTCTGACAGTGCCTCACTGTCACATAGCAGCACCTGTGACTACAGTGAACTCCACTCAGACTGCCCTGACTTGTAATTTTTTTGTTCTCCTTAGCTACCTAGGGATTTGTTCAGTGCTGAGGAGCATGTATTGAACATACCCTAGAGAGTTGTTAGCCTTATGGTTTCTCCACTAATTTTCATGGTGGCCCTCTGTTAGATCTCTGTATGTTGCTGTGGAAAAACTCAGTTTTACTGAGTTTTAATTCAGGGATCATCAAGACCTAATGTCAATTTCCATAAAAGAGAGAGCAGCAAATTATTCCTGGCTGCATTTTGCCTTTCTTTTGCAGCATATGTAGTCGGGGAGGTTTATGAGTTTATTGTTATTTAAAATTACTTGGTTAGCTCTGCATAACATTGTTTATGGGTATTGCACAATGTTTTGGACATTCTCAGAGACAGAAATGAATATCAAGGTATGACCAAGTAAAGAAAATGCTTGTTCCTAAATTGCCTTTTTAGAGAAATTAGTGAAGTATTTTTTGGGAATGGATTCTGAATGTGTTAATTTGCCATCATCTTAACTAATAACCAGAGGTCAACAGAGAAGTGCCAAGTGCAGTAATCCCAAAACAGTGAGGAGAGGTGGAGAACTCAGCCAGTGTTATTTTTCTCATCTGTTTCCTTTGTTGTGGACGGGCTCTCTTCAGGCATCAACTTTACTCGTCTGATTAGTAGTCCTAGTAAATCCAGAAGGACTGTGTACTCATGTCCCACAGTTCCTCTGTGCACACATGCACAGTAATATTCCTGCCCTAGGTGCCTCTTAAAATGTGAGGTGTTGCCTTCAGAAGATGGTTTCCCTCCCACATAGTCTCAGCTTCACCAAGGTTGGATCTCCTTCAAAGAGAGCAGCCTTCACAGTCCTAACAGGCTTTCATCCATGTGGCTTCTTGCTTTCCCCCTCCTCCTTCTGCTTTCTCTTGTTCACCTCTCTGGCTTTGCAGCTTGCTTGGATACTTTTCTGTCTTGGGAGCTCAAGACCAAGGATTCTTTCAAGATTTCTGTCCTAGTATGTAGCTGAATGCATTCAAAGACTCCCAAATGTGACTGGCTGTGAGTTTGTTGCACGAGATGGGCTGAGGGCTGTACCTAAGCCACTTCCAACTCTCTCATAGTTTTTCCCATCCCTACTGGCCAAGGAATCGATACTTCCTTTTCCTGGGAAGTAAGAAAAGAGCTCAAGACTTGCCCTGTGGTTTCCTTCATGCCATTAAACAGATCCATCTCTATACATCTAATAGAATTTTCTTTTGCAGCTAGTCAACTCTCTTGATTGTGCTCTTTGCTGATCTGGTGGTTATTTTTGTTGCCTCTGTGGAGAGCTGCTCTCCACACACCCAAAGCCTGTGCTCCTGACAGGCAGCACAATCCTGGAGTGCCTTGGCAGTCTGCCTGTGTCTGTCCCGCAGCCCCTGGGGGGACTCTCACACGTTTTGCCGCTTACTTTCCTCTTTCCTAGAGATCTAACGCAATTTTGCAAGTAGTCACTTGGAGCCATATTTCCCTTTGCCCTGGAATATTTTTTTATTTATTTTTAGTAAACGTTTGTCAGTATTTCTAACACTGTGCCTCCAGCAACGTGGCCTGGACTGAAGCCACACAGCAGTCTGACAACCTGTTAGGCGAGTCTCCTATCAATTAGGCTGCAGCTGTCATTGGATCTATTCTCAGCCTCCTTGGTACGTGTTTGCAAATAACAGGGGCTGCTGTTTTGCAGCTCTTTTTTTTTTTTTTTCTCCACCGCCAGTCAGAACATTTTGTCCCTAGAATTCCTCCTGTCTCCTTTGTTTTTGCTTTCTAATCATCCTAGCTTTATTCTCCCAAGAATATATGCTTATCGAGGATATTATTATAAGTGTCCTCACTCTCTTTCATATAATGCACAAAACAAGGAAAATGTCCCCCAAAGATACAAAAAAAGGGAATATCTTACTCAAGGCTATACCTTGATCCTTTAAATGTTTTCAGGTTTTCTCCAAAAAGCGTCCAGACTGCTTTTTACCTGTAGGGAGCTGCCATTTTGAAAGCCCATATTGCATGGAAGCTCTCCATGGGGGCTGCCTTGTTTCTGCTGATGTCTGAACTTTGAGGTGATAGTGTGCTTTATTATTAGGTTTGCCACAGCTGGAAATAGAGTGCCCGACAACGTACAATCTGTTAGAATTTCCTCTTATACCTTCTGCAATTTACAGTTTTCTCTTCTCTAAAATATAATGAAGATGGCTCTATAATTTTTCCCTGATGTTACACACTGCATGGTGGTACTTGATGCTAATTTTTTGTCCAGCAATCTATAGGGTAGAGCCCAATTTATATTAGATAGGGGAGCCATGCTTAGGCATATAATTTCTTTTGTTTTGCTTCCACGGGAAACGGGAAAACAGAATTAGGTTGTTCAAATAAGGCAAACACACTCAGGGCATTTCATCCTTGGGTTGATTGAAAGACACATTTTGATATAATTTCTTTCATAAGCCCAGTTCCATCTTTGCCCAAACCCAGTAGAAACTGTTCCTCATTCCTCTCAATCCTAATAACAGCAGCTCTGAAAGGCAGAACCAGCCCATCATAGGCCAATTGAAACTGAGCTGAGTTTAGATCTGCTCATGATGATTTGGCCAAGACCCCCTCCCTGCCTGGTGGGAAGCTAAGCACGGACAGGGCTTTTTTTCTATCCCCACAACATAGCAGACAATAATGCAAGAACCTTCCCCTGATGTCACTTGTTTCCCCTACAGGAATATCCACGAGGAGCCCACTTGGTGCTGTGGCTGAGCTGGCATTCAGAGCCATCTTGTAGCTCCTGTGTATAAAATGATTCCAAACCAGCTGGGTGGCCCTGTGAAGCTCTTAGGCACTGCAAGTGTTTCTATAGCCCTGCCTGGTGATGCTGTACCCAGGACAGGAAGGCTTCACCAGGCTCCCAGCTGCTTGGTGTTAGTGCATCAAGGCATGGGGCCACTGGCTCCTTGAAGGGAGCCTGCAGAGCTCTGGGCAGCCACTCAGTACACAAGGAAGAGGGGCTTCTCTGGGAAAAATCAGGGAAGCCAGAACACACAGAAGGCCTAGGCAGGGCACTGCTGAATTGTCTAGTAGTGCATTGGCACCTCAGAAGGACCTGAGAGCTTTTGTGATCCTCTTCCTAGGAAAGATGGCTCTAAACCCTTAGGGAGCCTCTATTTAGGCTAGGATCTAGGCTCCCAATTCAGGTGTTTCATGAAATACTTGTTGGAGATAGATCCTGATGAGCAGTGCAGACCTTTGGGCAACCTTTGGGCTGTGATGTTTCGGGTTTCTCAAGTACTTAGTTAATGGAGAATGAAATTCCCATGTATGTAGCATTCCACCTTGCTCCTGCTCAGCCTGAGCTTTCAAGTTTTTGAAAGTGTAAACGTAGTTAGAACAAGCTGCCATCCTGCAGACAAAGCTTAGTTGGCAAGAAGATGTAGTTTATGCAGTATTTATGTTCTCCTGGTAAACAAAGACAACTAAAATGCTTTCACTTGTTAACATCAATTCAAAGGGAAAGCGAATGATGGCACTTGCTGTAATCATGTTCAATGTTCTGAAGGTGTCTGTGTTTTCCACCACCTTTATTCTAAGCTCTTGTGTATAATTTGCTTCTTCTGTTTTAATAGTGTATGACTGTTTCTAAGAATGCAGTGTACGACTTTGTTTCCAGACTATATTTAAGGAGAAGGGTTCTGTCTGGATTTTACAGTGATAATATTAAGTGCAGCAGGAACATTGGTTAAATAAGCAGTAGAGGCCAGAGCTGACTAGTTTGGTGTTCATTTCGTTGTCAGCTGCCATTGGAATAGTGTTCAGATTAATGTGATGACTCTTTGCAGTGGCTGCAAGTTCACAGACCAACTGTGCACTTGTATCAAAGTCATTAGAATGATTTTAGTCCAGGTTTCCTACCAGAATTATTTATATGAAATGCGGTTGTAATTCTATACTGACCACTTACACGTGAGGATTTCTATTTCAGGAAGCTTTGGAAATAGCCAGGATCTTCAACTGCACCCTTTCCAAAAGATACAAGATCCTTTTAACATTTAATGATGACTGAGAAGGTGCTTAAAAATAACTTAGAAGCACAAAGCACATTAGTGTGGTCCCCACCAGTTATAGGACAGGACTAACACTTAAGTTTTGGATTCTGTTTGCTTTTCTTGTCTTTTCTTGCTTCATGACCTGAGGTGAATTGCCTAGTTTCCCTTGACAAATGAGTTTAATACTTATCTATTGTCTATATTTATGTTATTACATTTAGGAGGTGATAGGATCTGAATTCATCTTCTCTAAGGAAAGAATTGTAAAACTCTGTGGTTCTCAGGTAATATAAAATATATCCTTCTACTTGACTGCACATGGTATTATCTGCTGTATAATTTGCTAGGTATCAAGTCCATTTCACATGCACAAGGTCCCTGGTTAATGATGGTATAAGTTCTTTTGGGAGGGATTATACTTACCTATAGATTTGTAAAATAGTCAATGTAATAGCAAGTTAATCTTGACTGTATCTTTTATGCTTTGCTAAAATTTATACAGTACAGGTAATCAATTAGTCCAATTCTCCTGCATGCTGCTAAATGGAACATGAACAGCTCATAATGGGCAGCAGTAAATAGACATTTGTATGTACACAGGTACCCTGTGCAGTGAAAGGGGCATGCAGGAGACAAGGTACTGAACAAAACAGCCCTGCATAAAACCAGGCTTTCACTTAAAGGAAGAAAAATGTTGCTGAAAGCTGCAAGATTATTAGCATTACTATGCATGAGCAGTAGTCAAAAAAGGTGTTACGAGAGGAAGAGAGACATTATTCAAGTGTCTAAGAAGATGGACCATCATCAGCAGTGGAGAGAGAAAAGCTTCCAAAAGAATAGCATAGCATTTAAAACATTAAATTATAAGGGGACTGAGGCTTTAAAAGGTATGTTGGAGTTTTTGCATTATTTATAATTTGAGATTGCCTTTCCCCCTAGATGCTTAAGTTTTGTTCCATTTATACAGAACAGAAAAGTCTTTCTCATACTTCTCAGCTTCTGGACACTGAACCAGCTCTAAGTTTTAGGATATAATTTACTCTAAGAAGGCATTGATTACCTGCACTGCTGCACTGGGCTGAAGCTGTGTCTTGGAAAGGTAAGGGAGTGAGAAAAATTTGGCCACCATTACTCTGGAGCTTGGGAATAGTGGGCTTGCAATTCTGTATTATTTAGTATTTTTTATTGCATCCATACTTATGAGCTCCAGGATTTCACAGTGCTGGGTGCTGCCCTTTCCCCAACACAATTTAAGGTCTTGTGGACATCGTTTTTGAACCTAGTGCACAGCTGCACTGACTGTGCAATCAGAGCGCAGAAGCTTACACTAGGGGAAAAAAAAAAAAAAAAACCAAAAAAAACAAAACCTGGCAAAAATATACCTTGTATCTGTTGCCTGAGCAAAAGAAGCTGTATTGGCAAAAAATAAATTTTTTTTCTCCCTCTTTCTCATATTATCTGTGTCTACATTAGGGCTTTTGCTTGCATTGCTGTAAAAAAAAAACAAACAAAAAAACCACCACTGCTAGCTGACAGGGATATGCTGACAATTTTTTAAAATAGATGATGGATCAGTATGTGTTTCTGTATGTGGGGAAGGGGGAGGGGGGAACCCGATTTAAAATAGAAGTTTCTAAAATTGGTTTGCACAGATACCCTTTAAATGGCAAGTACTACTACCCTTGCCAATAACTTCCTGCTTCCTGGCCCTCCTGTCCTCCTCACCCAGGCTCTGACTCCAGCCCTGCATTCCCCTTCCCTTGTCCCTTGTCTGCTCCACACCCTGATGGGGACTCCTGCCTGCCTTCCTCAGTTCTCCTGCCTGGTTTTTGCCCTGGCATCCTCCCACCTTCACTGCAGGAAAACACCTCCAGTCCCACGCCTCTGCCTCCATGAGCAGTTCTTGCTCCTGGAGTGGGAGTTTCTTGCCCAAAGCCTCTGCTGGGTTTGAGGGCTTAGGCTTTGCATACAAACAGAAGTGCTCCACACACTCCGTGCCACTGCAAAATGCTTCATTTCCTTCAGCCAAACTGCATATTAAGGCAGAGAGCAGAGAGATTTCCATTTCTAATATGAAGGCAAAGAGTTTCCAGAACATCTGGAGAATATCTGGAGGAAAAGATGGAGCTGTGCTAAGGGCCTAGGACTAGAGGCAAGAATGTTGATTCTGTTGCTGCTTCTCCTGACCAGAGAATTACTATGTTTATGTTGTTCCCTCATTCAGGCTGGTTGGTCCAAATGACATAGAAAGATACTTTATGTACCTTTATTAGCCCCCGGGGAAGGAATTGATCTCATGGGGGTCTTTCCATGTCATCTCTGGACAAAAGTTACTGCTTTGGTGCCTCAGATTCTCTATGTAATAAGATGAGACTTCACAGTCATGGGGTATGAACCCTAATTTGATCAAATTAGGGTGAGGTCCTGTGATGGTTGAGTCTGAAAGTGTAAGGAGCAGGGATTAGCTCTTTCTCAAATGGCTAACAGCACAATTTTGTGAAAATAATTTGCTAAATAGGATTCAGATGGTGTGAGAGACTGAAGTGAAAGGCAGGCATTGCTTCTGAGCAGACACCAGCCTGGGCAAACAGGTCCTTGAACCACTCACATATCAGTATTTATAACCAGCACCCCCAGAGTCCTTTACTGATGGTTATTGCAGGTAATTCATAGGTTATGCACCTGGAAATTAAGTAATATTTTTTTAAAAAGAGCAATGAGAGGACTTGTTTTAATTCTTTTTCCTGAATATGAAAGCTTAAGCATTTAAATAGCTTTTAAGTAAGTAACCCAAGCCCATTGGTATCAATTATTTGTTCAGAGTTTAAACTGACATTTCATAAGTATGTTAATTGATACCCCACTAACTTGCTATAGGTATCTTCCTAAGTGCCAATTATCTGCCTCAACATTCCCCACAATTTAAGTTTGTTAGTAAGAAGCTAATTATACTAGTTTATTGCTGATGGAATTACATGAAGAGTAGATTTCACTCTTACATACTTATTAGACCTCAGTAAGTGATCCTTAGCAGTCTGTTGCTATTCAATTAACAAGTAATAACTTACTTAATGAATCTAATTGAAATGCTTATTTCAGTCAGGCACCTCATATAAAGCACTTTCCTTTGAGCACTTTCCTGAGTGCTAGTTGTGTTTACCTAACAGGAACTAAATGGGGCCACTGAGGAGAACTCAAGGCTGTGATGAGAACTGAACCAGCATTAGTAAACTCCTGCCAAACAGGACCAGAAGTATCTGCCAAGTGATTTCTGTTTTACTGAAATTATCACAGGAATAAACCAAGACCTCTGTGTCTCTGAGGATTTAAGTCCACGGAGAGGATTCTGCAGCATGAAATTCTCCCAGCACATCCTTCTGCAGTGGATGTAAACACACTGGCTGCTCTGCTGGGAGCTGCATAGCCCAGCTCTGCTGCTCTGCTGTCATTGAGTTCTTGTTCCTCTTCAACTCTCCTAAAAACTCTTAAAAACTCAATCCTTTTCCTCGGGAGCCTGCATGGAGATGGATAGAAGTATGATGATGGGTACATTTTATGATCTAAAGGAATTGGTGTTATTACAGCCCAAAAGAGGATACAACTGAAGGGTTTTACACTGCTCCATGTCCTTCAGTGTGACTGACACTAAATCACGGTGAATTTAATCTTAGCTCACAACCATGACCTGCACTGGACTGTCTTGAGTGACCACTCCTGGGGTGAGCAAAACCCAGTTCCTGTGTGGAGACAGGTCCCTAACGAAGTGCCCATGGGGTGTGTGCAGGGCACTGGGCTGCTCACACCGTGCCTGGTGAGAGTGGGAGTACCTTCTGGGGAAGGGCAGAATTCAGCTGGGATATTACAGTCTGGGAAAGGATGACCTGCTGTGCTCATTTATGGCATGGGAAGAGCCTACAATGATTGGCTTCTGAAGCTATTTTTTGCTTTAGGATTAAAAGTGTGCTTTCTTCTGCAATGAGGCTTTAACAGACAGGACTTGTGTTTGGGGATAAATGCCAGGAAATCTTCCCAGGCAGTGCTAACAAATTATGCCATTTGGCAATATTAGTGTATGGGCAGTAACCTTTTCTCAAGAATTTTTAACAGATAGATTTAGTGTCAAAAAACCCCATAAAAGCTGAAATATCTTCTCCAGTATATCAGGTTTGTTACCAACCTTTTAATGTATGCCTTCTACTCATTGAATTGAAAGACCTTATTGATCTCTTTGCAGCTGAACTGATTATTGGGGTAAGAGAGAGACTTCCTGAAAGAAGCCAAGAGAAATTATTCATTTAACATATTCTCATTTTAGTAAACTTCCATTTAACCTCTAGGGTTAATTAAAAAAAAAAAATTCTGGTTGGCTGGCATAAGTTTATTAAATCAGACAGAAACTGAGTTCAGGCTAGTACATTTAATGTCAACGTTTGCAGTAATCTTAGGGGAAAAAGAATTCACATAGACTTATTGGTATTCCAGAATTGCTTTATTTTAAAACAGCAGCCATAACAGCAGAACAACCCAGCGAAGAAAGTAGCCCCCAAAATGGAAACAGATTCTGTAACCTTGGATAATAGAGAAATTGTTTAAAAAGCTGTTAGGGACTATGTAGGACTGTGGCTATTGGTTGAAATTCTGTTGTCATCAAGAGGCATTAGCTAGTCAGTGTCTGTAGGGCTGGGATTAGGGGATTTGCTGTGTTGTCCAGGGATGCCACGGGTCTTCCCCATGTCTGCCGGGTGAGTGTTACACATCAGAGCTGGCGTCTTTGCTAATGTCTGAAGAGAGAGAAAGGATTAAATAGGCCTAACAGCCGAGGGGATTTTCAAAAGGCACGAGTGGCATTTAGACATGTATCCTCTGCTGGTTTCTGTTGGTTTTCCAAACTTGCTTTTGGACCCCTGGTTTGGGTCTGTCCCCCTACTGCTCTCCCAGAGCCTGGTATGGACAAGTCCCTTACGAGTGTTTGATGGAGATTTGGGGAAATTTTCAGAGAGAAAAATGTCAATATCTGAGTTACACTGATGAAATGGAGGAGCCTCTGCTGGATAGGAAGGACTTAATAGGGAACCATTCTGGAGAAGGTTCTGCCTTGTCATTTGTGCTGTGACAAGCTTGGAGGTGAGACTGGGTGGAATAACAAAGGTGCTTTCTGCCATTTTGAAGTTGGGTTCCTCTGATCCTGACTTCACTTTGCATCTGAAGCAGAGGGGAGTGGGGCTGGAGTATCAGCAGGGGCAGCAGTTCAGGAGAGAAGCCTTCACTGGAAGGACTTTATGAAAAAACAAACGACTGCTAAAATACTAAAGTGCTGCTTCATGACAGGTTAGTTGTGGTTCTGTGCAGAACAAGGTAGACTGTATTTCAGAGAGCACAAGGAGGAGTGTGAAAGGTCCAGTGCTGGATTTAGATAGAAACTGCTGACATTGTTAGCTGGGTGGTATTTCTGCAAGATTTTGTTAGAAGCCAACATCATAAAGCTGTCCATTCTGTCAGCCAGTTTCAGGGCAAATATTTTCTCCTCCCTCCTGCCATTAAATTGAGATGACACGTTTCTAAATGGTTTTCATTTGAAATGTGACAAAAAGTATATTTTTGACAACTGATCTTGCTTTGTGTCCTATGTGATATTTTGTCCCTCCTGGTCTAGAATACGTTTTGTAGTTAGAGCCTTTTGAGGCGTGTCCCCTCCCTCCAAGTATGGGGAACAATTCTTCCTGGAGTTTTGTTCTTGTGGAGAAGCAAATCCAGTCTTTTACCAAGTACTGAGGTTTAACTGAAGCAGCAGGAACTAGCAAGGAATGCTTGTAATATGGAACATATCATGTATAGTAAAATGTCATTTTCAAGTACTTCCTGAACTCTCATCCCAGTAATGAAAGAGCCCTGGAATATCACATGACTTTCTCAGTGTGTTGCACTCTGTATAACCTTGCCTTTGATCGTGATGTCATTTCAGATGAAAGACTCGCACGGAGAACGGAACGCTGTGCATTCGGACGGGCAGATATCCTCTGGGATCTGAACAGAGAAGGACTGTTTGAGATGTGCTCTCTATGCTTGTCAAAGAGAAGTAAGTGTTGCAATGAGAAGAGTAGTTGGATGTCTAAACTCCCCTCAGTCTGGGTAGAAGGAAGATTTCACCTGTCTGCAAGAACACCCCCTAATCTGAAAGTTCTTCTAGAAAGGGTTTTAAGGAGGAACAATCACTTTTACTGTCATTCAGTCCAAGGGCACAGCTCAGGTCAGTGATTCCCTGAATGTTTGAGTAGCTCCAGGTGCTTAAGCAGGGGGGCTTGAAACAGATGATCTCCAGAGTTCCCATCCAACCCAAATCATCCTGTGATTTTGTGATTTTGATATTTAGATGTGCCTGACTTGAAGGTTACCAGCAGACATGAAACAAGTTCAAGACACCTCCTTTTGCTTCTGTTAGCATCAGGAGCACCCTCTGAGCAATCTCAATGAGCTTTCTGGGCTTTTCTGTCTTTTCTCTTGTGCCTGGGAGCTCAGCATTTGGCACCTTATATCCCAGTTGAGTCCAATATATGATGGGATTTGCTAGTGAATTTAAAAGCAGACTGGCAGCCACACACCCTGTGGTCCAGGGATGGCAAGAGGACTCCACACAAAAAATGTCAGTTGGCCCGAGCAAACCTGTTCACTTCCCATGGCAGTACCTGCTAGAAAACTCTCCAACGACCAGAAAAAGCAGATCTTTCCTACAGAGACTTTTTTTTTACCCTGAAGCCTTGATCCCCTTATCAAACACTTGTGGCCAGAGACTATGTTGGGGGCTGCATCCTGTTACAGCAAATGCTTTCCTGCAGATGTGCATCCCATTTTGCTTTGGCCTTGCTTACACCTCCTTAACATTTGCTTTCTGGGGATGTCTGAGTGATTGAGGGCGAAGGCCTGGCCCCATGCAGCTCTGCCATCTCCCTCGATGGAGTCAGTATTTCACCTGTGCTAGCAGTGACAGAGACTGAATGTTAGAGCTGCATGCACAAGCTTTCACAGAAATCAATTTTCACATGCAGCATTAATATTGGAAGTGCTTCTTTCTCACCTAATTGTTGGCCAGGCACACTAACCTGTGACTAATGGCCATTCCTAGTTACATAGCATGGCCTGATCATAAAAATTTGCCATTAGTCTC
>VWZN01000056.1:884556-904811 GCA_013396955.1 Regulus satrapa
AAAAAAAAAAAAAAAAAAAATCTCAGGCTGTTAATTGACCAATATGTATTCCTGAGGAAATCAGAGTAATCATATGGATATTTAGTGCACAGAAAAGGAAGGTGCAGCTAACTTGTGCATTGCTGTTATGATTCATCTGCTCTGCTTTTGATTATTTTTACCTCATGTGAGGTCAGTATTGTAAATCAAAGATTTGAGAAATAGTCCTGTGCTTGAAGTGACCCAAATTAAAAGCCAGTTGCCACCTTTCTTCTCTTACTAGGCAGCCGTCCATTTCTGTGCAGGAGCAGACATATGTTAGAGACTGTCAGTACTGCTCCAGAAGCAAACCAGTGAGCTCATGGACTGCCTCTGCCAATGGCTAAGGTCAGCTACTGGAAAAAGTTACAAAACAGCTATTACAGCCAGGTATGATCCTGCAGAAGAGCCTTGATTGAGAATTGGTATTGTTTGCTCATTTTTGTGCAGTTCAGCAAGAGTCTGCCCTGGAAAACAGCTTCTCATTTTTAAAACAAGGGTAGCAAGATGTGTGCAGGTCAGTTTGGGGGCTGGGATTTATGTTTTTTGATTAAGTTTTTCTGCCATACAATTCCTTTTATGCTGGCAAATGAGGATCATTGCTGAAAATGGTCAGGACAGCTTGTGTATGTGGTAGATTTCTTCTCCTCCCCTACCCTTAAAGCATTACAGGAGCTTGAGCAACGCTCTGGCTGGCATGGAGGGCAGAGGCACCAGTTTGTCAGGGAGGATGCAGTGCCACCGCTGCAGCCCAAGGAATTCTCAACCCTTTCCTAAGCATGGGGATCCTCTGGCACCTCTGCTCTGGTGAGCAGCCTTCCCTGCAGGACACAGGCTGGGGTCTAGTTACAATATGAATGAGACGAGCTCAGAAATGTTATTGGTGACTATAGGAGAGAAGCAAGTGAGGAGACCATAAATCAGGCCCTCAGATGAATTCAGAATGCACTAATAAAATCAGAGCTTCCAATAAATTTCATTTCAGACAGAGTAGAAACAGTTTCTCAGTTGAGAGTTCAGGACAGATGAAAATTTCAGATGTGTGTAAGGCTAATGCAATATGCCCATGAAAATGTTTGCAAGCATGCATCAATGGCTGGACCAGAGTCAGGCCCTCACACCAGCTGAACTTTAGTAGGGTTGAATAAAAAGGTGAAAATGTCTACTTCTCTGAGCAAAGCTGAATCTAATTAAATATTTAATGTGGTTTTTCCCCTCCCAAATCCTTTGCTTTCTTGCTCTTTCATACTGTGATATGATGACATTTGAACAACAAATGCAGCCTCGGTACGTTGGTCTCCTGGTAGTGCTTTTTATATGAAAAGCCTGCACATCCCAGCTCAAGTCCAGGTGCTGCATTTATGAGATATTTTGTCGTGATCAATTTTTAAAAAATATTTTTCCATGCCATGAAATTAATAGGCACCTGGGGAAATACCAAACAACTCTTCCCTACTCGTGCAAATACTAACCTTTCCCAGACGGGAAGGTATTTCTCTTTCCCTTTATTTACCTGCAAAATGTCCTTGCCAGTGCTCAGAATCAGAGAGAGAAGGAAGCATTAAGAAGAAAACGCTACAGAAAACTCTGACTGCACTAAACCCACTGCATTCTGAGGAGCCATTTACTGCATAAACCCTGCATAATCTTCCCAGGGTCACAGAGTGAGTCATTAGCAAGACAGCACTAAGACAGAGGCATCCTGATTTTTCTAACTACTGTGATTACTTTAAGACCCCAATTTAAAAGGCCATAGGTTTGTTCTGGCAGTGCAGTCATAGAGATAACTACTCACGGCTTTACAAATTGGTTTTCTTGCAATCATCTCACTAGCACAGGCCTGCAGCCCTTTGGTGTTTTGTCTGTGTTCTGTTCAAAACTTTTTTTTCTACAAAACCCAAAGAAAGCCAGAGCTGAGGAAGAGCTTCTCCTCTGCCCTCCCATGTCCACAGCTGCCCTGCTCCACAGTGCTGGGTCCTCCCCTTGCTGGGGTGACCCTGGCCACATCAAGCACCCTTCACGTGCTCCTGTATCACCTATGGCTTTGGATTGTTCTTCAGGAGAGACCTTAGGATGCTTGAAACCAACCGGCTGACCCAGGAAATCACTGGAGGAGAAAAACTGTCATCCTCCTGCTAAGCTTTTCCTTATTGCTGAAATTCTCTTTCAGAATGGGGCTTCTGTAGGTGGCTGCTTTGGCACCATCATTGGATACAAGGCATCTGTTAGTAAAGGGAAAATTTTTTTGTACTTATTTTTCTAACAAAAAATGCTTAATATTTATTTGCACAGACTTTTGTGGTGTTTGCATTCACCACGTAGCCCAACAGAACATGTTGGGAGATGATGGTCTGGCTACATTCATCTAGCCACCACCTCACTGGTTAAGGGAAGGCTGCTTCAATACAGACCAAACCATGGAACTCCAGAAAATGGTCACTTGACACATTCTAGATAAAATAGAGACGTTTTCTGAACAAAAGATACCCCAGGATTTGTGCTGCAGATGCACATTTACATGTTGCTAAAACAGCTATTTGTAATTTTCTCATGCTGACCTTTAATGCCTGGCTGAAGATGACTCAGGTGGGTTCAGCCCCTCCACAGAAGGAAAGCCTTTAGCCACACTGGCTGGCAATGGTGTCAAAGGCATCATTAATTTTAAAGTGGGAAAGCAGCACATTATGAGAGCTGTACGTGTTCGTTGCTTCTACTCATATATGAAGACACATCCAATGAAGACCCCATACTAAGAAAGAAATATAAATTTTCTTTGGGACTAGGAAAATATTTATTGTGCCATTATACCTTTAGAACTTTTAAAGCACCGTATTTCTTTTTCCTTCAAATTTTTTTTTTTTTGGTAAGATACAATTAATGCCATTGTATTGTTGTAGCATGCACAGCAATTTCAAATTATAAATATCTTGACAGCATAATCTTGTAAAAAATCTTTTTTATCCACTATCTAAAATCAACTTTTAATTGAAAGAATGTTATATTTGTTTTCTGATACTAAATTACCTTGATTATTTTAAAATTGTGTGGGATGCTGTCACATACTAAATATATTAGAATCTATTTTTCTGTTGGGCTTTAACTGTCTGCCTGAAATGTGAGTTTCAATTATTAAGCATTAATAAATATTTAGGAATGTCCTGCTATGTGAGTCAGCAATTAATTTGCCCAGGAATTAGCTCTATTTTTTGTATTGTACACTGTAGAAGGAACACCCTACCTTCTTTCAAAACTGTACTGCATTTTCATGAAATTGTTGTTTTTTTGACCTTAGTAAGAAAGGTTTGCAAGAACTAGAGCCCAGCTGAAACCTGGATGGAGCTCCAGGGATCAACTTCAGTGCACGGCGTTGGCAGCACTGACTCTGCGCCGAGCTCTGCCCCGCATGCTGGCGACTCTGACGGTTTGTGTTTACCTCAGGAGGCTGAAAGTCACCGCCAGCGCCTGAGTCTGCCCCAGGGACACGAAGGACCCCGGTATGTGTCTCCCCCCCTTCGGTAATCCCACACAATGCATCTGCACTAATAATGAAATTACGCACTTGGTACATGGGAATATTTTATTTTGACTTTACATGCGGTGTTAAAAACCCAAAGAACGTATTATTTACACATCCACAATACAAGTTTACAAGATATCTATACATGTTAAAGTACTCTATAGTAATAGAGCAGCTTCATTTAAGGGTTACTTTTTTTATGCCGTACCATTAAAAAAGATACAATCTGCGTTTACCTTTGCACAAATGGATAAAGCATCTTTTATTATTAAATTAACAGAATAAGGACTAGGTTGAATGTTAGAAATTTCAACATAAATACTGAGAGAACTCACATTACCATCTACAAGGCAGCACAATGTTACAGGAGGTTATCAGGGTTCACATACATTTATCTTCCGGGTCACACAAGTCTGTATTAATATTTGTAAAGTGAATTCGGATCAGTTTGTGTCTTCCGACAACTGAGTACATTTTAATAGTTATTAATCTGTAGTGTTTTAGTTCCAAGACAGAAGTGTTTAGGAAGAAAGATCATTGATTTTTGGATCCAGAGGTCTCAGGAAATAAATGTCCCTTACAGCCTTACGAGAAAAAAATGACTACTTCTATCCTTTATTCTTTGTTCTGTAACAGAGATCCAGTTTTTAGAGACTAACCTTTTCTCCGCTTTGAACACATATTATAAATCTCCACCGTCTCTGAAACCCATTGCAGTTATTTGTCCCACTAATTCATGAATATTCCTCTGCCATGGTTATTTCTATAGTTATGTTCAATAAACAATGTGGTAGTGTGTAGTTTGCAAGCTAAAATAGCCATCTGTGTTGAACATCAGCTGCAAGTGGATACTGTAAACCCTACTAAATAGCTTACACAACTTTAGCAGGTGTTCCATTACCCTGGAAACCTCATTTGATTTCACATTATAACTGTTTGATCCTTCAGAGAGCTGGAGTGGAATGTTTATCATGGTAAGGTGATTTAATGCTGCTGTCTTCTTGGATTGTAGGCTGCCTTTAGTTGCCATTAATTATTCTTGCGTTTTATCTGAATTTTTTTTTTTTGGGTGCTGTTGGGAGGTTTTACAACTGGCACTCAGGAGATATGTGCTATAGTGAGAACACTTGACAGATTTAATTTTTTTTTTTTTTAGTACTTTTATCATTTGCATGAATAAGGCACAAAATGCACAGATTCAGGTAAACTCACACATAATATTTACAGAATATTGTCATTACCTGCATGACTTTGGAAAAAAACCAAACCTTACTTTACACAACAAAAAAAAAACAAATTGATTGCACTACTGTTGAGTTTTCACAGACTGCTTCTGCCAGGCCAATTAATGTTTCTCCTTTTTTTATTGACAAGAGTCTATCAGTGTGTAGGGTGTTACTAAATGCAACGAAAACGTGACCTTCTCCAGTTACACAGGCATTTGCCAAGTGAACTGACTGTTAGCTGCCCTCAGTGAGAAGTACAGGGGTCAAGTTCACAGTGGCCAGGTATTGGATGGAGGCACTGTGGAAACACAGTAGAACTCCCCTGTTCCAGCCCAAAACACTAGATTTGAAATGCACAGCTCAGATTCAATAGCAGCATGACAGAGTTATGAAGAATTAACCATATCTGCACTCTTTGCCGGGGTGACTCTTCCATCCAGGCGTTCCCCTCGGAAGGCTGGCAGAGGTGCGCACCTCATCCGTAGCTGGCTCCGAGCTGAACCCAACGGGCTGCAGAAGGCAGAGTCATCTGTTTGTTCAGTCATGCTCAATGTAAACAATTCCATAGCATAAAAGATGCAATGGGAATCTAAGTACATCCTAGTGTGTACAGTACACACACACATCCACGCACACGCACAGCTTTATCTGTGGCAAAACCAAAATGCCACGCACATGGAGGAAGAAAAAAAATAAAATGCTACAGTTGGGCCAGAGACTTAATTCCAGCAAATTGATTATTAACCCAGCTATTCATTGAGACATTACAATTTTCTGACATTTGTGCAAGAGGCAAGGTGAATGCATACATAGTAAAATGTTCACATTTAATGGGAATGACCACACTTAATGGCAGTCTAAAATGGAACCCATTTTTCAAGTATTTGCTTACAGATTTTTTCCCAACAACTGTTTAGCTATTTAGAACAGTAACGTAGCCCCCACCCCATTGTGCTACATGTCTCCTTAGCTCCAAACAAAAGAAATGTAATGACCAGCACTTTCCTTTGTTGTTTTTTTGTTTGTTTGTTTTGTGTGTTTGCTTGTAGCAAGTACACGAAGTCTTGCTACAGCTACATGTGGCAAGACACAGATGTTGCTCAAGTAAAGACAGTTTCTTTGGCCACTTTGTTCTCCTTAATAACAAGCAAGTCTCTGCCTTATGTGTCTACCACAACATCATTTCACAACCTGTACAGGTCAACGCCACACTCATTTTAGCACAGACATGTCCTAGTAGCTGTATTTGTTCAGTGGTCTGACTGACGTCGTCTGAGGGACGAATGAGGGTTTTGGTGGCACGTCGGGTTTTAGGGAGGGTGTCCTCTTTATTCCTGTACGAGGCAGGGTGCCATTGCTCGTGTAGCTGCTTTGCCTGGACAAGGAAGGCTGGAGGTGAACGGTGACAGGCGTCCCTTGCATGTAGTCCATCTTTGTGCCAGCTGTGGGAGCCATGTACCCCCCACGATTAATACTTGGCTGTCTGGATAACAAAACACCATTTGGTGAGTTCAAATTTTTAGGAAGGGCAGATATTGAGTGCCTCTGTGAAGAATTTTTGTGATAACCCCTCTGCCTTTCCAAAGAGGTCATTGGTACTGCAGGAGTGGTAGGAACGTCCACTCTTTTTGTGGGACTGTTTCTCGGCAGAGTCGATGGAGGAGAGTATAAAGATGCCTCCCTGTTGGGAACCTTAGGTGGGATCTCAGACATATTGCCCATTGGATCCAGCATTAAAGTCTGGTGGGCCACTTGAATATCTCCCATAATTGCTTTGGGATTATTAGTAGTTTCATTTAAGTGTTTCAGAAAATCATTCAGGGTGTTCCTGGAATCAACAGATCTCCTGTGGTCTCTTTTGCTGGATGATTTTGTAAGCGGATGATCAATATGTTGCATCTTTTTGTCTGCCTTGTGCGCATTAGAATTTGAGAAAGATGTGTTGTAGTCGTGGGTAGCATTGGGAAGAACAATAGCACTGGGAATATGTCCATGACTTAGAGGAGAGTGGGGTGGAGGACTAGAAGGAAAAAACTGAGGGCTTTTTAGAGGGGTTTCCTTTCGTGAAGCATGTGCTTTTTCTGTCTGACTTTTCATAGCCTGCAGAGTCTTTTGTTGAAGAACTGGCGTAGATTCAGGAGTTGGAAGTGCAGCTAATTCTGGAGGCTGTCCCCTGTGGTCCATCATCATGGACTTGGTATCACCATTTGGAGGCAGCTCCTTTCTGCTGGTCAGCAGGTTTGTGTACAGTTTGGGTGAATCAATGTTCTGCTGATACTCCTTGACAGGACTGTCAAACAGCCCATTCAGTTTGGCAAAGCTCCCGCTGGAGTCAGTGCAGGACTGAGCTGATTCTGCATCTTTGTGTATTTTCCTGGATTTCCGTACAAATAGATCCCGGTAACAGTAAACGGCCACTCCCGCAATAAAGGCTCCCAGGACAAAAGCGGCAAAGACACACGTGATTAGGACATTCATATGGACCATTTGGTTGGACTCTCCTGATTGTACTTCCCACCTCACACCTGCAAAAGACAGGCAGGATATCATAAATCTACAGGTATTTCACTCTGACGCATTTCAGAAGAAGGCACCCTTCCTCATGGAAGTGTTTATTAAGTTTTTTTAAGTGCTCTGGCTGTGGTGTTGGTGTAACTCAGTAGGATCCTGCAATCTACTCCACTGGTGAATGCAAAGAATTTTATAAAAATTATAAAATGACTGTGTGCACTGACAAGGCTAAATGAAGACTGTCCATTTTCTCTGGGGAAATGGGGAATGCTTGTCACAGCTTCTCTCCTTATATTTTGTTTAGCCTGTCCCTGAATTTCCTTTAAGGCTCACAAATAGGGGCCTTGTGTTATTAACATTAATGATTTCTGCTGGAAAATTGAGGTTAGAAGGTCCTACTGGGCCAGACAGCAATTAATAACTCATGGATGGATTTCTCTCTCACTTTCCTGCCCAACTCATAAATCAGTATCAAAAGAGGGACAGGATTATGCAAATGTTGTGTAAAAATGTATAACATATATACTGCATTGTTACAGCCACTCTAATGGAATACAATAAAAAATTTGTAAACTACTCCACTCCCAGGCTGCTAATTCTGGAGTGGCACACCTGCACTCATTATACATGTTCAAGTTTGAAGATACTGTGATTCTGTTAGAGCACTGATTTTTATTTTTTACCAATAACGAACATAAATACTTGCATAACATTACAAAACCCCCTTCTGTTAAGTTATTAGAGAATGTTAAAATTTAGAAACTTTTAGCTTAGACCAAGTAATTTAATATTTGATTAATTTTTATTTGGGCATTAACAAGCTCCCTTTGATTTTTTAGATTTTGTAAAGCAACCACAGACATCTTGCAGCTAAGACAATGTTAGTTTTTAATGAAAGTAATTCTGTTGCTATCCCAAGAGATGTTAAAATGAAAGAGCAAGAGGGAAGGAACAGAGCCACTTTTTGTTAGAGGCAAGGCCTTTGAATATCGTTAATGTTCAGGGTTACAGGTTTTAATGGCACTGTGCAGAAGCAGAAGGAAAACATGAGTAAAGTTCACTAATAGCTATGACACAAAATGTGATTCAGAACCAAAAACAGATGATAATAAAAATTTAAAGCAAAACAGAAAATAACTGCAATAAATGAAAATGACAAATGCACGGCCATAATGGCTGATAGGAAACCTGATATGTTTTGGGGAATGGTAATAAAACAGAAATGGTTTTTGGCTGGTGAGATTTTTCAGTAAATACAGAATTGTGCAAACATGTCTGTCACCTTGCTGTGCTATGCACTGAGAGAGACTCGTGTTAAATTTTGGTTATGGGATTGGAAGCGACTTGATTCTGTGGTTGAATGCAATAGTTCTATTGAATTAAAGTCCCAGTTGCCATAAGAGCCTAATCAAAGGTTCACTTAGCTGAAAGAATGGCTAGAGAAAGATGAACAATGGGCAGAATAGGTTTCTTGTGTTCAGCTTAAAACCTCTGCATGTCTCAGTAAGTACTGAGATAATCTCTAAACTGATGCTCATGTCCAGAGGATAAACATTCTTTCTCACTCTGACCCTTGTTCTTCAAGAACATGTTCCAGGCAAGCAGAGGTTGGGATATGCCCTCAATGGATCTCTTATGGAGCTCTGCTTTGTTCTCTGTTTTGCCCCCACCCCGACCCAAATGAAAAAAAACCCCAAAATATAAGCAACCATTCATAAGGACTAACAGTCCAAGTCAAACTAGACTGGATTGAAAGCAATGAACCAAGGTGCAGATAGGTCTTGAAGGTAATTTTGAAAATGTATCCAGAACTGCCATTGATTTCAATGGGAGTTCTGGACCACTCTAGAATTAAAAGGGTGAGCTTATTATCTTTGTTTCCCATTATAAGCTCTAAGCAGCACTTTCTCTATGGGAAAGGTAGGTACAAAAAACATGATTGCACTGTCTGCATATTCACAGGAAATGGGTGTAAAATAGAGCCCAACAATCATGGCTGTTACATTTCACTTAAGCCTTAGACAATGCTGAGACTATCAGGTTTCCATTCAGCTGCAATGTATTCCCTGGTAAGGCCTTACCCTTTGGGACACCTGATAATGGATCAGAATAATCAGAAGTGTTTGGGTCATCTTGAACTACAAATTTCCGAGAGCCAGTCACTTTAGGTTTCCAGGAACCAATCACTTTAGGTGATAGAACTGGGATACTTGCCATTGTGGTAATGGAAGCTGAGGAGAACTCCATGTCTGTGGTGGCAAACAGATTTTTATTAATGTGTTTCATGGCACATCTAAGCTATAGCTGGACACAGTATTTTTCTGGGAGTTACATGTCAGATAAAAATGTGACCCCCCCACTACACTCTGCAGAAGTACAGATGGCTGACTAAAATCAATTACTTCAATACTGGAAGTATGAAAATAGTACATTTACACTTCAACAGCTGCTAGCCAAAAAGCCAGAGAAGTCAACCATGAAAGCAGTGCAAAAGTTAAAGTAAGCAACTGTGGGGGTGAAAAGCACAACTCAGTCTACTTAATTGCTATATTCTTCACTGGAGACAACATACTTGGCTGCCTTTTAAACATCTTAAAAANTACTTGGAACAATACACACTCATGACAGGTTATGCCTGAGAAACCAGATCAGCTCCATTACTGCTATTATGGTATACCAGGAACTGCTGAATGAGCCATGTCTGCAGGTGGGGATAAAAGGAATGTTTTTAACCCCTATTTTGTAATGGTTCCTAAGGAACAATCCTGCAGAGATTCTGCTCCTCTAATATGTTTGCTGAACAGACCCACCACAGCCTATGTGAAAATGCACAGAGGAGGAAACTCATCAAATTGGGTTTACAGTTCAGTCTCATTTGCACCCTTGAGTATTTTGTGTTCACTGTCCCAGTAGATTTAGGCAGGAAGGTCTACGGCTCAAGATCAGACTTGAGAAATGTATTTCAAAAGCTCACTCATTCAGGACTTGAAAGTAAGATTCAATTGTATCTGTGTCACAAAACATCACTTTGAAAATTCAGTTGATAAACACTCATAAAGCCAGGCAGCATTTCTGTGTGACAGTTTTGTTTTGTTTCCTTAACTGAGTCTCTAACTTTCATTGTGGGTAAATAGATTTGAAAAATATTTGTCTCAAACGTTACTTCTTGTCAAGTTACAGAAGTGAAAATATCAGAAACCAAACCAAATAATGTTCTTGTTGCACTCTTACAAATTTACCATACAAACAGATTATTGTCCTATTTGTCAGTCAGAAATGTGCCCTTGGTTTGAAAGCAAAGACCCAAGTTCCAAAAGTAAAGACTGGAAAATTGGAAAATAAGGGCTGAGTCTTGCTCCTGTTGAAGTCAACACAGGTTCTGCTCTTGAGTTCAACAGAGGAGCACTGGGTGGCCCTGAACACCAGGGGCTGGTGGTGAACACATTATTAGAAAAATCACTGGAGGAGAAAAGGATGCAGAAGTCCATCTGACAACAACACACAACACTTTTTCTAAGCCACTTTTGTCTATACAATTTCTCATTTAGCTACACAGTTCGTGATGTTAATTTTTTTTTCCATTAGCATAAACTACTCAAAGCATTTCAAAAATAAAGAAATACACATTTTAGAAAATGTGTATTTGTGCAAAAAGCTTGCTGGGAAAGAGGGAAAAGAGAAAAGGAGAGGTAAGGAGGAAAATGATGAAGTTCTGCCATTCATCTACTAGAGATGACCAAGAGGGGCATTCACAAACGCATGGCTGGGGATCAAGAGTAAAGCTTAGTGGACTTCGTGCAGTGAAGATGTCATCTATGTTAATCAGGCTCTTTAATAAAAGATGTCTCAATAAATAATGAGCTGTTAACATGCGGCTACACAGGGTGAAGTGCTGAGTGAGAAGAGTCTGACTATCTTTACCATCAGTGGGAACATGAGTAAAAGCACAAAAATGGAGGATTGCCAACTGTGCAAAAGGAAGGAAAAAAGGGCTGAAAATGCTGAACTGAAGGAAAGTAAAGGTCATTAATTCAAAAAAATTAAAAAAAACTAACCAGATGTTGGGTCGCCAAATATTTTGTTATCTGGTGTAGCTGTAGTAGGCAAAATTTCTAAAAGAATTAAAGGAACAAGTAATCAGTAAAAAGTAACAAAAAGAAAGCAAAAGATCTCAAACCTGAGTAATGGAAAATAAAAACTAAAATATCACTGGTTAGAAAAAATAAATTCTTCAATACTTTGCTGTAGACCCCAAATAGCTGTAAATTGGTGAAGGAAAAACTCTGCCACCCAGGCCTAAAAAGCTCAGCTTTGTGAACATTCACAGTAACACCAGGTGATGTGTTCATCATGTTACTGAAAAGCTCATCAGAAATTTAACATCCACAGTGAGGTGTGGCCACAGACTATGGTGAGACATTCCAAAGGAGCAGCAGTGACTGTGCCTTACCATGGCAGTCCCCAAGCTGTGCTGTGTTGCCGTATTCGACATCTTGTAGGTATCCTCCAGTGCTGTGGTTTTTGTATGAAACAAACAAAGAGAACCTGCAATTAACAGTATTAGTAAGGATACAAATGGAGATTTTTTTTTTTCTCGAAGCAGCAGATGGAAACATACACCACAGCCAGTGTATGGCCCAAAGGATTGTACAAAACGTACAGGATAGTCTGGCTTTAAAACTATCTGTGTGTTCTTATGCCAGGAAATAGAAGAAAAACCATCCCTTTTTTTTTAGCAACTACATCAATGTCTTCTCCATTGGGCATGCTCTTGGGTTTAGATACAACTATCCAATTATGCCAGTTAAAGTTTGTACTGGCCTGCTACAAAGGCCTCTTTTTAAGGGACAGCTGCTAGTGCACCATATATTACAGACTTGACTTGTGCAAAATGCCTTTGGTATGCATGTATAACACCCTAGCTCCAGTGCAGAGGCACAACCTTGCTCTTCCCACTGTGAATCCTGTGCTTTCATATTTGCAATCGCCTGTGCCCTGACCATGAGCGTGCCTGGAAGGGGATACTGTGGCCTGTCCTCTCGGAGCTGCTCAGGTTTGCATGCTGTGATTGCTTGCCTTCCTGCAGGTCTGCCTGTCCTCCTACACATATAAAACTCCCACTGAAATCAAGTCTTCACCCAGAGGTTCCCAAACTAGGCCAGACTTAGCATTTTGTTCTCTTACATATACAGCGCACTAAAAAAATCTTAAAGAAAACGGAAATTTAGTAACTGTGTGCGAGAGAAGAGGACAGAGCAGGAGCTTGTGGGGTCGGTAAAGCATATTTAGAGACGCTGGGCTAACTTGAAAAGTACTTACAGCATGCTTGGTGTCACTCTTCCACATGCCTCATGGTCCAACCAGCCACAGTACGGGTCCCGGGAAGCAATACATGCCCTTGCAAGAGAAAAACCCAAAAAAACATGCATTTTTTAACTTCTGTCCTAAGAAATGGTGGTGTCCTTGCTTTAAGGGGGAGCTCAGGAACGGAGCCGTACTTTTTACATGACCCGTGACGCTCGCACCGACTCAGGGGAATTCGAACGATGCAGCTGGAGAATGCCACGAACAGAGCATGGTGGTCTCTGTCCAGCTGGAGGGAAATGACTCTTCTATCCTCCTCGCTTTCAGCATTACACCTGGTCAGCAAAAACAAGGGCAGGCCACTGCTTTAGTGACTGCAGTACTTAGTGCAGTAAACATTTTATTTATTGTCCGTGTAGCTACTGAACAGAAACTTTTCACATACATAAATGTAACCTCTTGGCTGAGACATTGATAAACAAACCTGAGTTATCAAATGCTGGCTTCTGGCTCCAGCTAACAGCTAGGTGAGAAGTTTGCTGAACAATGTAGGAAAAAAAATCCAAAAGCATTTTCTTTGTTCTCTCAGTCAGCATAAATATCATGAGAGAGCAAAAGAGGAGTCCTGTATTGGATGGCTGTAGAGTCTAATTGGAATGCTTCCACTCCCAAATTCTTTGTGCCAAAAAATAAACAAGTTTAAAATGATCAGATATAGTTTATACACTATCAGCCACTCTTGAGCAACCCTCAAGATAAGCACAGATAATTTCTTTTTAGCATCAGCAAATACTTCTGACGTTTCAGAAGTATTTGCAGGAGAATTAGACTGCGTCACTGATGTCACTGGAGTGGAATTAGGTTGTTCATTCAACCCATGCAAAATGGCAAGTGACCAAATACTTTCAGGTTATTCAACATGAGGAACATGATGAAATGAGGAACAAGTGGTGATGTTGGTGATAATGAGCTGGTTTACCATAATCTTTTTTAGCTAGGTACCTGCTAGGAGTAGATGAAGAGCTTAGATGTTCTGGTAGTACTTACTTTGCATGATTATATGCTTCAATCTCTTCCAGTAAAATGCTGTCATTCAAAGAAAAAGGCCTGGTCTTTGCCAAGATTTTAAGTACTACTCCTGCTTCAGAGCCAACAAATATGACTGTGTAGTTCTGGTAGGGTCCAGCAGCGTGGTCTACAGCAATTGCTGTCAATCTGTATCTAGCAAGACCAAAAAGCACATCATTAACAGCAAGTTTTCTTGTTTTCCTTTTCACAGGTGTTACTTTTGAACTGCCATACCTGACACGTGTTTTGGTAAACCAAGGCTCCTCAGTGACTGAGGGAACAGCTGAGTCCATCAAAGGATGAGATTTGATGAAGGAGAGCGTTTCGTCTGGGAAATCAATGGAGGTTTTGTAAGCCTCTGCTAGGCCGTGTTTTGCACAGCAGCCAGGTCTGAAATGAGAACAATATTGTTTGCCTCTTGATATTTTAGTTAATGAGAGAAAGCAGCCAGTTAATGAGCATCCTTATGGTTGAAGTGTCAAGCTCTGCTTCGGGTTTTACCCAACAAAGCACTCAAGAGTGCAGCTGATTTAAGGTAGATGCTTACAGGGACAATGTTGTGTATGACATCATGAGTAAAGACCTTTTACCTTGGCTTTGGTACTTTGTCTTCAGGTACAGCTGTCCAAACAGAGTCAGGAGTCTTCTGTTCTTTAAATCTCCCTTTGAAGACTTTCTCAATGTCATCCATGCTGAAAGCACACACTGCTGAACCAGGGATGCTGTAAAATTTGAAAAGTAGTTTCGAGAACTCAGATTACAATGGCAGCAATCTCAGTGTAAGAGAGAACCCGAGATCTGCCTTTGATGAAAGGTTGCTCATCTCTTACCTGTTGAGCTGTGTGGTGAATACACCCACAATGGTGGGCACTCCATTGATTTCGATTATGTCTGTGATAGACTGCAGAACATCAAAGTAGAAGAATGAATCCCCAGGAACTGAGCAGTTGAGCCGAGCTTTCAGAAAGGATGTCCAGTGCTTCTCCAGGACCCTTTGGGAGCCCCCCATGTCATTTTTGCAGATGCGTGCCACACGGGAATACACAGCCTGTGAAGGGCAAAAAGAAGGGAAAAGGGAGAGAGGCTTGAGAGAGATGCAAGGGAAACAGTGCTTGTTTCTGAGCTCTTAATAAAACACCAAGATAGTGCTGTTAACAGGAAGCTGCCATTTATCTGCACAGAGAAGATGAAAGCAAATAGCATTCAGTTCGTAGTGCAAAGGCATCTTAATGCATCACCAAGCAAATGCATCTCCACAGTTTGCTCCCATCCTTTTCACCTTCAAATTCATATTGTTAGTGAGATTTAAAGACTTTAATTAACCATGTGTAAGGGATTTAATAATTTATTGTAGAATATACTTCCATGGTGAGGCATGAGTATTATACTCTGTACTGGCATGCTTGAATTATTCAATATCCAGGGACATTAGAGAAACTTCTTTGAAACCCTCCTTTTGTGTTATTTTCTTTTGTTTCTTTAATAAGCATGAAAACACCCTCAGCTTTTCCAGTACTTGGCACAAGAGTTAAGGCAACAGCAGCACTAAGGCAACAGCACACTGAAAGATACCTGTAGCGAGATCACTAACAGCGAGGCCCGGAGAACAGAAACAGCTTTTGGGTTGAAGAATGCACTGCTCTAATTCTCTTTTTCTACCCTCCCTGTAAATTATAACCATGGTAAAACTGTGCATGCTTTGTCCTAGTTCCTCCTTCATATTATGAACTGTGCTCATTCCTGATGCTGTTTTGGGATGAGCTCTTTCTGCTATGACTCAAAGCTCAGGGTGATGATACCGACCTTGCCTAAAGTGTTGTGCTCTACAGCAATTTCTCGGAAGAAGAAATAAACGTAGTTCCCATATTCTATGGCATGGAGAAAGTGTGGTTCTGTAAGAAAGAGTAAGGAAAAGTTACTTCAAAGAACTGCTCAACGGGCATGTGACAGTGACACTGTGAGACTTGGTGGCTCCTCCCCAGGTCCACACCAGGGAATGTGAGCTCCAGTCTTCCAGATACTTTAGGATGTCTAAATACAGGTGCAGAAGAGTTTAAATAAACATGAAGCCTTTAGCATTGGCTAATGGACTATAAAAAAAAACCCACAGAAACTGTATTTCAGCTAAGGTATTTTGTTACTGCAAATTCATTTATTGAAGCATTTAATAAAAATTTAGTGGGTTTTTTTGGTTGGGTTTTTTGGTTTTTTTTTGTTTTGTTGTTGTTGTTTTGTTTTTTTTTTTTTGCATAATACAGCTTTTTAATAGTCTGAAAGCCTTATACATGCTGACATTGTAGCATATGTGTAAACCAGGCTGGCTGTGAATAACCTGACCTTCTGTGCCACTGAAATTATATTTGCCATGTGTATGGGAAAATGCTCCCCAAATTACCTTTTATCCATTTGGAGTCATACTTTATTGTTCTTAAGGCAGATCCATCCCCCATGCTGCGATAAATAACAGCATCACTTGCCAGGAAATCTGCTACTGTTGCCGAATACAATTTTCCATCTAAAATGAAAGTTGAAAACATGGTATTAAGAGGCCTTTAATAATCTAGAGAATTTTGACTAGCCTGTATTTTTCCCCATTTCTTTACTGTCACACTTCCCCAGACTGCTGTAACCTATTTATTAACAGGTCAGCTTCTAATCCTTTGGAGGCTCTTTAAAAAATTTAAGAGCAGGGGCACCATGACACCTTTAGCTTTCCTGTGCTTGCTTTAAAAGCTCCCTGTCTCCTTTGGTGTCATTAATCATTTAGACTCATTACAAGTAAAAGTTCTTACCAGCAAAGAGGGCGACATTGGTTTGTCTGGCATCAAATGGGCATCTTGCCAAACCACTAATTTCCTCCCCATCATACTCTAATGTATTCAACTAGAGAAGAGAAATAAATGGGTGATAGTGTCATTTCTATTTTGTGCACTGGCACAAAAGCAAACATTGTCTTTCCACAAAACTTAATTCAGCACATTGGCTTCTGTCTGCTTTTATTTCACCTTGAAGCACTCTCCAGCCACACTGGATGTATTTGCTATGGCATAACCAGTGCAAGAAAAACCAGTAACAGATTCGTGACATCTTCAGGCCTCTTACCCGATAGTATCTGCACATGGGGTTAAATGCATTTGTTCCACAGACAAACACCATCTCATCATTTCTTGGGACAAAGACTTTAATGAAGTTATGGCATTCATCCTGAAAAGAGAGTAATATATATGAACCACAAACGCCATGTATATAATAAAAATATTAGTGTCATTTTTCTATAATGTGCTAAACTTACTTTATGTTTGCCTTTCATAGCACAGTTCTCTCTGTCCTGCTGCTTTGATCTCCATGTTAATTTCTGTTAAAGCAGACCAGAAAGGAACATTTGAATTCCTTGCCACAGCAAATTCTTTTAAAAACCCATTAAAACTAAAGAAAACACCTCTCCTTTTCCAGCAGGCTTCTACTCACCTTGCTTGGGATAACTTCTGATTTCGGAACTTCATTTAAGTTTACAGTGTAAACCTGGTCCCTGTTTGCAGAGTAAAAAGGTAGCAGTAAATTCATTAATTCTGGTGGTATTTTTTTATAAGCTGAAGCTATTTTCAGAATGTTATGTTATGTTCATAGCAAATTCTATGGAATGCTCGTGTATTCCCTGTGTTTACACAGGAGAAGGTTGTTCATGGGTAACACGGGGTGATTTTTTTTGGTATGGTCCTGAGATAGCACCTGCAGTGCCCAGCTCTCCATCCCAGTCTGCCCATTCTGCTGAGGACTAACCTGGGCTGTAAATATGCAAGCGTGTTATCCTCAATTCCTATAGCCCTGACGTCTCAGTTCAAGTTTCAAATGATCAGGAGAGGTTTTTATCAGGCAGGGCAGTAATATAAAAGAGGGAAAAGAGCATTTGATCATTGGTCTAAGCTTAACTACAGTAACTGCAGCCTTCAAATCCAATTTTCATGCACTGGCCATAGATATGGTATATTTTTCTGGGAAATTCTGCCCCAATTCTAATTTTTATCATATTCTGCACATTTTTTATAAATGAATTTTACACATAAATGCAAAACCAGAAGAGAAAAGAATTTTAGTCTAATGAACTGAGTGAAGGAAAATTACCTGCCAGTGATATAAAGTGTGTCTCGAATTTTCAACATTAGTTGGAAGTCCAGTCTGTGCTGAGATTCATTGCCTGAAGGGCGTCCTCTAAATACTGGATATTGCCTTGAATCTGCAAGTAAAAATGGGCTACACCATCACTCAGGATTATAGAGCTAAAGAATCAATATATGGCATTGATTAGCTGTATATACTAGGTGTAGAAGGGTTTAAACTAAATTCCTTGAGTAATGTCTTGAATATAAATGAGGAAAAGATGGCTAATGTCAGCAAATGTTCCTTTTCCTGAAGTTATTGCTGTATTTCTGATTGCTTTTTTAAGAAAATGATTAAGTGTTCTATTAAAGATACAAAGCCAGTAAACACATTTCAATTTGAAAGGAATCAGATTTTCTTTTTAAATTTCCTGGGCGGGGGGGGGGGGGGGGCAGGGGAAAAAAAAAAAAAAAAAAAAATCGACATTAGAACTTTTTCCCCAGTGTTTAGCAGCACTTGCAGATTACTTACAGTGATAGTCCACAACGTTAATGGGGTCCTCGTCCTCGGGGAAGCTGACGGCGCGGCAGCGGGACAGGCTCAGCAGCGTCACCAAGGCACAGAGCACGGGGAGCCTCATGGCTGGGGACAGGTGACAGCACTGCTCAACTACCTGTGGGACAGGGAACGGCCGTGAGGCTGCAGCAGCACGGGACTTCCTCCTGCACAGGAGGGGCTGCCTTTGGAGTTGAGCGTTGGCAGCAGGGGACACTGACGGGAAACCGCTGCGTGACGCAGCCCCGCTCCAAGCGGCTCTGAAACACATCGATGTTTGCTAATTTTTAGCTGGGTTTACGGGCATTTTTGAAGAAGCTGACGACTGTCAGCTCATTTAATTCACAGAATCAGAAATAGAACATACAGGCTGCTGACCTGGCAAGAAAAATTGTCAAACGTGGGATTAGAATTTTAATTAAACTGCAATCTCTTTCCATCCTCTCAATCACAGATGTCATCCAACACAAACCCTTTTCCCATAAAGTACCTAAATCTCATCCACAAAATGTCACGACACACACAATGGGTCTGAACATCCATGCTGTGCTTTAATATCATTGTTTAGTATCATTGCTTGTTTCCAGGCTGTGCCATCCTACTACTCAGTCCAACGTGCCCATTATCACAGACCTGATGCTCAGGAGCAGGCACCCGACGCTTTGCCTTGCACATGTGCAAAGTAAATGCAAAATGCTGCCCCTGCAGTGTTACAGCATTGCCACACACTTCCCAAGGGGGGCAAGAGACTCAGATGGGGACGCAATGTTGAACCACCTTCCCAAGATACCACTTTCCCCCTCATTCTATTTCCTAGAGTCAAAGGCTCCAGAGGCTTTCACCTGGGGGAGTTTGTGTGTGTGTGTGTGTGTGTGCTCTGCAGATCAGACAGCACAGATCTCGACAGCACCACTACACAGCTTTTAAGACGGGAAAGGAAACGCAAGTTCTTCAATTAAACCACAGGGATATTTCAGTAAGCAGAATGTAACTACTCAAGTTGCAGTTTGGGTAGGATGCAAGAAAACACATCTCAAAGTGAAATGGGATCCTTAATGATTGCAAGTGGACTGGGCAAGGGTCATATTTCTCATTAGAAACCTGGCAATTGTAATATTATTCCCTCCTCCAACCTTTTGGAGGCATTCATTCAGCCCCGATTCACAGGTCAGAGCTATGAGTCATCAGCTCAGTGCCTTCCAGTTGCTGAAATTGGCTATTAAATGCTTTGTCTAAACAGAAGACAAGGAGAAACCTTTCCATTTTAATGTTTCAAGATTTTCAGTAAGAAGAACTGTTGCCAACACAAAGTGCCAGACCTGATCTAGCAAAGCACAAAAGTATTAATCATTTAATAATTTGAAATGCAATTAAAAAATCCCTTCATAACAACACTTAACCTTTCAGTAATGCTTATGGGGGACGAAAATGCTGTATTTGTTAATTGCTACTATGGCTGGCTAGGGGCAGGGCTTCCTCCTTCCAGAGGCTGCTGAGCTGTCAGTTCAGGCTGGACTGTGAGGAGACCAGCTGAAAGGCTGGGAACGTTTGGGGATGGGGGTGTTTCTGGATGCCTGCCCATTACAGACTGACCTGGAAAGAAGCATTTTCCACTGTTAATGATATTTCTGTATCTCAGTCCACCAGTCCAGAACGAATGGGCTGTGCTCTTAGTCAAGATTGATGAGTGCAGTGGTTAATAAACACTAATGATTCCTGGCACTTTCCCTCTGCTCTTCCTTGTCCTGACATGGCCTCTTCAGCTGAAGCATCTTGCGTTAAATTACTAATGAGCAAACTTAAAACAAACTGGAATTAATAAAGTTAGTCAAATTAGTTCTTTCTTGTGAAAGCACCATTAGAGCACAGTCCTGCAGCACTGTGGCTCCCAGACACAATAACAAATCATTAATGCTTACACAATCTTTTTTTTTTTTTTTTTTTTTTTTTTTTTTTTT
>VWZN01000056.1:904821-919100 GCA_013396955.1 Regulus satrapa
TTTTTTTTTTTTTTTTGGCTTTTTGTAAGGAAAAGCAGGCTCCAAATATCCAGCCCACTCCTTTTCCAGAGAAAGGGGAGACACATAAACTGCATGCTGAGTTGGTACACAGTAACATCTATAAGGTGCTTAGGAAAAGTCCTCCCTGAAGCCTTGTTTTCTTGGAGAACAAATGAATACAAATTGCCAAAGAGCAAGAAGCTCTCCCAGACATGTAGGCTGCAGTCAGCACAGAAGATGAGGCTGCTCGTGGCCCACATCATGACTCAAAGAGACCCTGGCCCGGCTTCAAACTGCACACAATTTGCCAACTGTACAAATTCCACCTGTACCAAGCAAGGGCATGTAACAGGAAGTTTCTTTTTCCTTCCAGTGTTCCATCTGGGATGAATTGACTGGGGCAACAATTACAAAACTTCAGTGTAACCTGCCTTACATAGGCAGATACTGATTTCTGGACTCCAGGAAATGGCTGCAGAAAACAGGGCAATTTGGTGGTGTTTTTAAATAACAGTTGTCAAAGGGCAACTTGGTTTTTTTAGGTCATGATTATCATGGCCAATATGCAGCTGACTGTCACAAAAGCAGACAGGAAACAACTGAAATGCCAGGTAAACAAAGTATCAGTTCTCTCAAACAGATTCAAATCTCAGGCAGGGTATCAAACTCCCTAGAAGAATGCAAAGTTTTGTAAATGCAAATCCAGAGGATGTGTTTCCCCAGAGGCAGAAGCAAAGTCACATTTATGTCTTCCCCAAAAATCCCTCAAACATCTCAGGATACTCCAGAGACGAACCCTGAGAACATACAGGACAGGAAAAGTACGTTCACCAATCTTTTCTAAACATCATCTATCACTAATCTCTAACAAAAAAACGAACGAACAAACAAACAAACAGAACCTAACCAAAAAACAACCGACATGAAACACAGACCTTTGTCACGACAGCAAAGCAGACAGCTGCACTGGATCAGCAGACCACAGGCAATTACTTCTCACCAGCCAGGCAACAAGTGTATATTTCTTTATTGTTTTGCTTGTAAAATTATTAAAATAATATTAACAGTAGCTCTGCTTTCCAGCTACAGATGAAAAGAAAATGCACCTGCTTTAAGAGGCTCTCAAATGCAGCTTTTATCTGGTTGGACACAGGCTTGAGATCAGAACCACTGAAGAGAGAATGAACTGGGAAGAGCAGCTGTTTCCTGGATAATCAGAAAAATGGGCTCCATCTAGCCCTTGGAGCAGCGGTTTATGACAGCCAGGTGTAGCCTTCTGGTAGACACAGATAGACTAGTGTGAAAGACGTAATTCCTGCCACATTCAAACCTTTTAGTGGAGGCCACTACTGGGGACTACAAATAACAATGCTGAAATATCTGTTAAGCCTGGAATAGCTGATTACGAAATGCTGGCAATGTCTACCTTCAAGAAAATGCAGAAAACATTCATACTCTGGGCTTGATTATTTTTCCCTGCCAGGATTCAGCCCAGTCTTTGATTAATTTCTCTTATAAATTGCATTCCTAGCATTTCTGCTAGAAAACAATCCATGGCAAGTGCAATGTTTGGAAATTACCATATTGCTATCCTTGTTTTGCAGCTGGGGAATTGAGGCACAGATCAAGGCTGAATTTGTGACCAAGGCCAATCACCAAAAAAGCCTTTTCAAAGGCTCTGAACTGCTTGGGGTCAGACGTGCTCCTTCCCTGCAGCACAGGCACACTGACCAGTGTCCCTCAGGTGAAAAGCTGGTTCCAGATCAGAGCTCCTCTGGCCACGGGGCCCATGCCATAATGAGTTGTGTCTGCGAGGAGCAAGAACCAGAGGTGTAAATGTTAACTGGTGGCAAAATCCACCTTGTTAAGGAGGCGAGCAACCTGCCTGAAACAGGCCTCAGGGAGATGCTGTTGGTCAGAAGGAGGCAGGCAGTTGTCCCAAGTAATAAACTGGCTCTTTGTGGCTGCCACCTTTCAATCTCAGATAGAAATCCCATCCTTCAATTCCTGATTGGGGGAATCCAGAGAAGCAGGATATAATTCCTGTTAAAATATGAGCCTGCCTTCAAACAATCACACATGAAGGGGAACAGGCTGGTGTTTCTTGCCCATTAATCTATTCCAGCCTTTGACAACGTGCTGGTGACGCTCCATCAATCATCTTTCCGTGCACTGCCACGTAAAAGAGAAGGGGGAAGGGAAAGGGCATTCAGCCAGCTGGGGAGAAGCAACTTATAAAATGGCTTCAAACCAGGCTGATGCAATATTTTCTACTTGCTGAAAAAAAAAAAAAACCCCTTAAAAATCTCCTTAACACAAGAAACGCCTCTCAAAATGCTAAGCACAGACAGAAGTGCAGCACAGCAAATCCAGGCTCAAGTTCAAGGCAGGTCAGAACAAAAGATAGACCCTAAAAGTTAGCTCACGTGTGGACAGTTTGGCAAGGAATGGAAGAAAGGGTTTCAATAATAAAAGCTGATTAAATGACTACATCACCTTTCTCCTCTACCAGACTCTGGCTGTTAGGTGAGGATCTCCTCGATGCTTGGAAGTACAAGCTGGCCATAATGTTGAAGGCGAACAGGCAGAATTGATTAGCAATATGCTGAGCCTAGTCAATTTGTGTTGATGTGGTTTCCCACAATCCCAGATGACTGGACTTGGACAAATCAGGAAATCCCTGCTGCCTTCTGTTTCTTCCTGCATGCAAATGGCTCCCCGAGGGCACTAATTAGCACAAAGGCACTGACTAGTGTCTTTCTCAGATGGTACCTTCTGAAATTTTGAGCATGAGACCACTCTAATAATAAAAGTTAAGCCAAAACAAAACGTCTTTTACTGCTGCTTGTTCACAGATGTTCAACAAGTTTTTCAGGCCTACAGCTGAGCCTTCAGCTCCTGATGCAGAGCAAAGCTGACCTTGTGCAAAACCCAGTAACTTCCATTGAGCTGAGACAAGCTCTGCTGAGGGGCACAGGGCACCCATGGACAGTGCCTTCAGGGCACTGAGCCCCTGGCCAAAGCAGTGCCTTGAGGATCTTTAACCAGAAGAACACTCAACAAAGCAACAAAGATTTGTTGGCCAGGCTACAGCAAGCCACACATTCCACCTGCACCTAAATGAAGGCTGAATGGGAACTTGCATTTACCACGTCTTGCCCTGCCTTTTCTTTTTTTTTTTCTTTTTTTTTTGATACGAAGAACTAACAAAAGGGTTAAAAATCTTGTTTACTGCAGCCTCAGGGATCATCTTCTAATGTACAAATCCTTTATGGTCTACTAACAGCAGTTAAAATACACTACCTGAAAAGGGTATGGTTCAAATTCTGGGCTTCATGAAGTTAAAAGCCTGCTGGCAGTGACTCCACTTTAGGGGGCTAACTATTTGCACCTGAGTTTACTCACTGATGGTAACTGCAGCCAGGTGGGAGAAGTTCAACCTCTTGAGCCAGCTGCAGAGAGAACACAGCTCACCAGTGAGTGCAGAGTACAAAAAGGGAGGGTGGAGGGTGTTGCTCGGTTTCGTTCTGTCAACCAGGTCAATCTCTTCAGAAGATAAAACATTCAGAAGAAAACATATGAAGGTGACACAGGCTGCCTTAAGGAGCACCCTAGACTTGTAGAAAGGTACCCACTGGCAATCATACATGCACCAGAACATTCATCCAGAATAGCATCTAATCCCTGCTGTGACTGGGATAAAATAACTGCAGAGCAGAGCCACACTGGGGGAACTAGGAAAAATGGTTTGGTTTTGGTAATTAAAATAGGAAAATTGAGCCTTTTTGTACCATCTGAGTCAAAATATAAGACCAGCATGGCCCAGGGTCTATAGAGGGGAAGCCAGCAATTCTTTTTCCTATCTCCATTTTTTGGTCTTGTCTTACTGTGTGAAATGTGTATGATGAGTCATTTGCTTACAAACCAGAAGGTATTCCACATAGAATGCAACATTTGCCTTGAAAATCTGTATCAGTATTTATGATATGAAAGGCAGGGGATTAGATTCCCATTTCAGGTCATATCTGTACATAGGGTTTCCCATGATGCAATTGCATTATTGTGTGGTAAGTCCTTCCAAAACAGGGATACAACAGCCAGCATCAATGCAAGTGTGATTTTCTTTATAATTCTTTTTAATGTCATTCCAGTATGTGTCTCTTCTAATGAAGGCTGACTTCAATAAAGTTCCTAAGGCAATGCCTGACACAGAGGCCTATTGTACATTCAAATCTTAGAGATTCTCTATGATGTGATAAATCCATGTGGTGGAATTTCGTGACAGATTGTTTCAGCTAATTATGAAATAACACAGGAAAATATTTGTGGCTATAATGAAAGAAAGGTAGTGAATTCTTGCAGACCCTTTAGCAACACGAGGCATGATTTTGTTTGAATGAATAGGTAATAAAAACTCTTTCTGTCCTATAAATGTATAGTCAAATGTAAACTTGCCGTATGCAGCCATCCTTACTTTTTATAACAACTTTAAAGTCTGCAGTTCTGAAGAAAAAATTTAGGATATTTAGAGCTGAGATATTAATTGAGCATGAAAGTGCAAATAACAGGTCTGTTATTTTAAGATAATACTTGACTTCTTTTAAGGATTCTGCATTAACACCTCTTGATCTATGCCTAAGTAAAAAAAGATAGTTTAATATTAAAGTGATGAAACCCTACCAGTGAGTATCACAGCTTTCATCTTAATTGGCTTATGGCACTGCCAGCTACACTTCAGTTGTTTGCAGGCTTTGAACGTTGCAGCAAGCGCACCCCTCTTGCTCTAGAACGAGCTGACAGAACTTGCAAAATGGATGGGGTGACTTTTAATGATGCAAGTGTTTAGTGGTTGATTAGAAGCACTTTGAGGGCTAAATTTTTCTGTGATCAGAAATTTACTTGAACACCAGACAGTTTCGGCAGGAAAGGCACTAAAATGCTGAGCCAACTGTAAGTGATTGCCTCAATTATGGTTATTTTAAGTTAATCTTTGAGACTGAATGTTAACTACCTTCCTTTATAAGGGTGACTTGAAAGTCCTGCACCTGAAGCCAGCCTTTGATTTCAGCTAACATCTCTGGTCAAATCTGTTCTGTTTTGTGACACTCCTGCAGGACATAGCTCCTTGCAAGTCTGCCAGGGCTGGCCTGTCAGCAACGGAGTGCAAGGTGCTTTAACTGCAGCATTGCTCTGGGTTCACCATTTTAGCAGACCTGCATTTCATTAATTCAAACTGCTCATGCCCAACTGCGACTGCCCTAAGAGGTGCTAGATTTATTTGTGGAAGTGTCCACCAACTGGTGCAGAGTATGTCAGTACAGTGACATTTGTTCCATACTCTGGACACTGATCCTCCATTAATTCCTGGCCATGGGCAGCTCTGGTAGCAGGAACTCCTACCCCTGCCCTGACCCCAACTCGAGGAAAGCAAAGCCACCCTGCTAGGGGGAGAGCAGCTGTGGCTCATCAGGGTCAAGTCCTGAGCACCTCCAGCTCCCAGCTGTGCCAGAAGTGGCTGATGCTCTTGATTAATGTGTTCTAGACCAAAAAACTTTTATCCTGGAAACAAGGGAGAAACCTTAAACCATAATGGCAAAGACCTACTTAATATGAAGTACATACAGGCTTGGATGTAGGTTCAGTAACACCCAAACTGCCCTCCCTTGACCTGAAACAAAAGCCTAAAACCGAGAGCAAAGTATCACTTTCCCTCCCTCTAGGAGGCTTGGCTACAAGTGTGGGTGAGTGCTGTAAGTGAAGGAAGTCAGTGTTCTTCCTGGAAGCCTGCAGAATATGATTTACATAGCAAAACTGCCACTCATTTCAGCATCATTAAGCATCATCTGATAAGGTAACTCCGAGACAGGTATAAACCAGTACTTGCAGGTGAGGACATAATGAAGGTCTCAGGCACAACTTGCACAAGTCCAGCTGACGCCACAGCCATGGGAGGTACTGGCAGCACCTCGGGCCTGCTGTCTGCCAGCCCTGCTGCCTCCCAGCCCTGCACAAAGCCTAAGCAGCCTTCCCCCTGAGCGGGGCTGCAGCCCTGATCCTGAGATAAGTAAGTGCTGCTGCCCATTTGAGTCCTGGCTGGAGCCCAGGAGGTCAGGGCTTGCCTACCATAAGAAGTGAATGGGATGTCTTGAAATGGAAGGCAGGTTTAGGGGAAGGAATATGCCCCAACAAGCAGATGAAGAAAAAAGGGATTTGCAGTGTGGAAAGGGCACATCTGCTGTTCAACAGGCTGTGCCTCAGACAATGTTGCTGTCAACCTCACTCCAGAAAGCATCACTTCTTTCCACCCACTGATCTCCCCTGCTACAAACATCCCTCCAGCATCTCATTGCTGTGCCTTGCTGGAGCATTGCTGGCTCGAGTTGCTGCTGCTGGGGAAAAGGCTGCTGCATGTCACTGCTCTCACTTCAGAGAGAAAGTAAATGGCTGCGGAAAATGCAAAGGGAGAGACAGGAGAGGACTCAACTGGCAAGAAGCACACGAGAGATCTTAAACACTGTGCTGGTATTCTCTGGATGCCATTCTCAGGGCTGGAATGGTCAGCCAGACCTGCCTGCAGGAATACTGCCTACAGAGACTGGGGAAAAATGTGTTTCTCACTAGTCTCGGTTTTTCCGCATGGACAAATCCAGTAGCTGGCCACCCAGTTACCTGTTTGTGTATGCAAAGCCTGTGCTCTGCCCCCTTCCTGGGCACCACCAATTATATGCACAAAACACAGGCATGAAAACCTGGAGGAACCTTAAGCTCAAAGTTAACAATTGCTATTATCTTGTTACGATTAAAGATTAACTACGCCAGTAAAAGGATGTGTTATGAAATGTCTTTCCCAGGCCGACAGTAAATAGAGAGTTTTGTTTTCTTGGTTTTAGTTTTTTTGGGGTTGTTTTTTTTTGTTGTTTAGTTTTGTTTTTTTTTTTTTAATCTCAGTCTTCTCAGGATTTGCAGTAATTGTTTAAACTGCTGCTTTTATTTACCATAATACCAAAATGTTGTCACTTGCCACGTGACTGCTCATACTTTCATTTGAGATGTCGTGCAGAAACACATGGAAATCTGGTGAAGGCAAGCCAATTTTAGAACATGTTCCGAGCAATTGTTTTGCAGCACTGCCCTACAGTATGAAGTCTCTTCCATTTCTTAAATTGCCTAATCAAATGCAGACTCTGTTCTAGTCACGCTAAATTTTCACATAATGGCAGAAAAGGACTTTTTTCTAGCCTAGCACTGAACAGTTGGATCACATTATCACATTTGCTGCCTTTCTAGTCTCCAAGTGTGTATTTGTAAAAGTATGTATATACATATTCACAGGGGAGAGGGGGGAACACCAGTGCTCATGCTGTGACAGTCTGGGGATGGTCAGAGGGACAGGGATATGCCTTGAGGGGTGTCTGTGCTAAGTGTTTTTTGGGGAGGCCTGGCATACCAGAAATGCAGAGTACTGGTGAAAAATTTGTATTTATTTATTTAGAAAACAGATGTATTAGTGCAGCACTTGACCTGGCTGATTCCTGGCCCTGCAGTCCCTGAAGTTATTAAACTGATATAAATGCAGTAAGGTAAACCACACCTATTTGTTGCTAGTTTGGGGCTGGAGACAGGACTGGTAAAATGTGCAGCCATGGCTCTCCCTGCTCGGGGTCCCAAGCTGGGCACATCCCTGTGATTTGGGGAACTCTGCACCACAGAGCTGCCCACATTCCACAGAGCAAACACAGCCTGCAGAGCCCCTCCATGGCAGTGTTTGCAACTGGATGCAGCCATGCTGGGCACCAGCTCTCCCTCCTCTCTCTTTGACTTGGGCTCCATCACCTCATGATAACATTCACTCTGCAAGACGGGAAATGTTTGCATCACAATACTTTGGCATTTTGACTAGTGAGCTACAGAGAAGTCACAGATCAGAGCTTTCAGAGTAAAATTTACAAAAGAAAATATTCAAATCAGTAACATATGGACTGCAAGTGCGTGAATCAAGGTCAGAAGGAAATCTGTGCCAAATCAGGGAACGGGACTTAGGGCTTTAAAGCTTTCTATTACAGCCCGTCCCATTCTCTCTTCCACACCAGCCTCCCAAGATCCCCAATACAATTACAATGTTTCCTTAAATCCTTGGATTGTCACTAGCAATATTGGCCAGTGTAACAACATGACAAGATAATCATACCTACCCCCACACTATTTACATCTGCAGGTTTCTTTTCTTAACCATCTGCACCAAACATTTAGGTTTGTGCTGGCACAGCTTCCTGCAGAAGACCACTGCTTAGCCATGAGCAGTGTTTGTTGTGTTTTTGGTGACGATGAAAACCTGATGCTTTAGGGGGAGGAAAAGCCATAATCCACTCTCACAGTAAAACCTGTATAGTGGTATGCAAGGGAAAAAAAAAATAACAAAAGAAAAAAAAAATCTATGCATACCCTTGCAGGAAATCAGATTAATCCCCAAAGCATGAGATTTGATTATTTTTGTCTGAGGTTATCATCAAGGAAAAAACCCTACATAATGCTAAAAATATCCACACAGCATTTACTGTATGAAGAAAATATGATTTACTGAGCAAAAACAAATTACTGGCTTTTCGCTGTTAATCTTTGATAAAAACGTGCTGGGTTAAAGAAACTGTCACAGACAGAAGTTTGCAAATTGAGAGAAACCATTCAACTCTGCAAGATTATTTCCCCCCTCCCTTATTACTCCTTTCATGAGACACCTGGGGACATTGTTCACACACTGTTGACAGCTTTCCCACTACTGCTTTTCCACTGTTATCTGTTCCCTTTTCTTCGGCACTCATCCCCAGGTGGCAATACACAAAAGAACTATATTTGCAAGGGGTGCCAAAGCTGGCTCTTGGACAACTGTCAAAGAGCCAGAGGGCCTTCTCCTGCCTTCCAGGTTGGTTGGTTCAAGTTGTTTCCACTGGGCACTGACCCACCAGGCAGTGCTCTGGCATTTCACTCCTGAGAGCTGCATTACTCAGGAACACACACGCTGCCTACACAGCCCTTTCTTGCTTTAGCTACCATCACACCAACAGGTAGAGCACGCTCCCTCACGCTGGGCTACGTTCAAGTGCCACCTAAAATTTCAGTACTGCAGCCTTAACTATACATAGAGGTTTTGTAAATTAAATATGCATTTTTCTTCTCTGTGTTCTCCCAAAACACGATGGTTACACAGCCCGACGGGACACGCAGGAGGGGTTCGCCCAACATGGGAAGGGGGTACCTAAATGGAGGCACAGCATAAACAAGGGCTTGACATAAACAAGGGCTTGACATACAAGCGTGAAGATTTTCTTTCGACCCCAAAGTACATCTGTCATGATAGACAGACAGAAATAGCAGCAACACTTTGTGCTGGTGCTGCAGTCCCTGCCCACCACTAGCACCCATACACACGCCTGGGAAACGAGGCAGCAGCACTTGAGGGAAATACCTTTTGTTTCACACCACAATAAAGCTCTGAGGAACCCTCAATATAGGTGTGAGCTGGTACTTTGATTCTGCTTGAGAAAGCAGAGTCCCAGCTGCCCTGACCATTTGGTAAAATAAAGATGAATGGTGTAGCTCACATTAAGAAAAGCCTATTGTTGCAGTAACAGCTGAGCTGAGTGACCAGCTGATCAGCTCTCACCTCTTCTGAGGTTTCACTCCCACCGCTGGTGGGCAGCCAGTCTGTGATGCTGCTTCCCATCACTCACTCGTTACCTTTCCAGATGAGCAACTCTCTGTTTGCCTCCCTGCAGTCCCTCACACACTTGAAGAGCCCCCTAGCATGCATCTGCCAATTAACTCCTCATTCTCATCCAGGCCCTCTTCAAAGCTCCCCTTTGCCTCTGATGCCATAGCATGGTGTCCCTGTCCCTGACACTCGCAGCTCGGTTATGTTTAGGCGCCTTGTGCACCAGCACAGCTGCTGATCATGCAGGTCAACACAGCTCTCCTGCTTCTCGAGGCCACTGCCCGACTGTACCCATCTGCCATCTCTTCTTTTAAACCATCCACTGTGTGAACAAGATCCATCCCTTTCACTCCGTGTTTTTCCAGTGCCTATCCAATTAGAAAACTAGGCAGCAATTTGGCTCTTAGATGTAACAGTTAAAAAAAAAAAAAAAAAAAAAAAAAAAAGTAACAGCAACAAGAAACCTTTTTGCAGGAAGAGTCTGAGTGCAAATACGACCTCTGTTATGTTACCAAGGTCAGGCAGACCAAGGCCAATCTGCTGTGTGAGAATATAAATCAAAGCTGTCCAGGGACTGATTTTGTTTACAAGGTTTGTAACCATTCTGGACAGAACAAATGTCACTTGCTTGCCTGAGCTTCTTGCTCCTCCTCTTCCACCACCACTTCTTTGCTCCTCCATTCTCACTAAGCCCCTCCCTTTCCACTAATACCTCTTGACCTCCTTTGCTCTTGAAAGCAAAAGTTCTCTTCTAGCAAGAAAGCAGCGGCTCAGACATGGCAGACAGCCATGCTAGGCCAATTGATTTAAATTATGCAAAAATTTCAACAAGTAAAATTAACATAGAGTCACAAGTACTTTCACCTGCTGGTTACCTGCCATTCAATGCATGTGTCAGAATGAAAACAACAAATCCTGTAACAACTTCTTTCCTATTGCATTCATAGATCTGCAAAACAAACCAAGGATAGCATCTGTAGCAAGTATTAGAGTCTGGGCACAGATCCTGTGAAATCACATGGTTTCCGTTGTGGAACTAAAAAGGCTTCTACAAGAATGTGTGAAATACACAGCCGAAATTCTCCATTTCTTTCTGTGCTCCTTGGCAGTTTGTGTGGCAAAGTTAAAGTGGCAAGTTCTGTTTCTTTAGCTGGCGCTTCCCAAGCACACCCTGATCTGCACACCGAGCGCGCTCTGGATTCAGCCAGCAAGCTTCCTCTCGAGTATGGACAGAGTTAATGCCATCCCACTCCAACCTGGAGCCTTGAAAAGCAAGAGTCCAGCGGTTGCCTCACTCCTCCCAGCTATTTTGCAGCCCTTCTTTCTGCAGGTGTGCACACCGAGCTGCAGTGGGGCTGGGCAGGGGTGCCAAAATGAAAGAAACTTCACGTTCTGGATGTTAACTTTAGTTACCATAGCCAGACAATGCTGCCAGTGGCGTGGAAGAAAAAATTGCTGTAGCCAGCTGTGCTGTTCACAGTCGGGTGGTTTCTGTGTAGCTCCAAATGGTTATAGAGCCAGTAGCCTGTTGTGGCCAAGGACAGGATGATGGATGGTCTACACACACTGTCCGAACAGGGAGAATGGCAGAAGTTCACTTCAGGGTTGTTAAAATGCTAATCTGGGTTAGTTAACAAAAGCCGAATGGAAAAGTTAGGGAAATAAATACTTCTCATAGGTTGTATATATGCACTACAGATTTGATCTCTGTGGTTAACATAAACATTTGACTTTGGAAGTGGGACAATTCAACAGTCTTCCTGTCTGAATAAACTGAATCAGCTTCTGATATTAGCTGTACTGTAATTACTGTCAAGCCACGATGAGGGAAAGCAGGCTATGGCAGAAAACACAGAGCTCCACAATCAGCATCGAAAGGGCAGTAATACTATTCTCACTGCACACCTCTTCCATGTGACATGGGAACAAATCAGAACCCACTTTCTTTTGAACTCAAGGCTGGCAGCTATTCACAGAACAAGTAACAGCTTAATAAAATGGCTTAGATGGATTTTAACAGTAACTTCAGTAGCTTATCAGATGCATAAGAAGGGATCATCTGTTCGAGCAGCAGTTTTGACGAAAGCAACATTTGAACTGTTTTAATTACATACAGAGTTGCTAAGACTGAAAATAACTTGTACTACCCAATGCCAGTAATATGTTTTATTCTATCTTTTCTTAATTACTTGTGGAGCAAGTTGTTACTTTTTCAAGTGGAAAGGTATCTGATTTTACCAATCTGGAATTAGAGGTATGTTTAACATATTGAGTATGTAATCAACCATCATCTCCTCTGTTCAGTAAGCAAACACACAGTCTAAGCCTTGAAAAATATCAGAGACTGCAACATAAGCAAGCTCCACATAAGCTTGTACAGGCAGAGAAGCTGTTGAAGTAACTGTTTCCTTTGTCTTACAAAGAAAGGCTAGAACTGAAACACTCTCGGTCCTACCACTTTTCTACACCTGATGAAAACTGACCGTGTTCACCCCTGATCTCCACTTGACCTCAGATTTCAAATTGCTTTTTATTTTTCAGAAGGACAAACAAACATAGCATTTAATCATTTCCATGCAGGTTCTGTCCATCTAACTGTGCTACACCCGACTTCAGGGGATACTGAGTCCTGTGTTAAGTGTAGTAATGCTTTTAAAATAGCTTAAAACCCATAAAAATCCAGAACTGAAATCTGAATGTGACCAACTGTAGTAAGACCAGAAGATACGTGATTACAAATGCCTAAGACACACTTTGAACCGAACTTCCAGGTGGGCTTTTCCTTCACACACCTCTCTCATGACAGTTGACAAAGATGAACTTTGAGTGAATTGCTTCTCTAATTAAGCATTCTATCTAAATGTGTGCTTTTCATAAATAGACAGCAAAGTTACGGTGGCTCCAAGGGCTGAAGTATCTGCTCAAACAGTCAGCTCAGCTCAGCCATTCCCAGAAATGTTCAGATGGTCCAGCTCAAAGGGCGCGGGAGGCTGAGGGGAAAAACCCGCAGCCACACAGCTGGTTTGTGGAGCTTTGACAGGGCCATCACTGTATTCCTGGCACACACTCCTGCATCACACAAAGCACATTTAGAAAATGATGTTATCTCTGTTGCATCTCACCATAAAGGAGAGCAGGTAGTGACAGACTGCAGGATACGGGGGAGGAAGGTTCACTGTAACTAAAGGTGCAGATGAAAGTGAGAAGCTGGTTAAATAAACCAACGTAGAGCCTCTGGGTTATACTTTTTTGGCTGCCTTTCTGAAAACAAATCTGAGCGACATAATACAGAATCCTAATAAATTCTTACTACAAACTTTTTCTTCCTGATGTAAAAAAATCCTTAGCTTTTTATTAGTTAACACAAAAACTTGAAGTTCATAATTATATAGAGAAGAAATCAGAGCACTAAGCTGGAAATTTGTTTTTATCTAAGGCAGAGTAAATGTTTATACAGTATCTGCCAACATAACAAAATATGCCCATCACTTACTACATTAAACATGATTCCATACAGCTTAATTTACTGAAAGAAACTGAAGTAGACTTTACAGAGGTGCACAGGATTTTATACTGTGAATAAAGCAGGAAAAACGCCTATTCTCTTTTGCCACAAAAGTAATTGCAAAGCTTTACAATGAGCTTCCTGTTGGACTTGGAAAAAGGAGAGAACCTCAGAAAATTCTCTGTGAAAGTATTTGTATGTGAGAGCAAGAGACCAGCAGTAAACGCCTCTAAGACAATAAGAAGCTGTTTCTTCAAATAATATTTAGGGAACATGTATAAGACCAACAACTTGAAGTACAAAGGTATCCCAATAAAGATGCATGCTTTTTTTCCCCCCAAAGGAAATAACCAAGAAGAAAAAAAAAAAAAAAGCCACACATTTGCAGAGCACTGAACAGTATTCTGGAGGAAGTTTGCTGTAATTCCTGCACATTATGTGTGAAGCGTGTGTGTGTGTGTACATGGATAAGCTACAATACCATCTGTACAGCAAGTGCCACATATGTGAGCATTATGAACCATCATTGCTGCTGCTGCTATGCTCAAGAGTAAATGTATTCTAAGCCACACACACATACAAATACAAATTACTTTACACACTGAGGGCTGAATTTTGCTCAAATTACTCACAGACTAAAGCCTGCGATACAGACATAATCTTGACCAGAAGTGAGAAACAACTGAGAGACTGAGGCAGAAACCCACTAATATAAGACTAGATATAGTCATGCTAACAAGTGGGATATCCACCGGAACTACAATTTTTTTCAACATATCGACCTAAAGCAGTAAATTGCATTTTTCAACTCACAAGATAAAACACAAAAACCATAAAAAAACCCCAAAAAACAACCCTCCACGACCACCCCACAGCCCTTTAAAACACAGGCGTAATAGCCACCCAGATCTGTCTGTGTGACCTTTCATTTCCATTCATCCTTATTAATAATAAAGAAGGCTTTAAACCCTTTCTAATTACTCCTTGAAAGCAGCTGTATCAGTTTCTGGAAGGATAAAACGCCCGCACCCCCGAAAAAAAAAAAAAAAAAAAAAATTTCCCCGC
>VWZN01000056.1:919853-958605 GCA_013396955.1 Regulus satrapa
GATCTCTTTTTAAATGCCTGTCCAAAATCCCCTCAGATATTCCAGAAACAAAGGGTTTAATCCCAGAAATGAAGTCCACGAAATAGCTGTCACTAATTCATTTTTCTTCACATGAAAGATAAATTAATTAAGGCTTCAAGTACTACGGAGCATTTTGGATGCCCCTGCAAGGAGAAAAAAACCAAAAAAACCCAAAAAACCAAAACAAAAAAACCCAATAACCCCCCCCCCAAAAAAAAAAAAAAAATAGAGAAAAGGATTACTCGCCAAATTGTTTAATCTGTGTTTGTTTTATGGGAAATAAGAAAAATTTCACGTAAAGGTAATTTAGAGATTTTTGCTGGGGAATATATCCTTCATTCATGTGCAGTTCCCAAATTCCTGCCCGTCAGCTAAGCACTGTCTCCACAGCAAAGCCTTGGGCTGGTTGCTTCCCACAGCGCTCCTACCCCTCTGGAAGACGAGCACTTGATACTCCCGAGCAGTATTTTGGGCTGATCTGGCAGGTTTTTACGCACGCACCACTCGCAGCGGGAGCGTTGCCTCTTGAGAACTGATTCATCTAAGTAAGGGCACCAGGATTTGGCCCATAGTAAATTCTCTTTAGAGATGGTGCCAACAAAATCTCCCAGCCATGGGAATAGGAGGTTTTTGGCAACTCAGTCCTTTGGCTGTCTCTTTCTGATGTTTCCTAGTGGTGACAGGCTAAAGGCAGGATCATTATGGGCTTCCTCACAGGGAACACAGCACAGCTATGTGGCACCCCAAGAGCTGCTGCCTGGTTAAAGGTGTAAGGACATTGTTTTCTCTTTCTCATGAACAGCCCTAATCTGAAAAGCATCAAAATTTGGACAGTGTATGGAAGTGCTGTGATGGAGACTACTCGCTTTCTTAGGAATCGAATCGCAACCTCAGGAGAAAAAAGCTGAAAGCGCTTCCAAAGGGAGGATTTGTTTCACAGAATAGCTCTGTGGCCTTTGCACTGGAAGTGAGACACTCAGAGCAGACCCGCTGTGGTGGGGATTTACGGTAGGTACAGATGGGTGCCTAGTGCAGGCTACCTGCACCAGGGCATTAAAAATATTGGATTTGCTTTTTGGCTTTTGAAACTCCTGATGGTTGTGCCAGCCAGGAAAACTGCACTACTGGAAGAGCCACTCATATTTTCATTTAATACACCCCTTTTGTGACTGCCATGTAAAAACTACTCCTTGATGTTGCTCGGTTATCCCTGCTGTGGGGGCATCAGATGCCCAGCCCTTGGCACTGCCTGGGCTGTGGCTGAGTGCTCTGAGAAGGGCAGCCTGTGGGAATGGACCATTCTTCCCTGTTAAACCTCCCAGCCACAAGCTGACTCAAGGTTTCTATATATCAGGATGAAAGATTAATATGGTTTAAATCTCCTTCTGCTTCAATTAAGCAGGTGACACAATGTTGAGGATCAGATCGCATTCCTGTAGGGCAAAGGCTTTCACCTAGAAGTACAGCATTTTAGAGGATTTTGGTACAGCCAAGACTAATATCTTGTGTCTACACTTAAATATGGTAGTTTATTATCATTTCAAAATTTGCTGCATGGCTAGAAACCACTTTATGTAAGGATTTAAAAGTATGTGCATTTACAATATGTGTGCAGTCAGGGAATTACACAGCCACAGGTTTTTAAACACAAATGTATGCAGGCTCCTATTGATATGATAAACTATTGGTAACATGTGCTGCAAAGCTTCTTAAATCCTCATTGACACAACAGACTGCTATTGTGTCAATAGTGTGCAGATTAATGGGGTATTGTCAGGCTATTTTAGGCCTTAACTTTCATTTATCCTAAAACTTGTTCTTCATTGTAACTCTTAACCTTTGGATTCTGCCAACACATTTCTTGTCACAAATATACTAATGGAATTAAAAGAAACCTGGCTTTTAAATGTTAATTACCCCTAGAATGATTGATTTGCAAAAGAAATACATCAGCAGAATCTCGAAGCACAGAAGCAGAATAAAATGGACTGTCAGCCCAAGAGCCAGGAATGACTGAGCTTTGGCTTCAACGAGACCTTCCCATGTCCCAGATGGTAACGGAAGCACTTATCCACCCTGTCTCATGGGTAGGGTGTATGGGTTGTTCCTGCTGTCCAAAGGACTTTTCACCCTCTAGGTGCTTTATAGACTTGAGCAACACTTGTTCATGAATTTGAAAATAGAAGCAAAGTATTCAAAATTTACATACTGGTAACAGTACAACCCTCTGTTCAAACAACATATTGAGTTTTTTATTCATTAGAATATGGATAATACTAAACTGTTTTAAAACCAGACATTTCATTCTGCTTGAATGCCTCCACTGGGTTTATAACCAAAACTGAACTGATTCCAGCAAGTAGGTGTGTTGATTGCATGTTGACTTCAGTCACACGGTGTTTTGATAAGGATGTGCCAGTGCACACAGTGCAGGGCAGTTTGCAAGTCTGGGAAACCACCTTCAGATCATGGTAGCTCAGGAAAATTTAGCTCAAATGGCACATCCCTAGGAAATACCAAGTACTGAGGGCAATGGAATTGACAGTTACCCCTGGCTGAGCCAGAGTTCCATCAGTGACTCAGCATGCAAACACTTGGACACAATGGTTTCTGAACGAAATATCAAACTTATATTTTGAGGACATGTTCATTTAAGCTGTGTCATTTTCAATAAAAGCAGCAAATGTCATTTACAAGGGGATGGTCAAATCACAGAAGTGCCAGAAAGTGATGTATTGTAAGAGTAATTTTGTTTTAGCTAAATATTTTTTCCTCCCTTCTCCTTTTTGCCAGTGCCTACAGACGTCTGCCTACTGCAAGGCATTGCATAGAGGAACTGGTAGGTAATTTAATATGGATCAATACATAATTCCTGATGAAGTAGACATGCAGTTTTTATATTCACTGTCTTTAAATCTAAACTGCAAAGTGCGATCTTATGACTTACCTTGACTGTAATTAAGTTTGATAATAAAAGAGAATAGAATTTATTTATTATGAGTGCATAAAATTATCTGGACAATTTAAGATGCTATTCTATGAGTAATGCTCCCAGGGAAGGGGTAAACATTTGTCTGCCTGATAATAGTAGCTTGTATTAACAACCTAGAAAAGTTATTTTCGTAAAGCTCTGGTTTTATATGTCTTCTTGTCTTCTCAATATCCTGGGAGCCATTGCACAGGGCAGGGCAGGCATGTATAATACATGAATAAATGTAGGACAATTTCCAAGGAAAACAGGCTTTTTATCTGTATCGATTGGTGAAGAATTCTCTTCTTTGGATTTTTAAGGACATAAATATAGAAAATAGGAAGACCAAGCTGCAGTGCCTCGAAGCTCATGACCAGAACAGGGTTAAAGCCGCATAAGCTGAAGCTGATAGCTCATTACAGTGTCAGTCTGCACAATGCAAAATTCCATGTTTCCTAGTGCTCACCTCTGTTAGAGAGATGCTGACCATTCCTGGCTTTAGCACCCCGTCTCCATGAGCCCCTTCTGCAGGTATTGCCCTTTAGCCAATCATTCTTCCCCTTCCCCATGGTTTAGATCCCAAGAAGATGGGTCTTTAATAGACCTGGAGTGCATGTAGATCATATCTCTATTCAAACACCCTCAACTTTGTTGCAGGGGGAATATGGGTGAAAATCCCAGTGTTTGCCTTGCAAAACAATAAAGCTGAGCCAACCATTTTCCTTCTTTGAGACCTGCGCTTGTAGCAGTATCAATGCAAGTCAGAAGCGAGACATTTCAGAACATTGTTGCTCATGATTTACACCAATTGGCTAAAAATAGCAAATGGCTATTATAACAAGCCTGTGCTGTGTTGATACAGACAAATAATTGTTTATAAATCAAGTATTATTTAAAGAGGGGCAAGTTTAAGAAAGGATGTCATAAATTTATCCTTGTAAATAGTATCCAAGGTATCACATGAGCAGAGTTCTTTATAATGCTTAAAAGAGAGAAGATAATTTTCTCTTATTTTCCAAATGATGGGAGACCCCTTGTTCACCCTTGACAGCTGTCAGAAAATTATAGGAGGTGCTTTTAAGCAATTACCATTTTGAAAAATATAGGGAGGAGAGAAAACAATTCCAACACTTTTTTATAGCATCTTCTCATGCGCTGTATTGAGAGTTGCGTTTAAAGTATTTCTGACTGTCAAGAATTCGCTTTAACACAGAATCATTTAGGTTAAAAAAGACCTTTAAGATCATTGAGTCTAACCATTAGCAACACCACTGTTCCCTTTTTTATATTTTTCTAATCTGCCTCCTCATTGAGAGGGAGGTACAGAAGTCTCAGGCTGTATGCCTGTTGAAGGTGCAGTGATAACTTTTTTGTCAACACTGATGCTGGGCTATGCATCCCAACTTGGCAACTTTGTCCTGTCTTGTAAAGGATCAGCATGTGCATGTGCTTTCATTGCTGTGATTTGGCTTTCTGGCTGGTGTAAGAAATGGGTCCACACTGTTATTCATGACCACCCACCATCATCTGACATCAGTTTGCCTTGAGAAGCCCACAGAACTATTTCTATATTGAATATTTAAGTGATCAATCTAATAGCTGCTCTCAGGCAAAGGTCCAGTTGAAATTCCATATGTTGGCTCTCCAATTCCCCCATCTATACTCTGGGGAGGCAGAGGAAATATGCCAGTAATGAATAAAAATAATTGGAAAACAAATAATTTTTTAAAAAGCTTTGTCAGTACACTACATGGGTCAGCCAGCAGGGATCCTGCAGGATCCTGTGCAGATAAACCTGAGACAGTGGAAAGCCAGAAATTCCTCTGCTGGGGATGTGGGGTTGGCAGAGAGAGCCCCATGTCAGCAACAACAGAAGAGACATAGACGCAATGTTTGTCCCGCGCATATTACAACTTGAAATGTGCCTAGAGTGAAATCTGGATGAAATGTGCTTGGAGTGAAATCTGGATGACTGTATGTCAAAGCTAATAAAAGGGATTCAAGCAATAAACAAAACTGGGCACAGTCCTGTAAAACTGGTCTTTCCTGCCTGCAAGCTCCCCATCAGGCTTAACTTTGAAAAACCAACTCTTTCAGGCCACCGGTTCTAGCCATGGCACTTTCATGCAAAGATCACTGCAACAGTAAAACATGATTAATTCCTGGTCCCTGCAAAAGAATCATCTTGTAAAATAATCCCAGTGAGGACAGCTGTACAGGGCAGAGAGCTGCCAACACCAAAGCCAAGCTGAAGGCATTGCCATGGTGCCCTTTGGGTCCAGGTATAGAGCAGTAGGTGTTGCTCACTCCCCTTAGCACTTTAAATGTCTGCAGGAATGATTGAAAGCAAAAAAATCCTCAGTTTTCTGTACAATTATTAGCTTTTCAGTTTGGTGTATTACAGCACCCATCTTTTGATGGGGAATTAATTCAAAACATCTAAGGTAATATCATCAAAATACTGTAATTAGATTTAATGGCACGCTTCCAAGATTAATAGGTGATCTTTCTCACAGCCTACAATTTTAATTTCCAAAATTTCATTTGTCATACTGCTACTCAGTGTAGATTCACCATCACAGTGTTTACCTATGCTTTTCCTCACTACTAGTAAAATGTGCCGTCTTTTCCAAGCACAGACAGATGAAAAGATGTATTAGCAACAAATTTGTGTTCATGGCATATAATCACAAGATGACAAGATTCTTAATGTTATCTATTTATATATTATGTATAGCAACTTCTGTTACACAAAATCACTTTTCAGTCCCATTTTAGGGGATTACCTAATCCTGTAATTGATTCTGTGTGATGAGTCCCTGTTGTCCTGTGGAGACCCATTGACCTTCAGAACAGGAACAGGCCTGAAAACATTCCATTATTTCACTGTTTTTTTAATGTGTAAATTACAAGATAATGTAGGATGAAAACAGATGATTTTATCTGTCTGTTTACTTCACTGGACTTAGAATTCTGAGTGTTTTATGACTTGACCAAGAAGAAGAATTACTCCCTATCAATAAGAATGACCAGAGACATGATTGGTGTTTTCTTTAAATTAAATATTCCCATAGAAATGTGGCCAATCATATAGGTTCTCAAACAGCTCAGAGCTACAGTAAAGCTACTTTCTACTGTAACTGTCCCATCTCAAAACTTGCAAAGGGATGAAGCAATTGCTCACTGGTTATAAATACCAGCAGATTATCTATAGATCTGTATCATGTTACTCATTCCAGAGTCCATAAAATCCAACATGAATCAGCTTGACTTTGTACACAAACAATCACATCCTACACAAAGGTGAGTCCATAGGTAGCAGCTGATGACATTTTATAGTCATGGAGGTTTTGGTATTACAGAAAACAAGTAACTGGGCATTTGTGCATGTGCAGACAGACAGACAGACAGACAGACACACACACACACACACACACACATAAATCTTGATCCTTCACTGTCCCACCAAATATAACTCGACAGATTAAGGCCTTAAATAAGTCTCTAAGAATGTAATTCAGAACTGTCTGAATCCCCCTTGGGCAAGCCTGAGGTAGCTCCTTGGGCTGTCACAGCTAAGCAGCTGTCCAGCCTAGCACTGACTCAGGAGCCAAAACCCTGCCTCATTTGGGTGACAGTGAAGCAGTTGTAAAGGATCAGACAGACATTATCCATGGATGATGTATGAAGGGTGTTTAGAAAATAGTTAATACCAGTTATTACTAAGAATAGAAAGGTAAACAAACTGCTTTCAATTTTGTATCTGAATGAATTCTGAAATAAAGCCTTACCACATGGCATTCCTATCCAGCAAGAAGGTAGACTCTTATTCTAAGTTAGGAGAAAGATGATAAAACTCTTTACTTTTACCTCTGTGACATACACAATAAAGTCCATGGTCCACACACAGTCAGTAATGACAGGAGCTGCTGCCTTTGGCATATTACCTTGAGTTTCTGTTTAGTTCGTGCCCCTTGACATCTCAGTATCAGACTTCAACCTAGGATATTTTGTTCTTGAGGCATAAGTGATTACCTTTAATTAGTCTTTTGACACTTATGGCCTTATCTAACATTACTGTTTGTTTGAGAAAAATAACTTCTAGCTTTGATGTACCTCAGTGTTCCTTCTTGTGTGCTGGCTGTGGGCTGCAAAATCCTTTCTGTTGAGTAGCTGTGACAGAGCCATCCATGAAACATCTCCTTTCCCCTGTTCTGCGCTTTGCACGTTAGGGCAGAAGAAAAATTTCCACTTATGGAAGGTGAGCACCCACAATTGCTATTCTCTCTATATTATATATTCTCTATATATTATATATTCTCTCTATATGTTCTCTCTTCTACTATTCTCCATAGTAAGAGGCAGAAGTGAGTGCAGATTGTTGTTTGATCCTTTGGAGTTATGGTTGCTCCTTCCCCCCATCAACATCCAAAATGTGCACCCTGCCTGGAAGCCGCTGATCCAGGGACATATCCTCCTGCTTTCCTTTGGAGAATGCAAGATGACACATTTTCACCTTTGAGGTGACAGTAGGTGACAATGAGATAGGTGGCCTATTTCAGCCCCACATTGTCTCACTGATCACAGTATGCCAGCTGCTTGTATGATTGTGCATGTCAGCCCACTAATCTTGAGTGATGCAAAGCTCCACAGAGTCTGGGGAAATACCATTGTCTGTGACAACTCATGCAGGAAACAGTCATGCAAAGGAGCTGTCAAGGGAGGAGGCTTGGTCTAGGAGAGGGGGGTGTGTGGGGTCAAAAGTGTAGAAAGCACTTTGGAGCCAAGGCAATATAAATTAGCCATGGCACCTCTTCTATCCTACAAAATCTCCTATTTTTATCACATACTGGAAGAATTAACATCGCAAAAACATACAACAAAGCAACAACCAGTAATAACCAAGTTATAACTACTCTGGATGGTGCTTGACTTAGAAAAAAAGGCTCAGGTAGGAATGCCAACAGTATTATCTGACATAGCTGGAAAAAAAGAGTAAACCGTGACATCTCCATTCTTGGCAAATCACAGAGACTGCTGCAGGCACTCTGTTCCCTCTGCTGCTTGGAGTGATGCAGTCGTAGCTGCTGTCCCTGTTAGCTACAGATCTCCTCTCTTCTGTGTCTTTCTGTGGAAGAGGAGGGCATGAAAAGTGGTTCACTACTTGGGAAGCAATGGAAGAAAAAGTATTTGTGGTTCCAGTCAAAGTTTTCCAATTGCTTTTATAGATTTGACTTAAAAAAAATTAGTTGCATAACAGCGTGTCAGGATTTTAGCAACTATGTTCTAGCAAATAAATAATTTTATAATAAAGTCTCTACTGTCCAATGGCCAAAGAAAACTACAGGTTATTCTCAGCTTTCTTATCAAAAGCTGTTTCAGACTTGGATATTTTATCTGAGTACTTCAGATGCTGCCCGAATTGCTTCCCCCATTCAGAAGGATCTCAATGATTGTTTATTTTGTGCATATGTACTTTGCATGCTGGCAGAGAATGCCCAGTTGGTAATTTCTCTCCCTGCCATTATTAGCCATGTATGTGCATCAGGCCAAGAGCTCAGCACCAAACCAGAGAGGGATGGAAAAGGCTTTGCCTGTCATGTAGCCAGATCATGCAGAAACACTGTCCATATGTGGAGACCAGCTGCATAAGGCACAGGCTTAGCAGGCTCCCTGCCACCTGGCCAGCCCCTGCACTACCCCAGGCCCACAGTGCACTGCCAGGGGAAGAACGGAGGGGACTCAGGGAGGGACAGTAAAGGGGCAGTGGGGAGAAAGCAGCCTGTCCACTGCTCAGCCAGCTGCCTGGGGATTTGGAGAGCAGATCAGGGCCATGGTCAGCCTTGGACTCCCATCACATAACATCAGATCACACTGACAGGACTCAAGCTCAGATGAGTTTTGGACATGTCTGAAGAGGCCATATGACTTCTTACTACAGACCCAAGCACGGAGCTTTCTGCAAGGTGGATCATCTATCAGTCCTGCCCATCAGTAATGGCATGGCACTGATGTCAGGCTGACAATTTAGATTCGAAATCCTTCCTAGAAGGACCAGGATAGCATGTGTGCACGTGTTCCTGGGGTTGCTGGCCATCTGGGCTGCTCTTAAAGCCATGTGGTTTTACACCCTGCCCACGTTTCAGGCATCCTGTATCCAGAATGGCACTCGGGAGAACTGCATGTGTTAACTTGCTCTCTGATCTACACCCCTTCATGAACTTTTGACAGTGACTAAGTCTGTGTTTTCCCTAGGATCTTCAAAAACCTTTCAAACAGACCTGATGACAGAAAGCCTGTTGATTTTTTGTTGGGACTGAGTGAAGATCCTTCTTTTCTCTTGGGTGCCAAAAGGAAAAAAAAGTGAACTACACTTTTCAAATGTCATCCTGGGGAGCCAACCCTCAAACTTTTCCTCACATACAAAATGTCCTGGCAGGATTACCATATAATATCCATTGCAGCAGTGGAAAATATCAAAGGATCATGGCTTAAAATTAAACAAAGCAGCACCCTTTCTTGTCTCAAAAGCAATACAACATTCCTCTGCCTCTTTTTCCCTTCTCACCTGCAAATTGCCCTGCAGTTTGGTGAAGTGGGATTAAGTATCCACAATAAACACTCCCATGTGAGGCCAGCAAGAGCAAATGGAAGCAATCGCTTTACTTTTTAGCCCAAACCTTCTTTTACTGTAGCAAATGAGATTTTATTTTTTTTTTCAGCTGACTAGCAGAAACTGATTTAGGCCCTTTGCACTTGCTACCAGCAAGTGTTCCCACTCCAAAAATAGCCTATTGAAGAAAGAAGTGTCAGTTGCTGTCTTCAACAGGCTGCTTTCTAAACCCATTGTTAGAAGACACCTACTTCAAATGAAACCTGGCACGTCACCACGCTGTGGGCAAAGTGCCATTCCAGCAGATGGGCAGGGGGTAGGCAGTGCCAGCAATCCAGTCTGTATATCAACCTGGAGTAACAAGGTTGTATTCCCATCTGAGGATGTCAAAGCCTGGAGCTGTGCTCTACCTTAACCTGTGTCCTTACACACACTGCTGCTCACACACATCTACACAGTGCTTGAAAGGTTTCTCTTCGATTTGCAGCCTGTCCTGCTCTGTTCCACTGGCACCAGGTTTAAGTTTGGGACGGGTGAGCCTGGCCTGCCATGCTCTGCAATGAACGTGTAGGCAGGACCACGTGAGCAGTGCTTGGCTTTCAGTGCCTTTCTCCCCACTGTGGCATTTAGTAGCAAATATGTGGGAAAACACTTCAGGGTGCTCTAATTGAGGCAAAAATTTCAGAAACACCTCAACAGCTGTGGCAGAGTGAGATAGCACAATGCAGGTGCCTCTGAGTGCAGCTGCAGGAGTCCAGGAGAGGTTACTCTCAGTGCTCCAGTCCCCCTACATTTAAACACATGCCCAAGTGTCAGTGGGGAGAGCAGTCCTGCATTCTCATTCTGTTCTAGTGTCAGAAATGCCCAAACTCTCAAGTGCCTCACAAGAGTATCAGGCCTCGATGAACTGGACTCATATGCCACAGCCTCGTGAGACTAATGTGACAATGCAGTCTCTAACTTACCATGTGTCTTGTACAAAAAAAGCCTCATCTTTTTAGTGAAATGCCAGCCTGTGTGTGGAGACTTTCTCTCGGTTCTTCTGTAGTACCTGTTTGTATTATATGTCTTACAGAGTCTCAAATTAGTGCATGTAAACACTATCTGCATATTTTCAAAATCTTTTCTTATATGTCCCATGAAACTATTAGTTTAGCTATCACTAGGTATTAAAATTTAAAAGGGTCACTAAATGTATACTGCTAGAAGGGAACAACATTAGTTACACATTACCAGAACAAAACTAAATTAAGAAACAGCTCATTTCCTTTGTACCATCAATATTTTACTCATCCATAGCCTGGATGCTTGTACTCACAAAAAGGAATTAATCATTCATGTGCTAATGTACATCCATTTTTTAAAATCATCACTTAAGTAATCATTTTTGTGTGTGCTCAGATGTGTGATGCCTGCTTATGAAAGTGCAGAAAAAAATCAATACAAATTAAATAAAATTTAAAAGGTGGATATCAGTGAAACAGATGCAAAAGAGTCCTCCATGCAGTAAAATTGTAATCAAATTGCTGTAAAATTCTGTTAGTGAGTCATAATTTGAAAAATATACCAGTCTAATGCTAAACTTATTTATATGCCATGTTACCCTCTTTATTTTGGTGCAAGCATACACAATGCAGTTCATCACAGATTTTGTCTTAAAACGTGCATAAAACTGAAACAACAAAATCTTTATTGCCATTTAATTGGGTACTGCCATTTCCCAAGAGTTTATTTACTGAGAATCCCAACACAAACATATCACAACATCGTCTGTGTCTGCACATCTGGGAGGTTCCCAAAACCCTTCTCAAAGTGAGGTGCAGGAAGTCTCGTGGAAAGGCTCCCAGCTGGGGCAGACACAGGGATCTTGATGCTCCCTGTCCGCACGCCCATGTGGGAGATGAAGCACTGTAAGGCTCAGCAAAACTAAAATTCTCTTCTCCTGCAAAGTGTCACACAGCCTGAGACATCTACCCAGTACAGATCACAATAATCCAACTTTCATTTCCTCAGCTCCCTGAAAAGAACTAACTGTATCTCCTGGGCTGGATTTGCTGCTGCCTTGGGCTTGTCATTTACACCCATGGAAAGTGCTCCAAATCAAGAGCCCTGCTTTGCTCAGATATAAATTACAGCCACTTTACTCAACCATAAATGTCTGTCTAAGGTGAAAAGTAGCAAAGAACAGCAGTTAGTGCTGGCTGCATATAAAAAGAGTTAAGATGGTCCTACTAGATTGGAGCTCACAGCCCCATGGAAATTAAATCAACTTTTGCTAGAGGTGTGATTGCTTCTTTTGGACTACCCACATCAGGGAAAGAATATGGCAAAGCTGTTAGATCCCTGAAAGAACAATGGATTTCACAGAAGAGCAGCACAGTACTTGAAGTAGAATCTGGTGTAGCAGTATTGTAGGCTTTTTCTTCTATTGCTTCAGTAATTTTATGATGATGTATTTTGATGACAATTTAAAGAATCTCTTGGTTTTATGAGGCAATAACACACCCTGCAAAATAAATTCCAAGGCCAAGTTGTCTATTAATATATGGTATGGGTTCTTGTGAATGAATCGAGATGAGCTGGAACAATGCTCAGGAAAAAGCAAGAAAATGTGTGCCTTGACTTCAAGATATGAAGATTCTTGTGTTCCTTTTCCATCTAAGACCTGACATTCTGTCTGTGAAAGGGAGAAAGTGATCCAGCAGGTAATACTTCTATTTTGCAGAAACTTCTGGGAAACTAAGTTGGGGGTTCCCACTGATCTCTTCACCATGTTTTTGGGTATTCAATTTTGAATAAATGTCTTTTTCTTTTTTTTCTTTTTCCCTTCTTCCTAGATCCAAATCTTTTCCAGATGAAACTTTAGTGATAACCACAGTGTCACTCTGAACTGTTTCTCCCTCACCAAGACATCATACTTGCAGCCATCTCCTCTGCAAATGTCAGTGAGTGCATGGCAGAAAGAAAGCACAACAGTATGATTAGCTCACTGATAGCAGATAACAGGAGCAGCATGAACTGACCATGATTTGGAGCTGTATCCTGAATAGCTATAATGTAGAATGCATGGAATGGAGAATTTCATTTTCTTTTGGAGAAGTACCTGGTGAAGCTGGGTTTGGCCATGACTCCCTGAGAAGCCAGCAGGAGCTCAGTACACATTGCACCAAACCAAGCACACAATTTACAGCTCCTGGCAGTGCAAAGCAATCTGTTACTGCAGTCCAGTACACAGACAGAAGTCCATAACCTTGGAGAACTGGATTGGCTCAGTTTATTTAATTTCAACCCAATTAAGGGACAATGCATCATGAGCAGTGTATGCGGAAAAAAAGAGTTGCCAGATAAAGCATCCACCAGGTCTGAAAGTCACTGCCAGTTAAACATGCAGGACAAGCACTTCTGCAATTACACAAACAGTTAAATAAATATGAATTTTAAATGTATCATTTTTATCAAATTCAGCTGTTGACAAGACCTGAGCCAAAGGGAGGAAGGGGAGTGAGAGAGCAATGAGCTTCTCAACCTCAAGGTGTGCCACCTGGATGGGAGGAGGAAGGGCCCTTTCTAAATGACACACATTGGGTTATACTGGAGGTGACACAGATTCTTTGCAAGAGCTGTCTGCATGGAGCTACCTGGCTGCTTGAGACTGAAGCTGCTGATAAGAATGTAAAGTTTGACCTATGATAATTTCTTTTTCTCGGTATCTAATGGAATAAGCGGGTTCTTTTTTCCAGTTCAGAAGCTGCAAGTGGACTGGGGAGAGAGACAGATTCAGCTTTGGACCTCCACCACTCCCTGTGTAGAAGAGAGTACCAGAGTGGGAGTTTGCACAGGTGTAGAGAATTGCCCCAAATCTATGTGTGTGCCTCCTCTATCTCAAAACACATACACATGTGGCCTTTTTGGCCTTAGCTTAAATTTAGCAAAGTGTCCTGAAATGCACTTCATATGATTTGAAAGATAAAATTGTCTCAGTGTTACTTGTGCCAGTTTATTGCTAATGTGGGCAGGTGATTCATCAATGGATGAAATGAGATTTTCAAGTTGTTTTAAAATGATGAGGTAGTTTTCAGAGCTCATGCAGTTTGTTACTAGATACACGTTTTATTAATATATTTGTCAAATAATGTATTTGACAAGTTTTAAAAACATTTCTGGCTAATTGCTTTTACAACTCATCAATCTTAAAAGATAAGATTGTATTTTACCATCCGTATTTTTCTAGTTTCTCCCTTATCATAGCCCAGTGAAAGGGATGGAAATGTAAACACTGGATACATGTGTCCCCATGAGGGGTTTGTTGTGTTTTTTTTTTTTTTTTTTTTTTTTTTTTTTTTTTTTTTGTTTACTGTTGATTTTCTATATTCAGGATAGACTCAACCTTGCAAGTTAAAATAGACAAGGAGATTGGCCAGTTTCAAACTTCATAATTGATTGGTGTAATTGTGACTGCTTTCAGCACTATGGGACCTTTTAACATCACTTGGAGTTTTTTTGTTTGATTTCACTTTAATCCATACCTAAATGTCCATCTCTTCTTTACTGGGTTCTGCTCAGAAATATAATTTTCAGGGTTACATTTACTCGTTAAAGACTTGATTGAAAGATGGATTCAGGGCTCAGACACATGCTCACTTACCAAAGTAGATGCAGCAGTTTCCTCAAGCTGTTTGTTACCGCCTGGTATCCTGTGAGTGTACCCCCACCGAGAGTGCATGGAGCAGGGTGGGTGAGCCTTTGGTAGCTGCTTCAGTGCAAAGTCCTGTGGCTCAGCTCAATTCCCTGGACACGTTCCCGTCCCTCTGCACATGGCTAAGCCTTGAATGTGCACTCAGGACCAGTGACACAGGTTGAGCAGTTCTCCTGATCAAGACCACAGCTTCCAGTCCTGTGAAGAGATCAGCTAGAAGACTTCCCAAAATGTGCTGGGCAGTGCTGAGGTTCTGCTGGGGCAGAGGAGTCTGCCAGCACCAGGGCAGGCCCAGGTTCTCAGGCTGAGCACACACATCCCCTGCCATGTGCTGATGCTCATTTCCAGGCCCAGCTGCTTTTTACTACCCCTCTGCCAAGCAATTGCTCCCCATAACTGCTGGCAGAACACACCACATGCCTCTTCCCTGCGCTCTCTGGGCAAAATCAGGCAGGTGCCTTAACCACCTGCTAAACTATTTAAACCTAATGTAGTTTTAAAGCCATAACAGCCTAGCAGAAAAACAGGGAGAAGTCTTGGAGACCATTCTGCTGAATAAATGTGGGGAAATTTCTGACACTTGACTGGTAGCTGGGAAAAGCAAAGCAGTGATGCCTCAACCACAGTAAGGGTTTGTTAACTGATGTTGTGGGTTCACAACCACTTCTCTGAGACTGCTGGGCAAGGGGGGGGGAAGAGAGAGATGGGTTACACTCAGATATAAAGCTCTGCAAGATTAGCATGTACACACCCTTTACAAACTTGCTCATGCAGCTTGTGTATAAGCCTACCAGGAGTTGCTGATTCAGAGTTTTCTTAATAACAACACAGTATTTTTTGGAGTTTAAGTTTTGAATCACGATGCAGACTGCTAAACTCTCTTTTAATTAAAAATAAACTGGAACAACATAGAAAACATAGCACCAGCCAGTGCTGGGAAGGCAGACTATTATATTGAGAGCAAGAGCATATACATTGAATCAACTTCATTTCTACACCAGCCATACTCAGACCTAGCCCTGCAATCACTCTCCCACCAGGTGTACTGGCACAAGACAAAGACTTCCTGATCCATTCCTTATGGATAAAGTCCTTCCATCTGCAAGAGCTGTTTTCCTACCACTCTTTCTAAGTATTTCTCAGTATTATTCAACAGTCAGCTTTATTTGATTTGTGGCACAGTATGTTTTTGTGCTTTTATAGACATTTTAAAGTTTTCTTTGTCTTTAGCTGTGGTATTGTCATCCAAACAGCTGAGAAACACCAGCCAACAGCAGGAAGGGTGAACAGAGGCACTTCAGGTGCTAATGAGAGTGGGGAGATCTACATATTCAGAGCAGGAGCTGCACACACCAGTGGAGCCACTGCTACCAATGGGCGAGCTGATTACTGTTTATTTGAGGGGAGAGATATGACTCCAAACTGGCTAAGGCACTTCTGTTATCATGAAATGCATATTTGGCTACAGCAAATGGCTTCAAATCAGAAAAGTGACATTTTTGTGTTGTCTGTTTATAAACAGGATGTAGTTAGTGTAAGACACGCACAGCTGCAGTAACTGCAATTTTCAAGGCCAGACTCAAATGTATCATACTTTATCACTATTTTTCTCATATTTTCTACACTCAAGGCCTTGTAGTTTTATAGTAAGCCAGGAAAATAACTTGTGTGGTTGGCTGGCACCTAATATTGTATGGCAGTTCATTGTTTTCAAGAGTGTTTGTATTTTCACCTGAAACTTTAATCCCAGCATCACAGGCCCAGCCTTGTTTTTGATAGTCAATGTCAGTGTGACGAGCTTTAGTAAGTGCACAAGTGAACTCAATAAAACTGAAAACTGGGGAACCCCTTCAGTATTAAGAGTGAGTTTATCTGAGATGAGAGTCAGAAATTGAAAGCCTGTTGTTGACAGGTGAGAATGGGCAAGGAGAGAGGTAGCAGTAAGGGCAGCATCATAGGTACAGCTTTCTGGAAAGACAGACATAGCTTCAATCCCGATGTCTTCCTCACACTTGTGATAGAGTTGGTGGGAGTGGTTTGAGGAAACCGCCTTTAAAAAAATCTCTTGCATCAATGTGCAACAGTAATTCTTGTTTCTTACAAGAAAGACATTGTGGAGACGAGTGGCTTTCCACAGGAATAAAACTCCAAAAGATGTGGCACTACAGCACTGAGATCTGTAAGCAGTTGCTAGAAGTTGTTCTCCAAGCTGGTATACACAGAGTTTGCTTTTGACTCCAGTAATAACTAAAGCAACTTATCTTCTGCCAGAAAAACACATTTCTTTCCAACAGAAAACTGCAAGAGTGTGCTGTGGTCTTCATCATTTCCAACTTCCCCTCTGTGGACAACATTGAAAAGGCCAGCTTTTCTCAGTTGTTTTGGTTCCTTTTTCTTTGCTGTATCTGTCAGTGACAGTACTAATAAGTTTTGAAACAAAAGGACAATTTGTTACTTTAGAATTAGCACCATGACTGCTCTTTGCAAGGAAATAAAGTTATTCTGCTCTAATGAAATTGGTGAGCTGAATGCACAGTTTGAAGTTCATGACCCATTGAAATGATGATTTGTGGAACTTCCGTGCAGTTTACACGTGTGAACATCGTATCTAATGTATTTCTATCACTAGATCTTTGGAAATAATTTTTTTTTGCAAGATTCTTCTTGTTTGTTGGGAATACTTTAGTTCCCTCAATAGTGTCCTATAGGAGGGTTTAAATCTTACAGTGCTCTTGAAACCTCTGAAGTTTCTGCTTTCAGATAAATGCTTGGCAGTGTCCAGGCCCAGTCCACTTGTATGGATACTACAGTGTAAAGCCTTTTTTTCTGTACTATCACCAGTTTATATTTGGTCTCGGCTTTGGAAAGACAGGTCCTGTTGTCAAGATCTGCACCGAGATGTGACACAGAAAGAGGTAAGAGAAAAATCTTCAAGAGTTACCACAACAATTCCCCTTGTCTTCTAGTCTGTGACTAGATGTTCAACCAGATGTCTGTGCTCAATGTTCAGCCCATTACATGAGAAGAAAAGGAAAATCAGTGCGGCATCAAAGAATTACGGGGAGATTATGGTGCATCAAGAAGCATTTTGTTTTGAAGGATTATAATATGAAAGGCAAAAATAAATATGTGGAACAAAAAATGCTGAGGAATGAGAACAGTGTGGTGTGGAATTCCCTCTTTGTCATTTTCACTGAATTTCATTCATTGAAAGTGCTCAATATATGGCAAATATTTAAGAGACCAGTGCCAGAGCAGTATTTTGTATATTCTCTAGATGGAAATGTATTGGGAATCTGGTCAGCAGTGTAATTGTTTATATTCATTATAAACAATCTGTGTTATTTGGCAACAAAACCTGCCTTTCTGAGTTGACTCTCACTGCTGCTGAGATAGTTCTATCAGCTGGTTGTAATTTTACATTGGGGGCATGCAGAATACACTGTATTTCTTCCAAATTATCTGTGGGAAAAACATGAACAATACACCGAAGGCCCCTCAGTCTTGTGGGACCTCTCTTGGCCCTATTTCAATAGTCTTTAAGGACCATAAGAGGATGCAGAAAAGGTTTAGTTTGCTTGTGTCTTTTACCACTGTTACATACATCTGCATCTTCTTTCCTGGCTTTAATGCCCAGCTTTTCTCATCTTGAACAATGACAGTGGATAAAATAATGAAGAAAATTGCTACTGAAGGTAGGATGGGACATGGGATGGGGAGAAAAGATCTTAATGTGAAAAGTAAGAAAAAAAGTAAGTAACACTTTTTAAGTACTTTTTAATTAGTACTTACTTAAAAGTGATTGTTACTTGGCTTAAAAAATGAAACAAACACTATGGAAACCATTTTCTGAGCTTTCCACACAAGGCTGAGCTCCTCACAGACATGTAAAGGGGGTTTCCACAAGATGGGACCTTGTGTTTGTTCCAGCTGGCCTGCACCTGAAGGGCCACCTTGTGCATCATATAAATATGTCCTTGTGCTCCTACCTAGAATGAGTGAAGCATAAAAGATTTTCCATTAGGTATTTGGGAGGGAGATTCCCAATTATTCTCTACTATATGAGGAGGAACTACATCTTCTCTCAATTTTTTTTTTTTTTTTTCTCCTAGAAGAGTAGAGAGAAGGGCTGACAATAAGTTACCCATTAAATTAATGGTTAGGATCTTTCACCTCATGGTCTCAAATCTGCTCAGGATTGGTCAAAGGAAGGACTCAAAACCTGATACACCCACATACACTACTAGGAGCTGGTCCACTTGAAAGATGATTTTTCTGTCATTCTTGAGCTGTTCCAATTTGTAGGAATAATTAAATATTATTCAATTTAATGAGAGGTGGATTCTACATCCAGCAAGTTTGAGCATTTGCCTTTGGTGTCGATGATGCAGGTTTGAGTCTCTGCTCCAGTGACTCATTAGAGTGAACAGGCACAGCTGAACTGCTGGATGGGGATTGCTTTTGCTTGACTGACATTTTTCTAGGGGAAAAAAAGAAACCCTAAACCAAGCTGTTTGTTGAAAGAGGGCTGATGAGCTCTGAATGAGCCCTACCACATCCCTGCTGCTCCTCTGGCCACAGACCTGATCATACTCATGCAGAAGTGTTATGGGAGCATGTCCCAGCCATGTGCTTTCGAAGAGCATTTCATCAGCATGAACAGTTTTAGCTCCTCTCCCATGCTGGCAGCCTCCGTTGTGGGGGAATGTGTTTGTAGTCACACCTGTGCCTAGAGATTACAACTGCACAAAAACATAAAAGAATTTTTCCATGTACATTAGGTATTCTAAAAAAATTCCTATAATCTTCTGTTTTCCAGTTTTTCTCCCCTTGTCTATTTTTGCTAAGCCTGTGCTTGTCATGCCTGTAGGCTTCAAAATGAGGAAGACTTTTATTCTGAAAGCAGCTGTTTCTACTACAGGAGTGCCTTCACTTTGGCTGTGATCTTCCTCCAGGAAGGTGAGGCTCTGTTCTCAGCTTACATTCAGGCTATCCCAGCTCCACTGAGTTGACCTAAGGACAGAATTTGATGTGGGATAGAGGCTGAGTTTTGCTCTGTTTTAGCAAGTCTGACTCTCTTGTCATCCCTCCTGCTTTTGGATCGTGCAGCAGGAGCCTCTCTAAATTTTAATCAAGCGATTTCATTTGTTCAGTACTCGAAGAGCAGGATTTATTTACCAAGGATTTAAATTTCTCCAAAGTAGAGAGAAACTAAATAGCACTGCTCTTTAAGCACGTCTCCACATTTAGAAAGCATTGGGTTACACTTTCCATTTGAAGCTTTTCTTCTTAAAAAATAATTCAGGCAGCCCTCCTGAGACTTTCCCAGCACTGCCCCCCCCGTAACCCAATCCGCCCCCGTCAGAGAGCACAGCCCGCTGCCTGCCAGGTGTGGAGGCAAGTTTGTCACATAAAAGACTTCAGGCACAACTGCTGGCAACATGAGCTCTGAAAAGGCATTCAAAGAAGGCTTTATATATATACTTAAGTATAAGAGATGTGCTATTTTGCTAATGGGATTCAGTATCTATATTTTACTGTCAATGCACCTTTTTTCTCTATAAACTGTGAATGAGAAATTAATTTCATTGACTTTATGGACGGCTTTGGGTTGTAGATAGATCTCTTCCCACAGGCATCCTTTGACATCTTTCCTTTACCTGACAGCTATTAGAACTAGTAGAAGACAACCATCATTTCTATTTGAATGAATTATCTTGTTATTACAGTGTCAGGCACTCAGCATTGTCTGACCCTGCAATCTAGAGGCCCAGAGTGTCTGCAGTCTTGGGAAATACTTCTGAAAAATAGTGATAACTAAGATAATAATAATTCTCAGCACTCGTGTAAAGCTTTTAATCCACTGATCTCAACCAGATACTGGCACTTACTACCAGAGGAAAGTTAAATTTGTGGCATGAGGGATCCTATCATTTGAAGGAGGAAGCCTGCAGAACAAAGTGCACTGGGCTGTTAGAAAGGACAATGGTCAATTGTTTTGGGTAACATGCTGATCTCACTGCACTTAATGGCAAAATTACTTCAGTGGAGCCATAAAAACAAAAACTTTGGCAAAAATATTGTCACGGTCTCTGTATTCAAAATATGCATTTTGTAACAAAGCACCGCATACTGTAATGCAAGTGTTTGCTACTTGATGCTTATTTTGTATGTCAGACTAATTATTTTTTTTACTATTTGGCTTTGTCTGTCTAATTTCTTTCAAATCTGAATATGCAGAGATACAACTTTGTAAAGAAAGTGAAATATTGTAAAAGTACTTTGCAAATATTGACATGATGTCAAATTGATTTACTTGTACATCAGATTTTTGTTTACATTTCACAGAAGTTCAAGAAACATCACTTTTTTTGGCAGCAGCATTCATGGCAAATAGCCTTCAAAGTGTCATTGACGAGATTTTGATGAAGAAAAAAATATACATTTGCATGTGTATATGCTGGTATTTGCTCTAGAGACGTAGGCAAACATATCCAAGTAGGAGGGAGACAGCTAATCATACACCTTTCTGACAAACTAGCTTATCAATGCCATGTGACTAGCAAGTTCCTTATAGCCTCACAGAGAAATTACAATCAATCCAAACTGCTAAGAATTGGGGGGAAAAAAATTCCTTTTTATTAAAAGTAAGTTGGCATAGCAAACACTTCTTAAGCAGCTGTGATTTGTTTATGGATTTTCTACAAACAGAAGGAAAAGCTAGATTTCCTTGATAAATGACTTATTGTTAATTATTCACTGAGTCCCATTCTCTCATCTACTTTAATGAACTCTAACATAGTGGATCTTAACACCCAATATAATGAAAGTAAATTTCCACCCTTAATGCAGTGTGAATGGCACAATTGCTTTATTCTTTTATTCACAAAGTGTCAGTCATTCATTTCAGCTCTGCATCATTCAATAGAACTAAGATGTGCAGTGAATGTGATTCCAGTCATGTCATCCTGTTAGTGCAAAGTGATTCTCAATAGCACTTGACAGCACACTGCTGGATCGGCTCAGTGCATTAAAACAAACCAAATTATTCTGGTTTTATGTACATATCGGTACTTGTTGACATACCAGTAAATTGTTTTAATAGCCTGTACTTATGAAGGTGTATATCTTTGTAGTTAAATTCCAATACATTGTAAAGTATACTTTACATAGAAAATGTTGCTCTCTCAGGAAAACTGTAAGCACAAAGTTTAGACTCAAAAATTACAGTGATGCTAACTGCTTTATCTACTCTTTGAGCAGCCATCATGAGCTAAACGTGTGTGACTGAATCAGGAGCGAGTGGCCTGAGACACAGCTTTGGAGCAAGGGGAGTGCAACATACTGCCAATTAGAGCCCAACTAAATGGTGTTCTGCTCAGCTATTTGTGGCCAGAACTGCAGCCTTGATGAAAACCAAACCAATATGTTTTTTTACACAATCCTCAGAAATAATTTCCTTTAAGCAGTCTTTAGACTGGATTTATATCATGTCAAACAAAGGAGATGATGAATACTTCCCTCAGTTAATACCACCTTCATGTGAAAGGTGTGCACTGGCCTAGCAAAGCAATAAATAAATTCACAGTGATGAATACTGACACTCTCTACTCTTTTTTTTCCTGCCTCTGCTTTCAGCTCCCTGTTTGGGAAGATTGACCAGTTTCCCCTACTTTGTGGTGGTCCTTAAGGAGGAAATAATTCATCTCACTAGCATTTATGGACTTTAGTGCACAGATGACTTGCTGATGTTTTTAATTGCTTCAACAGTGCCAGTTTGATGTGGTTTGCTACAGTTGCTTCTTTTGTTATGAAATATCAAAACACCCAGGAAGTCTTACTCTGATGCTCATCTGACCTCTCATCTACCCACACAGCTGTTACTGGCTTGTGGTTTTCAAAATTTGATCAGAGGGTTCTTTCAGTTACCAGATGAATTAAGATTCATTCATCGAGTCCAGATACTGAGGCTCAAAACATGTTGCTGATGCCAGACAGAAACTTTGGCAGTCGTGTATCTTACTAGGTACCCATTCTCTGCTTGACTGTGTTCATAGCTACCTCTCTGTTGGTGTCATCTCCCAAAACAGCTGAACCTTTGCCACTTAAGCATGTGATCTGACTCCTTTCAGAGCAGAGGGAATCCTAAAAGCCCATGAAAACTGCTGTCATAAATTTGAATATATTCAGCATTAGAAATATATGGGCTACATCTACTTTGGGAGGGAAAGAAGGGGATAGGGTGATGGGGCATTCCAAGAGTGGGAATGGGTCACTTAGGGTCCCTTTATTTTAATATTTCATAGCTTTTAGCTGGAGAGCCACAGTCATGACACAAACTCACCTCCAAGGGAGACAGATCTGAAAATCTTACAGAAATGATCTGCAGGCTGAAGCAAATCTCAACTTTAGCTGCCAGCCCATTGGTATGTTTTACTCCACAGCATTGATTGGGAACCACTGTATGATCAGGGGAGAGCTATAGAAATACAAAGTATTTCACAAGCACTGATCAAATCTGATTTAAATAAGCAATTCAGATATCTAAAGAGCATGGTTGTTCACTTTTCCCTTCTCACCTAGATGTTTATTTCCTTAGCAAAACTTCTGACAGCTGGAGAATTCTTAGTAATGCATGCTTTCATTTGATTCCATCTGAACGCTGAACCTTTTCTGTTATTTGAGAATGTATGGAGAGAATATCAAATCATAGAACAGTATGAGTGCCTGTATTACTGTTTTATTTTATTTTTAATGAAATGGCAATACTAATACTCTGTAACTGCCAGGACACTGAAATCTGAGGATTTGAAGTGGATTGGTAAACACCCAGAAACGAAACCTGATTTGTTACAGTCCTTCATGTGATGGTCTCTCTCCTTCAGACCTCATGGATGTTGTATAAAATACCCTCAAATAGCTAATGATACACGAACAAAGTGCAATGGTTCACCCTCTGCACAGAACCTATTCATTGGCTTTTAAAGCCCAGGCAGGCTGCAAAGATGCACTCCAACCATTAAGAGCACAAAGGGAAAATGGGATTTGTTTACATTTCAATCACTGATTAAACAATACTATCTAAGATAACAATCTTACTGGACTAGGGAAAGGGTAGAGGGTACACAGTTCTGTAAACAGAATTCAAAAATCAGAAGTGCTTTTGCTTTCATTTTTCATGATGGGAATTAGATAGACAAATAATAATAACAGTGGCAGAAGTGCAGTGAATAGATTCATTTCAGCAAGAAGACAGACCACACCCAGCTTCTCTAATGCTAGAAGCACAGATTATTAGGCATATGCAGTTCTTTTATGTGTGAAATAAAGTGAATATGTGTGCCAATGGGAATATAATATTTGCATTAGTATATTACACTTACTATAGACCAGTTGTGGCAGGAATATTTTTTTTTTTCGTTTATAGTAAGTGTTCTAACACTTGTTATTTGAATGATACCTAACTGATTTGGCTTTGTCCTTATTTCTGTTCATTAAAGTTGAAACTTGTGCCCACTAAAATCAGTACATTCTAAACTTGGTTTCAGTGGTATCAGTGTGCAGCCCCAGCACATTTAGCTTGCAGAATATATCCATTTTTATCCAATATTTATCCAGTTTTTGCAGACTAGTAAATACTATTGATCTCCTCGGCATAAAACATGTAGCCAGCTAAAGGGTGCTCATCTTTATTTAGAAATGAGCATGCTTATTGGCTGAACTATTTAAAGAGCAATATATTCAATTATGTTAAAAATTTATTTAGCAGTATCAGAAATTTTACAAATTTCTTAGTTTCTCTTTTTTTTAAATGAAAGCACACATATATTGTATATATACACAGCAGCAATGTCAACAGCAACTGCTGCATACCAAGCTGCTCCTATTGAATAAGCTGATGGAAGTGGGACACTGAGGGAAAAGGGACAAACAGGCTTAGGCACAGGGGGAATCACATCCTCAGCATGCTTCTGGTCTGGTCACTCAGATGTGGATAAGCTTCCACTCCTGGTTCCAGAGGTAATGGCTTATTCTGATCAACCAGCTAAGCTTCTTCAACAGTCAGCTCACACCTCTAACTCCCCAAGTCGGCACATTTCACACAGCAAGGATTTTCTCTGCCTGAGAGGAAGGAGGGAGGCATTGTCACAGCAGCTCCACTGGCAGACTGGAGCACTTCTTGCAGTCAGGTTGGAACAGAAGGCTGAAGGCCACAGAGAATGTGACCACAGAACTGTGACTTTTTAAAAATCAGGATGGGAAAAAAAACCTAACTAAATGCAAAATATTTTTTTTTCTTTTCTTCTCCACATTTTCACATAAAAATCCAGTCCAAAGTTCATTAAAGTAAACAGCTTCAATAATTATTGACTCAGGCAGTCTTCATATCCAGAGCTGAACTACAATCCACTATTAAAAATTTCTGGAGTGGAATCAACCCCAAATCTCTGACCCACTGCTAATAGCCTGCCTGAAAATATCATTCCGTCCTACTGCCCCACACAGTAGGGGGCATATTCATTCATTCTATTCATTCAATAGGGAAGCTGTTCACATGAAAACAAAGCCTCAGAGCAACCTGCTTCTCGCATCCCTTTCTATTGTTACCTTCTAGTGCTGGCTTATTTTGTTTGCTTTAATGTTCACTAAAGCTGTAACAAATTATTTGCGTCTTAAACTTCTCTTGGCTCCCAAGTGTGGTTAGAAGAAATTAGTCACCCTTCCCATGAGTGATGAAGACAAAAGGTGTGACTCATCTCACCTAACTTCAGCCATAGGCATTGGACTGATACATCCAGCTGAAGGGATTTTACAGAAATACAGAGCCCAGTCCTGCTGGAAGAGATGGGTGCTCTCAGTGTTCATGACAAAGGTCCTTTCCCCTCCTGAAGGCTCCTTCAGGTCAGCCAGCTCAGCTGCACCTGGGAACTCCCCAAATTGATGCCAATCATAGTGAACCAGCTTAGCTTGAAGAGTTTCATTTGAGAAGGTGTCAGCCTCTTTCTCCTGCAGATGGAGAAATGATGCAAAAGCTAAGGTATTCCAGGAGATGGGACTATTACAGCCCATATTGAAACATGGCATTGCTCTTCTTGTTAAATTATGTACAAAGCCTCACTGATGATTTTAATTTCCCTAACATCACTGTGAACTGAAGAAAGCTGTCTTATCTTCGTGGTCAGCATAAATGCTGGCTTTCTTTCTTTTTCTTTTTTTTTTTTCTTTTTTTTTTTTTTTTTTATTTTTTTCATTAATTTTTTTTTTTTTTTTTTTCATTTTCCTAATTAGTGCATTTTTACAATCTGTTAATGCCAACTCATGAATTTTTTATTGTAATTCCACAAAACCAGCAATAGTTGCTTTCTACTGTATTCACTACAAAATGGTGGAAGGAGAATTTAATGAAGAGAAAAAGTGAAAAAAAGTAGTTTCTCATTTACTCCAGCTTGATCTCTTCCCAGGCAGGAAATGGAGACCTGGGCACTTTCTGTGGACAACTTTAATTACATGTCAAAAACAATGTGGTCAGTCTCTGCTGTATGTCTTGTTCCAAGGAAAATTTGCAACATCCACTGTTGCAAAAATGTAGGGATTATTTAAACATAATTATCAATCATCACAAATATTAAGATCTCAGTTTCATAAATCAAAATGAATTGTGTCCATGTGGTTTTACTGTTTTCAATAGCCTTAGTAGCTTTTCAGAGAAAGACTACAGAGACACACATGACTGTCAGACTTAAAGTACCAAAATGACAAAATGCCTCCCAATTCAGCTGTGACCAAAAGAATGGGATGTTTCAGGGAGATCTTCATCTACAGCCAGATGTTTTCACCCCTATTACTGAGCAGCTTTGCAGCTTTCAGATGGCCTCAGCAAATCCCTAGGTTTCCCTCAGACTACTGGAGGATGACTTTAATTTGCATATTTAAAGATAGGCAGGCTTGCTTTATAGGTTGTTTTTCTGCAGTCCCTCACAGTTTGTCCCAGAGATAAGACCTTCCCTGAAGAAATGGGAATTCCTTCTCTACAACAACCTCTGTTCATCACACAATCTTCCAAGTGCCCAGTAATTCTCTTGGCAAGTGCTAATGTAGTAAATAGACACATACATACCCGTAGAGGTGCATAGATATATATTTGTATGTATGTATGTATGCATGTATGCATGTATGTGTATGTGTGCATAAATTCATGGGGAGGGTTTTTTTTCATTCAGTTGCTGGTCAGACCTCCAGGAGAGCCTGACCTCAGAACCTTTTCTCTTCAATGAGCCAGAGAATATCTCAGGGCTATAAACATGCTTTGTATAACTGCATAATATTAGCTCAAGGGCCTGCATATTGCAGTAGGAGTTGAATGAGCACCTCAACGTGTCTGCTTTTGGCAGCAAAGCAGAAAGAACAATTAAAGAGGTTAGTGAGCAGGATATCAGGCAAAACAACATCCCCCAGAGAGAGGGTTCCCATAAAAAAGACAAACCTGGCTGAGGCAAAGGCCGAGTCAATCACAGTCAAATGCAACATTCATCAAACTGGATTCATCTGCTAGTAGGACATTGACATTAATCAAGCATTTTGAAAAGCATTTGTGAAGTTTGGTTATTGACAAAGTGAAAAAATAGAGCCGACTCTGTATGCCTTTTATCTTCCTAAATTAGCAACTAATGAAAACAAATTGTATTTAAAGGATTTTAATATTAATTAAGTTAATGATGACATATTGCAAGTAGTACACTTAGAATCAGTCTGTAATAGCAATCTAACAGATGTTGGCATTTTTATTATTAATTATACATTTCATTATCATATGATAATTGTCAAACAACATTTGACAGCAAAAAACGTATAAAAGATTCACACGTTTTATACTGTAAAGATGATACTGTGCTTGATTTTATAATATGCTGGCTTTAATATGCCAGATACAAAATATTCTTTGTTTTAGCAGCCTGGAATACAGACAGCTTCTGCGGAATACCAAAAACTGACTAATCTAATATGGGTTGAAGCTCTCAAAGAAAAACAAAATGAAACAGCTGTCACATTTGAAGGTGAAGCATGTATTTTAAGATTACCTCAAGTAGCAAAAGAAGGTAAAAAATATCAATGTATATACTTAACAAGCATCGTTTGCCTCTGTCATTCTTACGGTTATGAAACAAATATGTTGAGATATACTGGTGCTAACAAGTTGCCATTCAATCGAGATAAAATTGGGGAATGATTTATGCAATATTTGCAGTGTGAGTGCATTTTACTTAGAATTTTTTTTAAATTCACAAAGTTTAATCTTTAAAATGAAGCACTAGAATTATCTTATTGATTTCAAATCACATTACATGTATCCTCCAGAATGTGATTTCAGCAAAGTCTGCTGTAGGTACAGTAAATATCTCCAAAAGAACATTTGGGAAGGAAATATAAATCTCCAATGCATGTCTGAGCAGACAGGTCAGAGCTCTCCAAATCAAATACTGTCACACTTATCTTTATAATCACCCAGGATTTTTTTTTCTTACTGTTTTCTAGCTCAGCACAATCTTTGTTCATTTAATAATTGTTAAATACTGTAAATGACAGTTCTCTAAGGGCCATACAAGTCTCAAGACATCATTCAATCTAATACTACCAACCAGCAGTAGCATCTGAGATGTTACTGAGTCACAGTCAGCTTGATTTTTTTTAACAGAAAGGCTCGTTTAGTAATTGTTAAACAAGTCATAAACATCCTTGACAAACTCCATCACTTCAAAAGCATGATTGGTAAATGAAAATGGATCCAAATTACCCTCTTTGCTTCTGCAGGGCACTAAGAACTCGGACACAGTAATAATTCTGTCTTCCTGTGTTCCTCACGCACACTCACCGTTTCAGAATTAAGTTTTTTCAATGGTCTCTTTTCCTCCTTTGTTCAAGTTTCACAGCTAGGCTATCCTTCCCATTCTGTATTAGCACAGTTCAGAAGAAGGGTATTTCAACTCGGTTTTTTAACACTTATCTGCTTAAAGTGCACATAATGTATGTCTGAAATATAACCATTATCCAGAGCTCTGATTGTAGCAGATTACTCTTAGCTAACTCACAGAAAATTGTTTAACCCTAAAAACCTGGGGTTTAGTCACAGAAATATTTTTAAATTTTTATCAGATTAAAATGCATCAGATTTATACAATAAACCAATAACCAAGGGATATTGTCTCATGGAAAATATTGGATTTTTAAGAGCATGGCAACAACACTGAGGTTGCTCCCCAGCAAATGGCCACTAAACCCACCAGAAGTACAGAGGGTGCATCAGCTGGTCATCTGTGTTAACACTCTTTCCAATTATTATTGCTCAGATGTTAAATACTGAATTTCTGTTTCTTTGCTCTGAATATGCTCTCTTCATGTCTCTTGGAGAGACAATGGAAAGTGAACAATCTTTTCCACACAGTGTTTTTCATGCAGTAGCCTGATACTGAAGCACTGGGCTTCCAAGTGCCCCAGAGGCAATTTGATTNCTTAAGGCTGAGGATAAGGAGAAAAGGATATTTACACAGACAGTTTCTAAGTTGTACCATTGCCTGAATGTTCTGCTTTTGGAGGATTACTCCTAGAGGATCTATTTAGGGTTTTTTCTGCTCTGGTCTTTTTATGTTTTATTTACCCTGTGCCTGTTTATTGTTTGCAAAATACACAGAGTGGAATCTCCAAGGGTCATTTTCCATTGCTGCCCTCTGCTGCATTACCAGCAATCTGTTCTCCAGCACGCACAGAAGCTGGGCAGGATTCAAGGGCATAAAGAGAAATTTCTCAACAGTTGGTGGCCATAGTTGTCTCGGGCCATGAGACCCTGTAATAATCCTCTTGGAACCATCCTAGGCCATTCCTTGTTTCTGTGTTTTCTCTGGGTACCACTGTTCTTTCCTGGACATTGACACATGGCGCCGCCCCTTCAGCCCAGCCCACTGGCCCTACTGGCAGCACACATCCAGCGACCATGTTCTGACCTAACTGCCCACAAGTAGTATTGAAATTCAGTGTGGAGCATATCAAGATCTGCTTTCATTTCATCTGACTTTCCATCATGAGGAGCACTGAGAACCTCTTATCATAAGTGGTAATAAGGTTTCTTCTTAAATTACTGAGCCTCAGCTGTACCAGAACCTGGCAGATTTCCAGAATAACCTATAAACTGGCTGAAGCTGAGTAAACAAATTGTAGTGAATTTATAGTGCACAAATTTAGCCTCTCGTTCTGTTTGTGATCTGTCAGTGAATATTTTACAGCTTGTTTTGTTTCATTCAGAATCTTTTGGCAAGTAATTCTATACTTGTATGTGGTGAGTTTTTAGCAAGTCTTTGGGATATTCCAATCTCAAGGTGTTGACAAGTTTTCATGAAGGCTTTCATCCTCTTCTTTTGACTCAGTGTCAGTTAGTACTAGCTTAGTTAGTTAGTTAGCTGGCTCATCTTCAACATTACACAGTAGTTTCTGCTTGCCTTTTTTGTGGGTAATGAGAAATATTTCCTTAAAACATCATGAAGACACAACCATACATTACAAAAAGAGTTGTCAAAGAAAAAACAAAACCCCAACAAGACCAATGGTCATTGCACTAAGATTAAACTGCAAAATTGAGTCAGAAGCAGGAAATCAGGCTTGTAGCCTTAAGGTCTTTCCTAGAGTGAGATTTAGCCTGTTGTGAATCCTATTTGACTAAACCTTAACAGAAGAAAGTGCTTAGATGTTCAGTGTAACCCTGAATATAGTAGAAAAACCCTCCAATTTTTTCCTTTCCAAGCTAAAATCACATTCCTTACTGCATAAACCTAAATCCAGTTGACAAAAGGAAGGACTGAAAATCATATTGACAAAAGCTCAGGCTGAGTGAGCACATTTCAGAGCAAAAGTTACATTCCCTAATGACAGATGTGGCTATGCTGCACAAGGCAGGGTGTACTGTCCCCAGTGAGCATGGCAAACTCAGAACCAGATTCCACCATAAACTCCTCTTCATGCTGGGGCTGCTGGGGCTGCTGGAAAACAGATCTAATGCAAGAACTACTTCAGTTCTTACCAGGCTCCCTTCTCATCCTCTCCTTTAGCAGAAGCTGAAACATGAACATTTAAAAAGCTCATAACAGAAAAACAACTAAAACCGCACAACTTGCTGTATGCTCTTGGTTGTACAATGCAGAAATTTTCTTTCCACTCAAATTTATTAATATTAATACCCTGAATGCATCCTTCCAAATAGGCACCAGACCCTTAAATGTTCCTGGATTGCTACTGTATCCTTTATGTAAGGAGACTGTCATTGGTCAAAATGATTACTCCAAGTTTCTCAATTCTGCCAGTGAATCAGGAAATAATCTACTGTCTGCTCTGCTCTACCTGAATTCTACTTAAACAACAAGCTGGGTAAAATACAGCTGGGTGTAGAATCACTGAATATACTGAGTTGGAAGGGAACCATCAGGCTCATTAAATCCAACTCCTGCCCCTATGCAGGACAGCCCCAGAAATCACATCATGTGCCCGAAAGCACTGTCCAAATGCTTTTTCAACTCTCTCAGGCTTGGTGCTGTGACCACTTCCCCAGCGAGCCTGTTCCAGTGCTCAACCACCCTCTGGGTGAAAAACCTTCTCCTGATCTATCCTAAACCTCGCCTGCCTCAGCTTCATGTTGTTTCCTCAAGTCCTGTCACTGGTCACCAGAGGGAAGAGACTGGTACCTGCCCTTCCACTTCCCCTCATGAGGATGTTCATCTCAAAGCCTGCACATCTCTTAAGCTGCATTTAGATGTCACTTCAGGTCTATTTCAAAGACAAACACAATATTTAAATGATGCAGTCTTTGTGATGGTCCTCCATACAGGATACATCTATCTTAGATAATTTGCTCTAACTTGAGCAAACTGATTTATGGGGATATCTGCAGAAAGAAAGACAGAAGACACTGGAACATTTTCAAAGAAAAATCCTTTTCAAGAAAGCAGGCTAATGGCAAGTATTAAAAGCAATTATCCAAATGTTTCTGTATTTGCTCAGCTGTAAACTTAGCAGAAAGATTGGTATAAAACTCAAGTAAAGCTTTAGAAATGTTTTAATGGCATATAAACCATGAAATTTTCAAATGATCGCAATCCAGATGGTGCAATGCTTTGGAACATGGTGGTAGTAGATTGTCACTGCCATCCATCCTGGCTCTGTACCATCTGCATTCAGGAAACTCAACCAGACCTCTTATCCTGACTCCCTAACCTGCTGCCAGGCATCCATTGCCTACAGCAAGATGTATAAATCTATTAAATCCAGTTTTTGCTTCCTCAAAAATTTCTGTAAATACTATTATGCCTCCAATGGATTAACAGGAAAAGTCACACTATCCATGTCTGAAATGGTGGGAATTCTAGAGGATCATGAGTTACAGCTAAACTTGATTAAACCTCTCATTAAGCTCGTGGCAACCCCAGGTCCAGTTCTTGCTCCAGATACATATAATTAAACGGTTTCATACATTTCCCTCTCTCTCTCTCTCACACATATGCAACTGGCAGAACCAGCGGATTGCTGTTTGGAGACCTGGGAACTGTACATTTGCTGCTGATATACATTTTAGAGCTGGAGGACAGAGACTAAATGAACTAATTAGCTTTTTAGATGTGCCTTGGAAATGGACTCTGACCTGAACTCACTTTTTGCTTGAGATTATTTTACCTACCTCCCCAGCCTACCATGAACAATGAGTAGATACAGTGTTTCAAACACCCTTCCCTCTAAAGGCAGGTTTACAAAAAAGCCCAATTTTAAACAGAAAATAAGTACTTCAACAATAATGAAAAAAAAAAAGTATTTGAATAAGAATTGAAAGAAATTGATCCTATCGACAAGACTTCTTAAAGTTAGAAACTAAATTCACAGACTGAATATTTTCTTAAAATTAAGAGTCCTTTTGCTGTGTTAACATTTTTCCTTCTGTGCTGTTGCAACCACTCTCCCACTCCTTTATCTGACTGATATGGTAATAACAGGTCCTAGGGCCATATGTTCAAATACATTAGAATTCATGATGGCTTTGTTCTAGTTTCTTAGTTCTTATTAGGACTGACAATCTTCAAGGAAAATGGGCTTTACTAGCACAACTTCCTTAGCATTGTAAAAGGTGAACATATGCAAATGCAGTGCACAGGTGTTTGTGCATGGGTTTTAGGCTTGCTCCTGTCCACACCTACTCTTGGGCATATTTGAAACACTTATCTTGCCTTCAGAGGAATCTCCTGGCTGTGGAATTTACTGGCACGAGCAAGAATTTCCAGGACAAGGCCCTAGGTATGTGTAGCTATGAGGGAAAGCCAAACTTTGTGGGAGATAAGAGGATCAGAATCACAGAGCAAGCTGGCACACGCATTCTGAGAGTGAGAGAGCCTAACCTGGCCTGATCCTGCCTGGCTGCAGACAAACTCTTCCAGAGAGTGCCCTTGGCCATAGCCCCGTGGGTAGCCTGGGGCAGACCCACCTAAAGATGTGCCTCTGATTCTGAAGCTAATACTGACCTTAGCAGTACCTGCATGTTAAGAGGAGGGGGTTGAAAATATTTTCAGGGTACATAAAATTTACAGATACTCAGTCTCAGAGGGAATGAAACCATTCAGAAAGTCAGATCATGTTGTAAAACAGTTTGGCCAAAAGAGTAAAAATTCCGAGAAGTATAAATGTTATTCATTGACATTTTCTAGGTGAAATATTCTGACTTTTTGTTCCAAAATAACATTGCATTTTGAAACTGACAGACCCATTTGGTTTTGGGGATGAAAAAAACCATAAACAACCCTCTTAGAAAATCAAGTTCTTTCTCTTAGGTCAGGCAAAATGTTTTGTGTTAGCTGAAACTGACATTTAAATATATTCTTTCCAGGCTAGACACAAGCACAAAAATCCAGCTCTAATTTTGACACATCCTGGTAAATGTATAAAACTGAACAATTGTTTCCAAATATGTACACTGTTGGGAAAAGCAGAAGTTGTTGCTTCAGCTTTCAATCAAGGATGTAGTTATTGAATTGGGTTACTTAAAAAGCACCCACCGTTCAGTTTCATTAAAAGCTCTTTCCAATTAACAAAACAGATGTGTTTAGGAGTACAAAAAAGCCAACCACAGACTTCCTTAGAGCTTGTCTAGTCACAAATATGCCAATAGACATGCAAAGATTTTCACCTCTCCTCACATAAGACATTCCAAGGTTCTCCTGGCCAGCCTTCAGGACTCAGGATCCCATTTTATGAAGTTAAACTACTTTAGTCTGTGACCTTTAAGATTAACTGTTTTGGGATTTTCTTCTCACACATATTTTTAATCTGTTATCCACTTTGTGCAATTGTTTAGAGCAACTGTGCTTGTGAAATGCACTTTGTAGAGCTTGAAAAAAGAAGTAAGTGCTAAGGAAGGCTTCTTATTTATACACCAAGGCTGTGTATTACATTTGCATAATATGATATCAGAAGAAATAAATGGCACCAGAAATAAGTGTATGGAGGGAAGTGCTAATGAGCTGTGCAGAACAGGGAAAGACAGTATTTTTTTTAATAGAGGATATGGATCTATGTTTTGGGAGAAAGGAAAGTCATAGCTTTTTCTCAAATGAAAACCTAAACAAAGAGATACCAGACTACACTTCCCTCCCCCACACTCCTTTCCAGAATTTGTTAAGATGTTTACGGATCTCATTCTGAATATCAATAAAACATGCACACTATGTTGTGCAGCCAGAGAACATGCACAGTGGAGCATGGTATTGCAGAGGCTGTTTAATGTGGTAGCTGTGCTCCACTAACATTATGTAGAGCAGCGAATGCACCTGGAAAAGTCCAAGATACAGGTGCTTTTGTAAACACTCAGGCATGAGACAAATGTATCACTTAACTGGGTTAGCCCAGTTCAAAGAAAGAGAATCTAAAACAGAGGAAATAAAGCCAGCTAGAACTGTCCTGTGCTGAGGACCTCCAAGAGATGGTGGTTAAAGTATGACACTTAGCACAGGCTCAGCTCTGGGTTGCCACATTCTTCACGGGTGATGTTTTTGACCCAATCTATCACTGTGCTGTGTACAGATATTTGAGAAAGGGAGCAAGTTCATGCATTTGGTGGTTTTTTTTTTTTGTTTGTTTGTTTGTTTGTTTTTTTTCTTTTGGAAGAGGATATTCTCTCCTGATAAGCATGCCTCCATTTCTGCTGAAGTCAATGCCAGTTCTACAGTTGACATCCATAGAAGCAGAACTAGCTCTCAGGAGCTGCCATCCCTCTCCTCTAGTGAAATTAATCAGTGTTCCCCAAAGGCTTCGAGACCCTCTGATTGGTGCTGCAGCAGTACAGCAAAGGGTTGACACAGGGCAAGGAAAGGCTGCACAGATTACAGCAATGACACCTCTAAGGTTTTCTTATTACAAGTCTATATACAAATGTAGAAAACCAAAGACTTAAATGGATGTTAAAACACCTCTCTATAAACACCTCTGGCTGCTCATTGTGCTGCTCACTGAAAAACTAGAAAATATTTTTTAAAATACAGCTACCACCACAACACTGAATCACTGCAAGGTTTTTCTTGGACAAACACATTCATTGAAGAAACAAAACAAAGCCAAAGCCCAAACCAACAAGCTGTTCTCTCAATTTACAGCTCTTTTACAATACCTTGTATTATTGATGGGACATGGCTTCACAATTCTTTTTTTGACATTACACAGAGATGACTGCATAGTACACAACCAGTCACTGCATCTGGTGGATAATTTTATATCCTGCTCAGATGCTGGAGTATATATGGCCCCACAGTGAGTACATCCAATAGAGTTTTTCTTCAATGGGGCTATAAATACAAGTAAAGGCAAAGTACTGCACATAAGGTGCCTATATATTGCTTTAGTGAGGGGTGAAAGATGCTGGGAATTTTGGTTGTGTGGATTCGTTCTGTCTTACAGCATACTGAATAAATTGATATCTTTGTTCATGGAAAAGCAAATTTCTCCATGGCCAATGCATTCAAAAAATTATTTTTCTGAGGCATTCTCTAAGGTAACAATCTACCTACAGTATTTTTTTTTTCTTGCTACTTATTATTGTCTTATTTTTTGTCTACCTACTATGGTCAGGTATACAGTTAAGACAAATTTTGGATCTGCCACTTTCTTCTGGTGACATTTGGGAAAGAAGTTTCCTGGTATGTGTTAAGCCTGATGGTAACTATTCTGTAACTTTCTGGCTTCAGAGTTTACAGTTGTCACTCGCATTGCTAACACTGGTATAGCACCCATTCTGCATATCTTAAAGTGGTGCTAGGTTTAGTGAGATCTAGATAAAACTGTGTGAGGAAAAGATAAAATTGTTCAAAACCTCTTTCAATACATAATTTTGGAAACTAGGAGAAATTCTGAAAAGAGAAAACCTCCTCAAACTTTTTCCTAAAACACCAGAGACACAGAAACACAACAATGCATCCTTTAGCCTACCCTAGCAATACTTTGGAGTCTAAGGAAAGAAGCAAGTATCGAATCTTTTTGCTCATATCTTCACAACTTATTTTTACACAAAGTCAGGCAGCCTAAGTACTTTATATTCTAACAGTCCAAGTTGGGATTGGAAAAGTGCCTGATATAAAGAATGCAAAATTCTTCTCGGTAATGAAAAATTTGGTATAAACCCTCTGAAGAGTCCTTTATTCCTCGAGTGATTCCAGTCAAGTCGCTGCGGGCTCCTGTGCTGGAATTTTTACCCAGTTACATAAAACTTGTCACCCTAAATCTGGAACGTACAACCAACAAGGTGGCAAGGCAACAGTCTGGAATACAGTGGAATTTGTAGTAGTAGCTGCCTGTAGGGAAGTTTTCAGCTGCCTTTGAGTTAAAGCACAGAAAGGAAACAATTGTACTGCAGTATAGTGGAGGAAGTTGTACTCTTGTTAATAAACTTCTGAAAAATGTTACTTTCCTTTTGAAGACGCATCTGAGTATTTCCTTTCCTGGTCAGAACTGAGAAGCCTTCTGGGTTTTATTTTCCACCAAGCTTAAAACTTATACTTTAGGACTCTGACTTCCTGACTGAGATTTGTCTTCCTATTTAAACAGTTTAGACTGTAGTGTACTGGTAAGTACTTAAAATCAACTTTAAGAAATCAGTCTGCAGAGAGAGAAAAGAGAGCGGCAATATCTGCACGGCAGCTGCACTGGGGAAGACCTTGGCTGCAAGTGACCCCAGGCTGCAGGTCTGACAGGCCTGGGGATCCCTGCAGCCCCTCTCCACACGCTGTGGAGGGGCCCTCTGGCAGGCAACGCCTCCTCTGCCCTGTCCCTGTGGGCATGAGGCACATCCCTGAGCTACAGAGCAGGAAGCACTCCTGCCCCTCTCTACATCCAACTCATTCATCTGAGGGGTGGCCTTGCATTTTCACGGATTGCCTTGCAAGGTGAGAGTCTACAATCGTGATAACAAAGTGAAATTGGATTGTGCTTTCTGTTTTCTAATCCATAATACACAATATTTTTTTATCTACTTTTTCAAGCATCAATACTTTGATAATCAGAAATTCTCAAAAACCACAAAACTCCCTCTTAAACAGCAATCTGGGTTTAGACAGAAAGCTCTGTCAACTCTGGCTCAGCAGTTCGTTATCCTGGTTAACTGGATCAATGGTGACAGCTGTAATTACTAGAGATGAGATTGCCTGCACTGTAATTACACCTCAATCTTCAGTGTGAGATGGACTGTAGGACACACACTGCAGATTCTCTCAATTATAAACAGGCTATGGAGAGCATGGTACTTCTGTGCTAATCATGTTTTTTATTATACAGAATAATAATAATAAAAAAATATGGCACCAGCTAAAAGAATTGTTAATCTGAAGCAGTTTTGCTGATTCAAAGGCATTAATCCACGAAGCTTCACCGCTACGTGGGCTTTCAAGATAACCACACTACAGAAATACAGAAGGGAGTTTTAACCTAAAGAGTTACTTTCTATAAAGCACATTACATCTGCCAGTACTTGCTCCAATATTCATGTGCAGAACATTAATAACATATCAGTGTTTACTACAAAAAAGTTCTCCTTTCAAAACCATGCATTAGATATAGGAATAATATTTTAAATTTAAAAAAAAATCCAATCTAATATGGAAACACATGCTGAGCCTGTAAAAACAAAGAGCAAGGACTAAGAATAAGGAAATTGTATGTATTTCATCTTTGACTTGGGTTTGAAGACATAAACAATGAATATAACCTAAAGAAAAAAGTGTGTCTGAAGGTAACAGGATGCTGAAACACTTATTTTCAAAGGCAGTGAAACTAGTAAAGACAATGTTCTATTCTGCTTCACTGAACACTCAGCCTTCTCTGGATGTGGACTCTCATTTTTGCTTTCCTTGAGGAAGGATTATATATTTCTTTAATAAGGTATAAAAATATTATCACTGATTTCAAACTACATCTACATACACGGATTAACAACTTCTGTTTCCCAGGAAGGCCACTTTACCTTGTTTTTATGCAGCTCTTATTCTAATCTTGTTTATTTTTCACTGTGTAGAAACATCTATGATTCATGTTTGGAGGAGAGGGGACTGAGGGGAATGAACTAATATATCTTTTTCTCTTATTTTCTTTCTTTTTTTAAAACTCCTGAGGCTCAAATATGTCTGATATATTGAAGACCACGTAGGTTTAATGAAATCCATTTATGATTTTATGAGTAAAATCTATCCCTCAACACCACTTAAACTCACACATAGGCCACCACAACAGAACCGAAGTGGCTCGTTCGTGGGGGAGAGGTCTTGTTCCTGCTCTTTGCAGAGGGGTGAACGGGAGTTCCAAGCACTGAAATCCAGTTCTCCATCACACTCTCCTCTGCAAGTGCCAAGTGATGGCACTGCAGGGAGAGCGAGCACCATCTGTCTCCACTGCATGTGCTCCCCATGTGATGCTTTGCAGTGGGAAGGGAGGGTGGTCCTCGCAGGAGGCTGCTGCTCCTGCTGCTGCCTCTGCTCCTCTTGTGCTGGCTTGGGATTGCAGGAAGGGCTCCACGTGCCCAGCAAGGACCGCTGCGGAGGGGGAGCTGTGCTAGGGAAAGGGCAGGGGCACATTACAGCACCACAGCTGAGTGTTGAGAGCCGACTGACTGCCTGCATCACCATGCACCCCTGGACCCAGTGTGCTGCCTCTTGGGGCTGGCAGCAGATTTTGGGGGAAATTGTCTGTGGCTATTTCACAAGTCAGAATTTTCCAAATAAAAATTGGGAGGGAAAAGGGGAGAGGTAAGTTTTATAGTTCAGCTCAAACCTAGTTTGAATTGACATAAACCTTCACTCGATTGCTAGTACAACAATCCTCAGCAGCATTTTCCTGTTCCGCATAGATATTAAAAGTAAATGTTTGGATATCATATATTCTGGAAAAAAAAAAA
>VWZN01000056.1:958641-1027437 GCA_013396955.1 Regulus satrapa
TTTTTTTTTTTTTTTTGGTACGACTTGCAATTACCTTTTTAACAATTTGACTGAAACTACAAAGCACTGTGTAAGATTTTTGAATTAAACTTATATTATCAGCCACTGTTACTGAGCCTTATATGATACAAGCTATTTGGGATATTTAATTTATTTAAACTATGATTTCCCGAATGATCCAAATAGGTTTATTCACTGCTTTGTATTTTGAAAAGTTTGGTATTTCAAAATGAGTTTATGAAATCTTGATTTAAAGAAAATGCTTAAGCATGAAATAAAGCATTGAAATAAATGGCTCTACTTGCATATTCAAAGGTAAGCATGTGCTTACTGCTTTGTTGAGTTGGGGCCTCAGACATTTCCAGAGATTTCAATATCACATTTGCAAACCAGATGGTGGTGCCTTAGTTTAGTAACAATGGAGCAAAGTGTCCTTCGTTTATACTTTAATCTCAGAAAATGAGATCAAGACATTTTCAGCAACTAGTTGATTGATACTATGTGAAGGCTGAACAACCTTGTTAATTAGGCAGTCCTGCTGGAGTGCCGAAGTGCATGGCGAACCATAATTAAAATATACCATTACAGTGATGTGTGGAGGCAATCTGCTTTGGCCCTCCCCGAAGAACTGGCTTTCCTGAAGGTGCACTGGGCATTAGAGGGGCAGACAAAAGATGCTGCCATGTGATCCAGCTGCAGGGGTTAGCAGCCTTCCGTTTTATAAAAGGATTAACCAGCCTGGAAAACTAAAGACAAAAACTGGCCTTCTCCAGCTAAAGATCTCAGTGTTCAGCAACTACATTCCATTTGATTTGTTTGGATTCCACAGTTCACAAACACAAACAAGTAAAGTAACTTTGTGCACTCCAGAAGGCTCCCACTCATGCCCTGTGAAGAGATCCTTTTTGGCACAGCAGAAAGACATGGATGGCTGACGAAAGTTTCTCATCTGCACTGGCCTGAGGCAGTGAATATTCAAGCGGGGCTTACCTTACACAGCAGAAAGAAATCTTCAGGGATATTGGAAGGGGGAAAGGAGAGGCAAGAGGGTCAAGTCCATATAATCACTTGTCTTGTAAACAGTGAATTTGTTGAGACTGTCCTGAAATAGTTTCATTTGGCTACAGTTTCATTTGGCTACATAGCTGCAACGGGAAACTTCAGCAAACCAACTTTATCTTTAGATAAGTTTTCTGCAGCTACTTAGTAACTTGCTTAGTTTGCAGATCACATTCTGTATTTTCAACTCGCTCAGCAGGCTTAGAACAAAACTCACAGATGGATGCACTATTTTGATGCAATTAACAGTATATTTAGATATACTTGTATTACACTTCTGGAGTCCGTATATAAATGTTTAGTTTAAAATAACACTGTAACAATTGATATTTCCATCATTTTAATTACTGACAAGATTTGTATCCACTTTCTGAGATCTGGAGGCTGACTTTGGCTTGGATATTTGTTTTGTCTTTATTCAAAGACACTTTGTGCAAATGAAAATATCCTTTCCAGAGATGGCAAAATACAGTGCAAAAAACGATCTCAGTCAAAGCCCTGAATACTAGAGAAACTATAAAGTGTTAAATTAACTTGGACTATGTAGAATAAACCCTCTCTATGTTGCTAAGTTTAACTTAGAAAATCTCTACAGCAATATCAGTCTCCTGTAGGTAATATTGTTTCTAATTCATCACATACCAGCATTCAAAACACAGTCTATTTCAAAAACTGCAAAAGCAAAACAATGGAAGCATGTTAAAGCCCTATTATTTATTTAAAAGTGGTAAAAAATGTGTCTTAAGTTATACAAAATTACCATATTTTTATTGGTTTTAAGCTCTGGGAGGAAATGTGTATGCAATTACAGTATGTCTTCTACATCTGTCTGCTGAGTTTATAGGAAGAATAAATTGTGGTTAATCATGTACAGTCTTGTATTTGCTCATAACCACAACAGAGATATGTATGCATGGAGCATCCTGCTGTTTGTTATTGGATTTTTCCTAATTCGTATACTATTTCATGTTTTGCTACTGAAAACATAAAGCTTTCAGTCTTGCATATATTAAATAAAATCATATTATTAAAATGACCACAGTCCCCAAACCTTGCTGATTATCATAATGTACATACAGATCAATGTATTTGCACAGCTTTGGAGTGGGGCATGTGGGTGTGTGTGTTTGTGTGTTACATAAGTCAGTAATGAATATCAGGCATGCCTCTTGACAAAATAGCCCAAAAGAGGAAAGAATATTCTTATTTACAAGTTGACATTTGTGGGGTTTTCTCTCAATTTCCAAGTCTAGATTTTTAGAATTAACCTTGCACTCAGTGAGGAAAATTCCCTCAGGCACTATCTGTTCTGAGGCTGACTCACCTTTGTGGTTAATTTTTTTTTTCCCATGCCTTTTGAGCATCTTTGATAGTTTTAGTGGACAGTTGAAAAGTTTGTCTTTTTAAAAATAAAAAACTAAAAGGCAAAACTCTAAATTCTCTGCTCATAAAATTATTTCATTAGATTTTGCCTTTTCAGTACTGAAACATCACAACCATGGTGTTCTTTGAATCTGGACCATGTGAAGAGCCAGGCCACCCAGCAGGTGAGAGCTTCTCTAACTCATGGCTAGGTAGTGGGAAGGACATGGCGAGCTTTCCATGAGCTGTGAGATGAGGAAGTCCTGGTTTTCGTTATTCATTACCTGGATATATTCTGAGGGATTAGTACTTGTGACTGCAACCTGTCACAAAGTGTGGTGCCACTGCACATGTTCTACCATGTCTGGAAGCCTTGAGATGTGCCATGTGGTTATGGTCAGTAATGATGGAATCTAAGATCTGACTTGATTCACATTTTGGTTTTCTTGCTTGGAGTCTGTATACACAGAATAAAAGTATTTGAGGCTCTAGGCCTAAACCCATGACCCTGGAGGGAGGCATGAGATTCACTCCCTCTCAGAGATACTTTTCTGTGTCTATGGATACACTCGAAATACAAACGCCCTCATTGCACAGAAATACCAGATGCAGAGAAAACAGTTTTCTACTGACTGACTTTGCACTTCTCCAATTCCTTTTTGCTTAAGGATATATTTAGATAAAGAATTAATATTCCAATTGGTTCATTTGCAGGGAGTTCTGCATGGTATTTAGATGCTAATTACTGCACAATTAGAGGGCTAAGGTCAGGCACATCTTCCAGTAATGGAGCACAGAAATCGACAGTGTTAAAATACCAAAATTATCCACCGATACAGATACGAGAAGTCTTTAAAAAAGACTACTGCACATGGGTTTCTGCAGTTCAGAGGGCAAACCTTGCCCTTACTAATTATACTTAAGTCGAAGGGAGCAGGATTTGACCGTAATGCCTGCAGAGCAGAGCAGTGTAGGTTCCATGCTCCTCACACGGAGAGCCAGCAGGCACACGCTTGGGGTTTGGCACTTGTGCTCTCTGCTGCTCTCTTCTCTGGCCAAGCATCACATGTGCCCATTCACAATTTTTCACTAACTACCACACGATAGATCTGCATGTATCTTACTCAGATGTTCAAGGGGAAATTGCTGTGTAAATAGATTTAATAGTGTATCTATCATGTCTTACATCCTGCTCTGAAATCTGAATGGAAGAGAAGAATTTCTGCATTAAGGAATGCTGGCATCAGAACGTAAAACAATCATAAAGCATTTGAGATTTGAGTGCACAGGCAGGGCACAATCTGTTTTATTGCCACCACGCAGTATGATCAGAACCTTTGCAAAAGCAGGCTACTGGAAATGCACAGATTTTTATTCTTCAGTGTGTTACAACGAAGCAACTCAAGTTATTTTCTAGTTTGAAACATCTAAAATCTGTCCCACCTTAGGAACAGGGGTTTTGTTTCCTTCCCACTAGGCTAGGCCAAAGGTGGTATTATTTTGCATTCAATGCTGCTGAAATAGTATCCAAACTGGAAAATCAATGCAATTGTATTGGAAGAAATAATTTTAGTTTTTTTTTGTTTGTTTGTTTGTTTGTTTTCTTTAGTGCCTGAATGGAAAATAACTAATAAGACCTGTAGAAGGGAAGGTGGTCTCATGCCCACTGCTTCTTACTAAATCACTTATGGGCAAAGGCAGCAGCACCTGGTTCAGGTCAGGTGGCAGGGTTAGGGTTAGGCAGCTGCTGCTGCCCCAGTTCTGTGAGTATGTGTGGGAGAGGAACCAAGGTCTGGGGAATCTTCCTTCAGCCCAAGTGATGAAGGGCCCTTGTCCTGAATAACAGGATTAGCTCCGCTAATCAAATGAATGGTCTCGTGCTCTATTCAGCTGTGACCAAAGCAACATTCATCAGCAACTGCAAAACACTTTCTTTGTCATTCTAGGGAAGGAAACGGTCAGACTCAGTGGAACTTTTCCCTGGTAACTAAGGCCATGCACAACTTGGGAAATCAAGGGAAAGTTACACTACTTTTTGTTCTCCACGATCCCCTTTTGCAGGGGAATGGAGCATTTCCATTTATATAACTCTTAGCTGAAAAAATATCAGATGGAAAGTAATTTTTTCCTTTCCTTTAAGAATCCCCAAAATTGTAAAGCTCCTTGTCTGACAGGTGGGACTAGTAAAGAGAATGGAAAAGGGGCACCATCGGGAACATGAAAAGACAGCCTAAAGTTTTCCAAATTTCATGACTCCCTGAAAGTTTTGAAAGCACATGATCAGCTCATACCTGTGAGCAGCAATATTTCTTTTAATTCACTCCAACTCACCAGGAACCAGCCTGTTTCTATAAGTAATCTTCTCTTCAGGACAGATGCTATGCAAAATTCATTCAGGAAAATCTTTGAATACTCATGGAAACAACTAAAAGACACTACATTTAACAACTATTGATATATTCACCTAGATCTGATAGCACAAAGAAACACGCTCAGCTCCAGCAGTACTGACCCCTCGGTGCAAGCACCTCTCCCTGTGATATGTTTCCCATTGCCTCTCTCAGATAAGATGACATCTAAGTCAGTCAAGAAGCCTCAACCTCTTTAGCCTGATGTCAGTGTTAAGCCAGTGATGGGCCAAAGGAAGGAACCAAGAGGAAATGTTATCAGCAGCCCCTGGATGTCACAGTCTCCAGGACAGGCAAGTCAAATGAAATAGAAGCAAGCACACATTCTCACTCTGCACCTGCCCCTTTCCTGTCTTTCCTGCAGCCTCCTGTCTTTGAGGTCTTCAGTGTCACACTTCATTGGGTGCCATCTCCAAACACACAGCCAACATACTCACCCACTGTGGGAGCCAAGGCTTAAAGGCAGCTTGAAATATCTGAGCTAACCTCTGTTCCCTGGATCCTTACCAGCTTTTGGTACCCAGATGTCTTCACTGGGCTCCTGCTCTTGCAAGTAGAGGGTGAATTTTCACTCTCTGCCTATGAGCTCTGCCACAGGAGGTCCCTGTGTCATGTGGCTCCTGCTCTGCCATTTTTGACCGTTCACTGACCCAGGCTCATATGAAATTATCAAGGCTGTTTTTTCCATTTTTCTGTGAATACCACTCTGTTCAGCCTAGCACTGGCTGCACTCAGGCCAGCTCTGCTCTCGAGGCTTCCTTCACACCAATGCTAGCACAATGCTGAGGTAACAGGGCCAGCCTCAGAATAAAGCTAATTTATCTGGCCTCAGAGCATTGCTTTGACCTTTCAGAGTGGAGTTGGACTGCAATTGGCCAGCATGAGCAGTGCTTGTGGCATACCCCCAGGCTCATGGTTCCCTGTGGAAGAGCTCAAGGAGTTCCATCAAGTAACACAGAACTGCCTGGGCTGGTCCCATCACTCTCACTTGTTTCAGCTTTAGAAAGGAAGACTGATGTCTTGGTTCTGGGGAATGATAGGACTGAAAATCTGGCAAGCTTTCAATGCCTGCCAAGAATAAATGTTTCACTAACAGAAATACTTTTCCCTCTTGGTCTTCCATAACCTGGCTGGTCTGTGGCAGTCAGGAGTATGATGAGCTCAGGGCATAAGAGTCCTTTTAAAATCAACACTTATCCAACAAATTTGGGGCTGCTAGGAGTTATATTGGACACAGGAGCCATTTTTAATATGTAGTCCCTGACAAACCTGATTTACAGATTAAAATAACAATATTATGGCATTTATAGGATATATAAATTTAAAGCTGAATTGTACTAGCCATAAAATCTTGGATGCTTTTGTTACAACTGCAACTAGCAGCAAAATAATACAGCAGCGAAGCTTTTCAATTAATAATCCCAAGTTTAGCACATTAAAAAATCAGGGTTCTTTTCAGAGTGCATTACCAGGTGACATGAACAGGTGTCATGTCACATCAGGTTTTCTTCAGGCAACAGCTCAGAACTGACATAAACAGATGCAAAATACGAAGATGAGAACATTTATTTAGTAATATGGATTCAAAGAATGGCCACGTGACCTTATTATTCAGGTTTAACTATTGCTCTGTGTTGTATATTTATCACAAGGCTTCCACTTTCCTTTAGCCCGGGTCCCTCAGAACTCTCAGTTTAAGGGTGTGTTTAATGTAACATTTCTAGCCTGTTTCAAATCAGCACCTGTCCTGTGCTCGTGCCCTTTGGTAGTCAGCCATCAAGAAGCCAGTTACAAACCCCTAATTTCTAGCACGGCCTGCTCTGCCCTTGGCCTGCAGGCAGGTCCTCCAGGCAGCTTCCCTGTGCTCCAGCAGCTAGTCCTGGTCCTAAGGAGCCAGGGAGGGCTGCACTGCTCTTTACCTCCCTGCACAAAGGGTCAGGGAAGGCTCTTTACCCCCGATGGAGAAATGAGAACTACTTCCTTCTGTACTACAAGAAAAGTGACAGTCAGCACTACAAATACATAGTTTAGAAGACATATTTAAAAATATATCCCTTTTTAATGAAATACTTTCTCCAGGCAGACAAACTCTCTCTAGCATGACTGAAGGTTCTCAATTCATTTCCAATGATGGGTGTTACTGGACCAGTAATTCTCATTCTGGCTTGAGTAAATTCACACTGGGCACCCAAAAAGGCAAGGGGTCAGCTGAGGGAGCAGACCCATGGTGCAGGATCTTAGCCAGGGATAGGTTTTAGTTCCCACTGGCTGCTTCCCTATTTAGAGACCAGTAATAATTTGGTGTGCACTCTGGTCCATGCCAGGTTTGTGAAATTAATGATAAATCTGGGTGCTGCTGAAAATAAAAATCCCCAGAAGAAATTTTAGAAAAATGTGAAAATTGATTTCAGTTAATTGTAGCTACTGTGATGAATGCATTTAATTTGAAACATCTTTTGATTGTATATGGTGAAGGATAGCATTAGCATCACACTACTAAGAATGAGTAAGTCAGAGAATACAACAATCTGGCATTTCACACTGAGTAATTAGGATCCTGCTCACCTTGTTCACCTGAGTAGTAATCACTGGCACATATGCAAAAAATCACCCATGGATCCTAAACCCTTTTCTTCACAATGCACAGATCACCATCCCCATTTTGCAATTACAGAACCTGAAACCCAGGTTTAAACACTGCTGAAAAAGCAGAAATGAGAATAATTACAATCAAGGTCTTACACAATTTCCACCCAAGTCAGAAAAGTGAGAGCTCTGTAGTTAAGTTCCTGCCCTGCAAAAATCAATAGCTAAACTCTTTCCTTGCCCCTGTTCCTATTCACTGAACCATAATAATGACAAGAGAGCTATTTGCATGTTTAAAGAAGCAGAACTGAATGCATATAGACTCCTTATAATTAGTTTCACCACAGCAGCTGACTGCAAAAACACGTAATTTAGGTTCAAATAATATATACTTTAAAAAAAAAAAAAAAATCCTGAAATGCACCTTGGTCTCTTTTCTGGCTCTGAAGCCAAAAAACCCAGCACGGTTTGACTGAAAAGTGTTCCATGCAAGAAGGCAGAATGCTGGGCTTTGGATGAACATATTGTGAGTCTGAAAGCTGGATAATCAATTAACATCCCACTGTAAGCCTGTCAGTCTGTCGTGACCCATTAGGAGGTATTCGGGGCTCTCAATTGCTGTGGCTATAGGGACCATTTACACAGGTACCAGGTAAGCCCTTACAAAGCTGAATATGGTAAGGTCAGCTCTTTCTTTTACTTTTAAGTGCTTTTCCAAGATGATTTTCTCTTGGGTAGAATGAACATTGCAGTGCAGCTAAAAATGGCAACACTGTATTTCAGGTAAGTGGGTTGAAAAATCATTCTCACTGGGAAATGAACTCATGACCTTTTCAATGAAAGGTAAAGCTCAAGTCGTAAAAGTTTGCATGTAAGATGCACTAAATATATGGTTGAGGAATAGCTCAAGAGGGCAGTAACAACATAGTCTGCCTATCTGCTCATGCTAATGCAAACATAATGTGCCACGTAAAAAGAGATTAATCAAGTTTTCCTACAGGAAAACTGACAGCCTGTCATGACCTGTCAGGAGGTATTCTGTGCACTCAATATCTGCGGCTACAGGGACCATCTATGAACTGAAAAATTTAGGTGACTGGTAATACCACACCAGGTCAAAAAAAGTCAAAGATGGGTGTCACATTTCTGGTCACTTCCAGCACTGTGCCTAAAGACATTTCCCTTTCATTCATACTCTTCAATGTGCACACATACACATGCCTTGTGTTAGCCAAACATAGTGAATAACCATCCAGTTAAAGCAGAAAACTTTCCCAGTTCCCAGAGCCACTGCTTTGGTTTGTGATCAGAGGCTCATGGGCTCAGTTTTCAGCAAGGAAGCACAATTAAAACTGGTAAAGACGTTCAAAACATATCTGATTCTCCTCACAAAAAAAAAAAAAAAAAAAAAAAAAAAAAAAAAAAAAAAAAAAAAAAAAAAAAAAAAAAAAAAAGAAAAAAAAAGAAAAAAAAGAAAAAAACATTATTCAGATGATAATTTAATGTCAGAGACGAGTAAATATGATTTAACAACAATATCATCAGCACTCTTTGATGAGGGCAACCTCAAGTCGCTGGCTCATCTCTTCTATAAATTGGAATCCACTGTGATTAGGCTCCACTTGGCATTCTGCTGTGCATTAGTCAGTGAATGCAGAGCTTATCCCAGCTATATTTAATGAGGCAGCAGGCGTGCCTTCCTTCGCAAGAAAGAGCTTATCTGCATGTCTATAACTGATTTCGTAAGTGAGGCAGCAGATCCTCAGGCCCTGTTTGCTTTCATCTGGATGTTTGAAAACATTGTTTCCTGCAGTGGAAGGTAAAATATTGCTTCATAAAACGCTGCAACACGTGCTGTGTTTAAAAAAAAAAAAAAAATACAACAAAACAACACAAATCCCCAGTCTCCTCCTGCCTTCCAAAGAATAATAGTTTTAGAGTAATAGTTTCAGACACCTTAGTTATTTGCTGTGTTTATGATGGCAGTGTTTTATCTCCTTGTGCATATCACACTGTGTAATACTTTATTAGGGATTTACTGGATGAAGTAGCTAAGTGAACACTAAAAAATTTGAAGCAATAATTTTACCTAGCTATATTCTAAAATAAAGGATGTTTCAGTGAATTAGAATCTCTTGAGCTAATTTGTTTAATAGCGCTATATAACTCCAGTCCATCAAAAAATACTGGGAGTCTAACTCACAACCCCCTGCCACTGCAGCTGTTTAACCTATTGCAAGGCCAGTGCCAAATGTTGCCAGATCAGAATGAGAGCCCTACATATTTATTTCTGTAGGATGACAAGGTATACTGGTAAGATGAGTTGGGATCTGTAAATCAATTTATGAGGCACATCAAGCCTTAATTATCCTTTTTATCCTGGAGACTCCACAAATAATATTTTGATTAAAGCCAACATCACCCACTCAATTAGAAATGCTGGCAACATAGAGGCACGACCATATTATATTTATCTCGGATTTTTTCCTGTCAGTAACTGTATAAACTTGTCTTAAATGTAACAAAGCACCTATGAGATCACTTAGGGTACAGGCATCTCCAACAGTAGTGCTGTGGCAGCTAAGGTTGGTATTTAGCGATGGAACAAATTCCTGGCTGAGTTTGGAGCCTCTTTTGTGTTTACTTCTTCTGGTATACAGCTATGGGGGTCACTTTCTACCTTAGCTGAACTGAACCATAAAAAAGAAAGAAAAGAGGCTAGAAAGGGACAATGAAGATCATAATCAAGTCCAAACTCTTGTTCAAAGCAAGTCTAACTTCTAAGCTGGATCATGTTTCTCAAGGATTTGCCCAGCTGTATTTTAAAAACCTCCAAACAAGACATCCTACAGCCTGCTCTCTGCTCTCACAGTGACAATTATTTCCTTATGTCCAACTAAAATTTCTCTTCCTGCAATTTGTTTTTACAGCTTCTTGTCTTTTCGCTGCACTTCGGGCAGGCTTTGGCTCCATCTGTCCTGTAGCCCTTTCTTTGGGCAGTGTAACACTGATTGCAGGTCCTCCTCAGCCTTCTCCAGGTTAAACAAACAGAGCTCCCCCGTACGTGGCATTTCCAGCCCCTGACTGCCCCATCCTGGCTCCCTGGATCCCCGCTGTCCTCAGGCACCCCGAACCAGCTGCAGTGTTCCAGATGCAGTCTCAGAAATGCCAAATAGAAGGAAAAGATCACTTCTCTTGTCCTACTTGCTCTCTAGCCAGATATCCTGCTCTCACAGGGCAGGAGCATTACACCATAACCTTGAACCTATATTAGCAATACCTTTTGGGCAGTTTACATTGATGCTGTGTTGCTTATATGGAAACCAAGAATCTTCTGTAATCATATATATTTCATCCATTAGTATCTTACTTTATTATTTTTTTCCAGTAAACTCTGACAGTTGTGACATTTTTGCAGGAGCATTTTGTGGGCAGTTCTTTCCCAATTCAAAGCAATGTGATGAGAAGCAGAAGAGATTGCAATATGCTAACATTTTAAATATGCTTTTGAAGAGGCCTTTGGGCACAGATGTTCCATAAAACTGTATTTATTATTATAATAATCTGCTGAAGAATTCAGCTGTTTTTTCAGGGGTCTGAATATTGAAGACTCCCTAAATCTAATGATTTTGAGTCTGCCCCACTTACTTCACTTTCAACAGTAATAAGAAATACAAATTTGAGAAATCTGTATATACTAATGCATTTCAGAGCACCACAGAATAAGCACTTACAATATAAATGCTGGTAGAAGAAATCTTTCAGATGGAATCCCTTCAAACTGCAGGTGATGTCAAAAAAGCTTCTAGATAAAAGACTTAGTAAAGTAAATAGAGGTACAAGTAGAATTTAATGCCTAACCTACAGAAGAATATTAAGAGTGGATACCAGTGTGAGTACCTGGCTTGTAACAGAACTAAAACACATGAAAGAATGGTTCATCAGCTTTCCTTGAGACATTGTGGAGCTGCCATTTTAACTTCATGTGACTTTTTGGACAATGTTATTTCCTGATACTAGTTTGGAGAGGGAAACAATAATGAAAACAATAATTTGAATGTCAGAAATGTGAAAAAATCCATGTCAGAAGTATAAATGTAATAATTTTCTTTCTTAGCTGATTTGGCAACTCCTTACTCAAACACCACCAAAACTGCATTTCTTACCAAATCTGGGATGCAGTGACTGTAAAACTTTTTCTCAGTCAAGGCAGATATGAGAGATAGCAGAAGAATTAGAAAGAGTTAGTTTAAAGATGTAAACGATTTTCATCTGGACGCACAAATATTTTGCCTAACTGTAATTATCCGTCCCCTGGAAAGCTGAATGAAACCCAGAACCTTGCTGTCTTTGCTCTGTGAATGCCTCAGTGAGAGCTTCCTTGAGAAGCTTTTCCTTACACACTCGGCTCATCCCCAGCAATCAGCACTGGGAGGTCTCGGAGCACCTGGCTCTTGAAACAGATGTTTGGCACATGAGGCTGGGGGTTGCAGGCTGCAGATAAGCCTGAAAAACCCAAATCACAATAATTATTTACCTTTATTAGCCTCAACAGGGTCCAAACTGGCATCTATTTAATCATATCATATTTACTATTGTGGGGAGCAAGCTCTCAGGAGTCTCCAGAGGAAACTGCCTCTAGCTCTACAAACCTCCTTGTGAGCCTGTTCTTTTTATGCTGTCACATTCTCAGCCCTTTCTGAAAAATTCTGATTCTCTGTATCCACCCAGTAATGAAAATGCATTATTCTTAGAGATACTAATTCCATATGCTATTGTAATTCCAAAACCAGTGTGTTCCACTGTGGAAAAACACTGGGAAACAAAAATACTGCTGAAATCCTTTGCCCTTTCCTCCTCAATTTTGCAGAGAAATATAATGGAAAACTGTTAATTTTTCACTTCACTATTTTATTATTAAACGCTCTAATTATTAACAATGCATGAAGAAATATTTGAATTATTTGCTTGCAGATGGTTATGAGAGAGGAAGATGCTATTCCAAATGGGAAAGCGTTCATGTCATTTGTACTAAGATCTAAAAATTCCCGCACCTTGTGTTTCCAGGATCCTGGATCTACTGTAATAGGATTCTCTGTGGAATTGCTTCTGCTCCTTCCTGCTTGTTTGGTCGGGAGGTGGTTTCTGGGTGGGTGTGCTCTCCCTGTCCCCAGAGTCCCTATCCCAGACAGGCTCTGAGGAGCCTCGTGCTGCCTCAGGAGGCTGATCCATGTCCCAGGCAGAGGAAAACCCTTCAGAGGATTAATGAGACTCTGGCCCCGCAGGCCTCCAGCACCACCAGCACTGCTGGGAGCAGACAGCAGGACTAACAACCAAGTGTTCCTCACACGTACAGCTGTCCTTGCTGCCATGTGTGCACATTCCCCAGGATATTCATACACTTCAAGGAGGAAGAGGCCAGAAAAATAAATGAAGTTAGTCCAGGCAGAGGTGTTTCTGGCTACAATATGTATTCTGTGCTATTAAAAGATGCAGAAACCAGCAGTCCTCTCAGCAGAGCACCAGCTGTCTTCACATGCTGCAATAATAATCTCTGCTCTAAAAACCTGGTCTTCCATATCCTGTGTGTCAAATACAAAATCAGTAATTGTCTACAAACTGCCTACATCTATAGTTATGCTTCTGAGTTACCACACAATTTATTGATACAGAATAAAACAGTACTTTTAAGTTCCGTCTGCTAGCGCAATACAGTAGTGGCTCAAATCTCAATAAACTTTGACTTAACAATATTTTATGCCTTTTAGTGAGAGAAACAAGCCAGGCGTGGTTGGGTAGTATAAAACCACACTTAGCATAAAATGCCACAGTAGATTAAGAGTAGGAGAGCTGAAGAAGCAGTAAAAGTGGGTGCAATGACATGCATCTCTACTTCTTCCAGTACATAAATTTATCATATTTTTCCTAAGCCATTAAGGCACTTGTTTTTCACTGGCCATGAAGCCCATTTGCTTTGGGAACATCAACAGAGAGAGAAGGCTACTGCTAAAGGACTTCCAAGAGTGAGTGAGCAATGGTTACCAAGCACTCAGCAAAGCAAAATAAACTTTTACCAGAACAGTTGAAGGCACCTCTTCCCCCAAACACCTGCCAAATTTCAGCTTCCTACCCCAACTCCTATGGCTTTTGTGTTGTTGATTAACAGTCCCATGCAATTTTTATAATGGGGAAAGTGTCCTTTATGCTTCACCTCATTCTCCAAAACAATAAATTATTTTTTCTGAAACTTTATTATAATTAATTTTAAAATGTAACTAAAAACGAGTCACCAATGATGGGAAATTTTTGCTTGAAAAGAAAGAGATCCAAAAGATATAAATAGCTGCTCTAATAACCCCTGAGTGAAAATGATTTTGGTCTCAGAAGGTAGGTATTTAAGCTGGCATGTGATTTTAAGCACTTGAGTAATCCCTAAAAAACAACAACAACAAATAAAAAATCATGTGATGCAAATTACATGTAAGTACAAAATCTTGCTAACCTGGACTGTGGACTGTAAGTGCAAGCCAACACCAAGTAACTTCTATACTAAGGCTGAAAGTTACACACTCATTCAAGAGCTTGGAGTAGACAGAACCTAATGCTGTTCTCAAATTGCTACAGTATTTCTGAGTGCTATGGTAATATATTCTGCTGTATACAGTGTGATGTTAATTTTTATGCCTTCCAGTAGAATGTGCAGTGAAGTTGAATTACAATTGCTGTGGGAATCATAACACTGGAAAACATGTCTAAATCTCAGCTTTAAGGCTGTGCTAATGTATCTTTTACATTTAATTTCCTTTAGGAAAGAAAAAGAAAAAAAGGAACAACTGGGTGTTGTTGACTTTGCCAGTAAAATGAACCAATATATTCCAGTGTGGGTTATCTGGGGATCTCTGTCACAGTCCCCTTGTTCTCTCACTGGTTTGTCCTCAGCAATTGCTGCTGTTCCAGAGACACCCTGATGAAGTTTGCTCTCTGACACTTCCTAGGGCTTTACGGAAAAGGGGAACAAGGATGGGGTAAATATTTTGATCTTCATGCATACCCTCAAGGTTATTCTGGATTCACAGTCCAGAAAAGAAATTATGTGAGGCAAAGTTATAGCTCAGTAATCAGAGACAACTCAAGGTCCCTCCATGGAAGAACCAGCAGAAATACACTTAAAGCAAGGTGAAAATAGGAGAGAAGCAAACCTGACATTGCCATTGAAAAAAGCCTTTATCATTCCTCATGTGGTACAGGAGCAAGGTGCAATAAAGACTTTTTACAGCCAAAATGTCATTTTGTTGACTACTGACCTCCTGTTTTCCTTGAACTTTGGAAGCGATTTTAACTGACTTTTGGATGCTCTCTTTTAGTTGCCTTTTTTTTCTCTGAGACTCAAGTGGCCTTGTTAAGCCTGTCCTTTCCTTGGTTTCCTGGGTGTTTTGACAGAGTATTACCAGGATCAGAACCTCTCTAAGAGCTTTTCAACAATATTTTTTTCCTATAATTTTTGTATATAACTTGTAGAGTAGTTTGATGCCTTTTTCCTTCATAGGAATTTATTTCCATAAAAGGAGGAGAGTGGCAAGGTTGAAATGGGAAAATCACTAGGTTAGAAAAAGGAAGGTGATATTGTGCTCTCAGTATCTAAAACCAGCATTCCCAATTCTTTTTGGTGCCATGAAAGATAGTGCTAAGAACAGTCAGAAAGAGAATGGGACAAGCCATCATTTTTTCATCATTTGGACTCCATCTCTCTGAACCCTTTCAGGCCATGGTATTAGAGCAGTACAAAATGGAAAGAGGTGAGCAGGTCCACATTTATAGGTCTGAAATACCAGGAGGATTATACAACTCCTGTGGTTTTCAGCTGATGTTTCCTCACAGGAATCTCAGCAGGACCATCAAGCAGTTGTGCCTGCATGTACATGAATATGCACAGGTGCTGTGCATGTCTACTTTCCAAAAAACCATCTGTGAATATCTTTCAGCTCCTAAAAATATAGACATGTTTTTGGAACTTGGTATTTTTACAGTGTTTGCCATCTTTCATTTAAGAGTCTTCCTTTTCCAAAAAAATGTAAGTTGTTTTGAAAAAAAGTATGAGTATTAAGGGTGGTCTCCCTCATAAAGAGCCACAGGGCTTGAGGCCAGCCAGCTCTCTTCAATAATCAGGTCCAGGTGGGAAGAGATTAGGTGGTTCCTACAACGGCTGAGGGGCTGCATGTGGAGTCAGATGTTTCTGTAAAGTCTGTTTCGATGGGGGGAATATAAATTATATTTTGCTAAGTTTGAAAATAACCTGACTCTTGAAGGTGTTGTGTTTGATTTTGTTGGGCTGGGGGCTCTTAACTATAGGGTTCTATGTGTACCTTCAACAAGTCCATTAGACTTGTTTGCATTATTTTACAAAGTCACGGCATATGCTGAGTTGGAAGGGACCCATGAGGATCATCCTCAATAAAATTTAACAAAACTCCCTTTTCTCCCCCCAAAAATGCACCTCAAACTAAGCAAAAGCACAAAGCAACCCAACCACAAAGAACACACCACATACATATTAAAAATTATTGCTGATGAACACAGAGCAGAAAAATAAGTAAGCAATCATCCAAAATAACTTTTGTGTTATAGACTGCTCTTGAATGAAGCCTAATGGTGGAAGCATCATTGCAAACCGTTTTCCATTGTCAGCATGCATTTATGATAACCATTTTGTCCAATTTCCTGTTATTTTGCTGGCAGAAAGGGACAGAGTCCCCCTCCTTTACACTGAGGTTTCTTCATGCTGGCTGGGCTGTACTGCACATGTGCTCAGCCCCTTCCCGGGGAGCCGAGGAGATGGAATGAAAATGATTGTTACGCAATAACTATTTTTCCTTTTTGTGGTGAGGGGAAAAATGTACAAAACTAGTGGTCACATCTGCAATGCACCAATTAGAGATGGAGAGGACAGTTATTCAGTCCCCATGGATGGTTCAAGGTTAGAGAAAATTACCCACTTTTAGCAGATAACAGGATCCTAACTATCTGCCTTAAACGGGGATTGACTGTGCGCTGAGCTGATAGAAGGTACAGTATTTCATCCAAAGACAGCCTTCTCGTTTTACCACTATGCAATATTATTTTGTTGACCTTCAGCCACACTGGCACAGGAATTGATGTAACATGAAGGGAAATGACAGAAGGGAATCAACAACACTACAAGATATGAAAAGTCTAAAGAAGAACTTATGTTCTCAAGAACAGGACACCAACTGTCCAGTCACAGAGTTTTGAGTGGTGAAGAGCTTCCAGAGGATACAATGTCAATCAATATATGCCTAATTTTTAATAAAAATGATGGATATATAGCAAGCCTGGTTGATTTACCTTAATTTGCAAATCAATTTCCTACACCTTTTTTAAAATTTTTTTTTAATTCAAAGTAAATTCCACTAATCAATCTCAGATTGAAATGGACTGATGCACAGGGGTAACTGCCAGATCCACCTGCACACTGGAAACTTCACAGTTCTGTGGGAACTGTCCTGGGCACAGCCAGGAGGCACCTGGAGCTGTGCCATGCTGTGCCGCTCCACGCAGCCTGCAGGTGGGATGTGCATCCCTGCACACACAGTTTCATCGCATGCCGGAGCTCCTGAGACCCAGCACCAGCTGTGCAATGGGTTTGTTCCCTGGGGAGACGTGAGAGAAGCCAAAAGGCAGCACTAGCACCAGCAATGTCAGCAATGTGTTAGTGTTTAAATGACTGCTGCTTGCAAACTCACCTTTGGGAAGCCATGGATGCTGACTGGCACTGGCCTGAGAGTATTTATGGATGAGTTGGAATTGCAACATGTGAACTTCTCTTTATCACTCAAAGAAATGACTGCAATGCAGGCAGATCTGAACAAGAGCCAGCCCGCAGGCTGCCCTCATCCCTCCCACCCAAGCACACAAACCATTCTCACTGCCGTTGGGTTCCCACACACTTTGTGGTGACCTCGTGTGCAGAATGTCACGTCTGCCCGGTGACACTGTACAGGGCAGCAGGGCTCACGTGGCACAGAAGCTCTTGGGAAAGGGCAGCAGGCCAGGCCTGTCACACCCCTTCTGGGCCAGGACGGCCAGAGGGAACTAACTGGTGGCTCCTCAGCACTCTGTCTTTGCTCAGCCATTTCTATGGCTGGGTCTGCAGCTGAGGCTGCTCTTGCTGTCTCTACCCTGCATTTTTATTTTTACAAGGGGGCAGATGAGAGAAGGCTGTTGATAGTTCTCTCTTGCCTGGTGCAGGGCAGCTGATCTATGTCAATATTTTTTTTGGTCAAAGTTATTTTAAGACACAAAATTACAAGACTTGATCTATAGAGCTCTGTGGGATTTTACACTTGGAAAACAATCTTCAAAATGTCCTCGACTATGAACAGTACTTTTCTGTGGTGAATCTGTATGGGAGCTGCACCTAGTCTCACCTATCACAGTATTGTAGCAACAGAAGAAATTACTGCACAGTCTTTTAACCAACAAAACCCTTAAAGGGCTTGTGGGGGTGCAGAAAGAAACAGATTTCAACAGACATGGAAAGTATTTCTTATGTAAGGATTTTAAAGGGAAAGCAGCTTTAAGAGTGAAGATATTCAGGAAGAAGATCAGATCTGTTAAAATACTCAGATACCCTTCCATGTCTATGCCCAAATCAGCACTTTGCAGAATACATGCACACCAAAGTCCGTCCATTTGTCTCATTTCACACTTGGCTGTTCTTCTGGGAGACGAGGAGAATACAGCTGCAGAGTAAACCAGTTTAAAGCCTGAGCTCTTGAAACAGATGTGGGTAATACTTCTCCATTTTAAAATAAAGACAGATTATTTCCACAGATGATTTGCAGATGTAATATTTAGCTATTTAAAGACTAGGGTTTTTTTCCCAACACTTTTGGAAGAGCAGTAGAAAATCATATTTGTGGCAGGACTTAAATAGAAATATTAGTGCTGTTGCAGTAGTACCCATTGCAACCATCACATTTTTGCTCTTTGTTTTGGTCAAGGGTTTCCCCTTTTTTGTCTTTGCCTTTTCTGTACCTCACACTTGGCTCTTTTCTGCCTGTGTCCACAGCAGCATCCTCTGAAAGACTGCAGTGATGCCGAGATAGATCTGTGCCAGGGAAGGAACAGAATCAGTGAGCAACAGGTAACAGTTCAAGGTCACTCTGGGCTTTTCCCCTCCAGCACCCAACCTGTCTAAGAAGCAGTACCTGAAAGTTTTTCAGTCCTGATAATCTAGGAGAAGTGGGGCTCATCCTGCTTTTTGTTTTATCTAATCAGCCAGTAAAATCCAGCTAACCAACCAAAGTTTACTGCAGCATGTGCTAACAGGTACAGCACTCAATGCCCAACATTTGAGTTGCCTTCACATGCTTCTAGGAGCATTTAAAAACCAATGAAAATGTTTGCTATTGTATATAGCAGAGAAGGTGCATTGAAAGCATTTCTATTTCTTAATACTTCTGTGTCTTAGGGAAGACACAATGTGCAGGCAATTGCTGCTTATTAAGAAATTTAATCCTACTTTAAGACTCACAAAGAGACCACTGTGTAGATGAATGTGTAGAGAAGAAAATATAAAGAAAATTATATTATGTACTTCTAACTATTTGTGGACTCCATACATTATGACATAAACATTGCTAGGTGAAAGCTTTAAAGAATCTAGGATCATTAAAATAAAATTGTTCATGTTGCTGAGTTGAAGATTTTATACATCCACGTCATGATAATTTTGTCTATAAGCAGAAAAATATTTGGGAAAGTGGGTGGGGTAGATGAATGGTGAATGGATGTTGGCCATTATTGGAAGATAGCAGGCACAGAGGCAAGGACACCAAATCAAAGACAAGAGTAAAATTAATACAAGGGAAACTTGTGGAACATGCCAGAAGCATTATGCATAAAGAATGTCTTAGTTAGATGTAAGCACTAAAACATTTGGGGGTGTGTGGGATTTGAGAAATATCAGGACGAAAGGGATGAATTGTGCTGTCACCCAAAGGAGTGGAACAGAGCCAAAGAAAGGATCATCTGAGGTGAAACAGCAAGTAAAGCTCACTGACTGTGCCATTTATTTGCTTCATATATTCACTTTTAGTTACAGCCATCCATTCATAATTGGCACATGTCCAAAGAAAAATTTGTGAATCTCACAGATTAATAATTAAACCTTTCCTTATTCAATCAATGCAGCATAATTGCCAATTATATTCCAACCCCCCCCCAAAAAAAAAAAATCAAAAGAACCATTGCCTTCACCTCCTACATTAAAAAAAAAAAAAAAAAAATATAAAACAAAAAACCAATCCCAAACCCCAAAAAAAATCCATTGCCTTCACCTACTACATTAAAAAAAAAAAAAAAAAAAAATCTAAACCAAAATCCAATCCCAACCCTTCAAAAATATCCCAATACTCAGAAAAAGAAATCTTGACTATGACACATCCCTTACAGGCGTACTAATTGGGTGCTTCTCAAATGGCATGAGCAAATACTCTGAGACAAATGGAGTTTAGCAAAACCATTTCAAATATGTTTTTTTACTACTGCAAAATCTCCATTCAGTCACCTGTAAAAATTACCCCTGAATTTAAAAAATTATCTCAACTGCCTTGAAATATCAGGAAGAGAAAAAAAAAGTATCTTGGGTAGCTGGATCTTAGATTGATGGAGAATATAAAGAGGGACTCAGAGGGTGGTTGAAGTGAGGACCACATGAAGTGGGTCTCTGAAATGTTCAGTTTAATATACACAGCAGTGAGCAGAGGAGGAGAGAAAAAAGCAGGTATACATACAGAGAGTTATGTTTCTTTAAGTATTTAAAGACGGAAAATTTGAATCTACAGACATTAAAGCCTAAACCTGATAGTCCTACAGTTCATACCTGGAATATTTTCAAGGTTATCAGAGTTAACCACAAGCCAGTTTATCAGACATGGACTCAGCTCATTTCTTGCTTAGTCCCAAACCATTATTTTAGCCATTACCTGTGCAGTGCTGTAAAAGCAACACCAAGTTTGTTTTCAACTGCTAGAAACTTTGACAGTTCTGCAGGAAATGGGTAGCCCTTTAAAAAAAAAGAATTGTATGAATAAATTTGCAACTAAGCTATGCTATCACAGAAACCAAACTTCTAAAACTATGTGACCAAAGGCTGAAAATAATGACTGAGAAAAAAATTGTGAAGTTGCTATGGTAACTATTAACAATTCAGACAGGCTGTTGATATGAGACCTTATTAAATATGTCAAACCAAACATTTTATTTATAATTTAAAACTCCAACGTCTACCCTTTACTGTTAACAGAAATTAAAAAGAAATTCAAGATGTAACTTAATAAAGACTTGAAATTTACGGCTGAGACAACACTTTCATTCTACCTTGTCACTTCATACATTCTAAAAGACCTTTGAAAGTCCTTTTAGGCTAAAATATTCTATGCTTGGCCACAGCCCGGAGAAAGGCAGAAGCAAACCCATTTGCCTTCTTTAGAATTATCCACTTTGGAAGGGAGAGAGATGGGAGTGTTTTGATTTTTAGCCCCAACTTAATCACTGTGGTGTTTAAAGATCACATTGTGACTGTGCACTCTACACTGCTGCCCTTACTTGGAATCAGTTACACTTGCTCCATTGTTCTTGCCTCCGTGAATCTAGTGAACTTAACAGGAAAAGCAGCAGGAACTTTCCCAGAAATCCAAACTTTTTCAAGACTCCAGTTCTGCAAAGCACTGATATCTTTACTGACATTACTCATGTGCTTGAAATTAGGCATGAGATTAATTCACAATGTGATCTAATTTATTCTGTGGTGCATTTGCAATCCTTGAAAGAACATTAGCACATTCATGTTGTGCTACAGGAGCCAAGATTCTCCCTTTCTTGTGGCCTTGTTGGACCCTGGGATTAGCTCAGCTGGTTAGACAGGGTGCTAATGATGCCAAGGCAGTGGGCTTGATCCCTGCATGGGCCATTCACAAGAGCTGGACTTGATGACCCTTACAGTTCAGAACATTCTGAATGTGAACTGGAAGAACTGTAGGTGCTGGGGCTCAACTGAGGACTTGTTGAAGGATCCCAGAGTCCACACAGCTTGGCTGACAGATGGCCTCTGAGACCATGGACACTCCACACCCCCAAGTGCCAGCCTTGCAATCCTGACCCATCTTTGGGCTCCCTTATGCCCAGAATGATGCTTGGATCCTGGCTGTGAGAGCAGAGCGGGGTCCAAAGGGCTGTGTGGACCTACAAGTACCAGCTGCCATTGGAGGCTAACTTGTGTCCAACTCATCGTGTGCTGTGAGGAATTAGATGTGCAGTGGCGACATCTTTGTGAAGCCCTGGGTGCTGCCATGGTCATCAAAGATTTATTTTAGGGATAATTGGAAGCTCCAGAAGGTGCTGGCATTTCTCTTAAGAGGGGAGTAAGAGTAAGCATAAGTGTTATGAGTTGGTTGAGTCACTGTGTGACCATGCAGTGAGGGGCTGTGGGAAGGCACATTCCCAGGAAGGCAAAAGCTATAACCACTGGAGAACTTGCAAATTTTTGGACTTATCACACAACAATGCTGAAATGGCACTGATCTATTAATAAAATGACTTTTTTTCCTGTGGAGAAAGCCTGCAACACAGTGTGGACCCACTATCCAGCTAACTAGCTGGATGATACTTACCTAAATATCAGATATATACCTAAGATATATCAGCTGTTTTTATTTTACAGTCCAAATAAGTTATCTGTAATATTACTGTTGTTATCTATGTGAATTGTATTTCTTTGAGCAAGATGCATTAGTAGAGAGTGTGGATTTCTGTTTAGTGGAATGTGCACTTTTCAAATGTCAAACTGCATTTTGCTTGAACCTCAGAGTGGGCCTTATGTGACAGTGTTTCCACAGGCAAGGCTAGCTTCAGAGATTTCCAACTCCCCCTCTCCTGAACCACCATGCAGTCATGACCTTGGTGCTGTAATTTCCACACCTTCAGAAGTTTCAGATACATCTGCTTCTGGTGTCACCCACTAGCTCGAGTTTTAAATAAAAGTTGCACTGGCAAACCTCCCCTGTGAAGACTTCTTCTAACCATCACGACATTTCAGCCTTCCTCCCAGAATAAAATGCATAAACACAGGGTCCCAAAACCAATCTATGTTTTCCTTGATGACCATTTTAAATATAGCTATTAATTCCTAATCCAGTTAAAATTTGGCAATTGCATATTTCTGCAGAGGTCCTGGTTACTGTTTACTTCATACATATGGCAGGCTAATGCATGCCTCTATTCATACAATTATTTGCAGGTGCTGCTAAATCCCTTGCAATAAAATAGCCTACATCTAATATTTCTAATTAGCTTATTTAGTAATCATGAAGGAAACACAGGAAACATTTAGTGCTGTCCTCTCAGATATCCTTAAAAATGAGGAATGTCACTGCGGGCATGTCCTGATGTGGCTGTTTTTTCAGCCCAGTCAGGATGCATCATTTAAATGTGACTGTGATCATAGCCCCATTGTGCCTGCCAATCCCAATTAGCAGAATCAACCGTCCTAGGGGGCAGTTTATTGCTGCATGTGCAGCTTACTGGGACATGGAGCAGCAGCCTTGCAGTCTCCAGGCCTCTGCAAGGAGCCCTGCCTCTGGGAGCAGTGCTCAGCTTTTCTCAGCTGTGAAATCTCTCTGTTGCAAGATATGTTCCTGTCACATACTTTCCTTATGGCAGGCTGAATATTTCCCTTTCTTGATGACTCCAATATCATCAGTTATATCTAGATGAACAGGAATATATTCAGAAGATAGCCCTGCTGTTAAAGTTACCATTCAGCCTTGAAAACTAGGGCAGGTTGGATTATCACTGAAAACATTTGGTTTGTATCAGCATAGAGTTATTACATCTGAAAACAAAACAGCAACAGGCTTTTTTCACTCCAAACTGATGTGTATGCCCTGTTACATTTGTCAGCACACAGTTGAGACATCCACGTTGTATCACATAGATACAACATAATTCATCTCTGAGGTTCCTCTGTGCCACAGCACCAGCTCTCTTCTACCAGTGTCAAGCAATTTTACTTGTGGTGAATAGAGCAAATAATTCCCCTTTATCATACAAGACCTTTTCTGGCAAAAAGATAGCACCAAGAATTTCAGCAGCAACAACCAAAAGGCCTTGCATAGTGCAAAATATATGAAATATCTTTTTGTATCTCCAGGGACTTTCCCTAGGTTCTGTAGCAGACAGAGTGCAAAGAGATTGTTCACAGCTCTTTTGTTCTTTCATCTCTTCTCACCAATTTTCATTTAAAATCAAACACTTCTGCTGGAGACAAAAGGTATATTTTCTGGCTTCATATCCTAGAATTTCTGTAAATTGTTCTTGCACATGTCTGTGGCTGACATACAAAATATGCAAACTCTTCTCCTGATTTATGCTTTATGCTCTGCATGGAGTCTGTATAATTGTGGAAAAAAAAAACCAAAAACCAAACCCAAAAAGTAGTTTCTCTTGAATTTTAGAAAGTAATGTACACTGTTTGAAAAAGAATCCACAGCTTCTTACTGCTACCCTCACTCGAACAGTTCATTTCCACCATATATCTTGTAAAAAAACCTGAAAGAAACCCCAGAACTTTTTTCAACAGACCTAGTTATGAATCTTAGCATCAGAGAAGGCTTCCTGTTCCTACCACTGCATTTGGTAACAAAAAAAAAAAGTTGGGAATTAAGTTTAGGAAATTCATTAAAGGCCACTTTTCCAAATGGACTTACAACCAATCTTTTAACTACAAAACTCTGGGCCAAATTATCAAAAGAGCTCACCTCCCATTTGGCACAAGATTAAGGACAGACTTTCAAAGCATTTAACCACTTGAAGTTCTCAGTGTGACACCACTGGCCAGATTTCCAAACTTTCCACTCACTTAAGGACCTAGAAATGAGCTGAACTCCTTTGAAAACAGTTATTGGTTTTGGACATTTCAAACCTATATTGTATTGAATGCAATCCAGAGACTACACTACTTGAAGTATTCATAATTACTTGATAAAACACAAGTGTTTCCTTCAATTTTTCCATCCACAGTTTTTTGCATTCCTCAGAAAATTTCTGGATATTTAAGCATAAAGTTTCCTTTCTTTTCAGAGTTCTTACTCAAAAGCCCAGATAAAATTGCCGTTGTTGATTTACTGATAGCTCAAGTAACTTCCACCCTTTCTCTTCCAGATTCATAATCACCCTCAGATTAGCTCTCTTCACAACCAGTAAATTCCTTAATTCCCTTATAAAAAAGACTTTGAAACAACACTTCTGCTAGGGAACCATTTTTATCTCTAAAATTATACTCATTAGAATTTAAAGATACTGAATGAAATAGAGCAATCTCAGATCAAAGTAGCCTGCTCTTAACTACATAAAAACAAATTAGAGCTACTAATGAGAAACAGGCAAACGCATCAAGGACCAAAATTATTAACTTACATTTAGCAATTATTTTGACAACTTACTAAAGCAAGACTGGATAATACTGACCAGCTTTTCTATATTAAAGCTTATTATATTTACATAAAGGAAGAAATGACAGTTTGGTTATTTAGCAAGATCTCCCTTACCAGTAAAGAAAAAGCAGCATTCTTATCAGAAATAAATTGACCATGACAAAACATGACTTTCTAAATTATGTTTTCTGCATATCAGTATGGTGGTACTATTGATTCCATAGTAACAACCTGCAGTCTGATCACAAACCCAAATGTTTAGCATTTGACTACATGCAGTATTAATTCATTTAAAATCAGACTAGACTAAGCTTTCTATTTCACTGTGATTTATCTGTACTATCAGGGAGATTTTGGAGGTAAGCTTCTTTTATCTCCAAGTTTAATTATTTTTTTACTTTTTTTTTTTTCCCCTTCTGATATGGTTTCAGTTATTAAAAAGGCAGTGGAAGATGGGAAAGTTTCAAAGTACATACAAGGCCAGAATGAATTTCAAACAAGAAGAAATAAGGATTGAGACACCTATAATAAGGGAGTTAAGGAATCATGGAATTCAGGTTGGAAAAGACCTTTAAGATCATAGAGCCCAACTGTTAACCCAGCATTGTCAAATCCACCACTGAACCATGTCCTCAAGTGCCACAACTACAACTCTTTTATACAGAGTGAACAGTTCACCATCCAAGCCACAAGCAGCCACTTTTTTTCAAAAGGAAGTTCATTCTTCATTTTTGGCAGCAGAGATTAGGGTTAGCATGTTAATGCTATATGGAGTCAAAAGGTCTACAGCCTCCAGAAAATTCTATATATCCAAAGGCAGACCTGCAAGTATATTTAATGAAATCAAGTATAACATTTAAACACATTAGTGAGCTCCACACTAGCTGTACTTTGTATTTTAACAATAGAGTTTGATAGAATGACAGTGCTGAACAAACAAATCATATTTATCACTTGCTGCAGTATGAAGATTATTTGTATTCAGACTCAATTCTGTCTCAGATTTAACACACTCATGGACCAAATAAAGATATCTTGTGAGTTATCTCATAATATGCAGGCAGAGGGATGGTAATATGTATCTGCTGTTGAATGTCCACAGCCTGTCTAGGATAGCTGCATGTCCTGTGCAGTCTCTATCAATATATAATACAAAGCTATTCAATCTTGATATTAAAAAGTAATTTTTTTACAGTGAGAGTAATAATTCATGGAAGCAATCTCCCTAGAACAGGTAGAGTTCCTGTCATTGGAGAATTTTAAGATGTGATTGGGCAGGGTGCCAGAAAATCTTATTTAGGATCCCTTTGCCACAAAAGATTGGACCAGATGATGTCTTAAGGTGCCCCCCAATGCGAGCTGTTCTGTGGCTCTCAGTGATAGCGGTAATGTTCTGCAGGTATCCACAGTAAGGTGCAGAGGCTGCTGCCACAGAGAAGGCATGCCCCACTCATGTCTTCATCTTTGCCCTTCTGAACCCTTGTGCTATCACAACAATGCTTACTATCCTCTTACACATTTAGATAAATTTAGTGTTTCATTATTTTCTTTTTATATTATGAATGATGAAGCAGAATAAAAGCTTAAATTCTGGAACACATTTACATGGAGGAGGAAATTGGAGGAAAAAAAATTCCAACACCCTAGCAGTTATGTGGCAGTTGGCATGGCAAATTACCATAATCATCTTAAAAACGTTTGCAAATACATCATCACTACTTCTTTTCTTCTAGGTGTGCAAAACTACTCTGTGCCTTGTAATTCTGGGATACTGATAAGACATTTCAAAGAGTAACTAGAGCCTTAGAAAATACTCGAAGACAGACATGTACAAACAATTACCCTTCTAGTAGAGAGTGGAGTGCATCCTGAACTTAACAGTGAAGTTGAGAACTGAAAAAATCCACAGGGTATCTCAAAAGGCTGGATGATATGACTGATCAGTGAGGTATAGTTCCAGCCTGTGGGCACGTCCTAGTGGATATTCATTTTACAGATCAGCTACCAGCAAGAAATACTTACCTCAGGCTGATGAAGAGGGCTGCATGTGATAGCACAGCCAGGCACAGCAGAATTAACTGCATGAACTCTTTCATGGAGGTGAAGGTTGTGCTCACCTTTTTCCCTGCTCACAGCCCTAGGGGAGCACTGTGAGCTCTGTGCAGGCTCCCACAGCCCTGCTCCTTACTGATGCCTGGGGGCAGTGGCTCAGGCACTTTGGAGATTAATCCAGGTAATGCTTTAGAAAAATACCAGGAGCTGTCAGCAGCTCACCGGTCTGGCCAGGGCTAAGGCTGGTAGAGCCACCTTGGGCAAGTTCTGGGAGCTTGTCCCTGCTGGAAGGGCTCCTCCTCTGCAGCCTGTGACTGTGCCCCAGGGCACCAGCAATTTCCCACTGGCCAGGACTTTACTCCTGCTGTCTTACAAGCTGCTGCACACACGAGGATGTTACCACAGTGCTGACGTGGAAGTCACACATCCCCTTCCTGCAGTCAGCATCTGGGGGGATGCTGTCTACCTTAAGAGAGCTGATTTCTGGATACTTCATTTCATATTTCCTCTGGTTTGTATTGTATTTTTGGGCCCCTGGCCCAGACTGTGTCTTGAAGAGACCTCAAGCCAAATTCTGTTTTCAGCTACAATGCAGCTGTTCTCAATGAATTGCTTTGACTTTCACTGCAGTCTTCTGGATTAGCACAGTAGTAATAAAGGTAGAATTTGGATCATTGCATTCTTTCCCTGCCATCCAAAGTAAAAGCAGGTTAACAGATTTGCATCACAGTGCATCAGAGGAGGGGTTCTGAAGAAACACAGAAAATGAGCCTTGACAGATGAAAAAAGAACACCCAAAACCAGGTAGCTCAATTCAAATGACGAAATCTGCTTATCTGACTTTTCTTGGTTTTATCTGTCAACAATATTTAACTATAAATATATTTTTAAAAATAACAACCATAAAGAATGCAACAATTTTTAAACAATCTGGGGGAACTTTAATCATATTCAACTAAAATGCTCACTCAATTCTCAGATCTAGTTTAAACTCTTATTTTTGTTCTTCTGCAAGATTCATGTGAAAAGCAACTATAGCCTGGGGTTTTGAAGTTGAAAGATTATAATTTGGCCTTCTGGCGTGTATCTTTGTCTGTTTTTTAATCTCTATATGCCGTCTTTCAGCTTTAGAGAGAGACCAATTGATGTTCCCTGAAGCATGTATATTCTTTCAACACCATAGAAGAAGTCAGCCATTATCATTTTCGATCTAAAAATTTTATTCTCTTTATTTTCAAATTAATTTAGCTTACTAATTCAATTGGCCATGTCAGGTTCAAAAAACAAGAATTAATGTAATCTGATTGCTATGGCTATCTATAGGCTCTTTGTCATACAGCCTGATATCTGAGTGTGATACAAATATACTCAGCAAAACCAGACACCTCAAATGGCTTAAGAGATAAAACCCTTTAAATAAGCTTGAGACAGATCTGAATTTATTTAAATGTCTGATTCTAAATGTACTTATGCCTGGTAGTAATGTTTACCATCTGCCTGATTCTGTCTGATGAGGTAATTGTAAATCTATAAATAGCTTAACATATGCTGCACATATTCTGGCCTTAAATATAACAGCCTTTGTGTAAAACAACTGGAAATAATAAGAAGGGATATTAGTTTGGGCACTATTCAGGGTAAGATGAGAAAGAAGTATAAAGTGTTTTCACTTTGTATTATTTGTATCTTCTCCTGCAAAGGCCTGGTAAACCCAAAGCATTGTTTATAGGCCCTGTTCTCACGAGCTGCCAGTACTTTCTGTGATTCATACCTACCAAAACAAGCATTTGAAATGTCGTAAAGCAGTTACAGTCAGAGGACTGTGTACTGTAAACCAACATGAGAACTACATTCGTTTAAGATGAACAAATAGTTTTTACATTTTTTCACATGGCAGAAGACAGAAAAATGATGAACAGGCATGGTGAGCATTAAAGCTTATCTTGAAAGAATTGCTTTACAGCCAGATTAGGGGATTCTTGACACGACTGCACCTACAGCCATTGTACGAGCAGTCAAAGTGCTGTTTCATAATTACAACTAAGAATACCATTAAAGCCAATTATCTACTGAAGGAATTGTAATTGCTCATGTGCACTCACCTAGAATGAAACCACAGGAAAGGAACAATGTGCTCGAAAATCACACATCTTTTGAAACCACACTTACTGGCTCAGCTTTTTTGCCTACATGGTGGTGAGACCATGAGATGTAACCACAGAAAGCCTTATGGTTGGGTAACTGGGTAATGCTCTCTTCTGGATCACTTAGCAAAATCATTTCTTAGTTCTTAGAAAAATCCTTTAGTTTAGAGATCATATTTTCTCTCACATTATTCATGTTTCAGAATCAAGACTGCCCTGCAGATTTCAATGAATCAGCCTGGGAAATCTGACATTACCCTGCTTATTCAAGCAATCATTTCAGCTCATTACAATGGCACCCCAGCGAAGGTGGGGGGGAAATGATACACTACCAAATTAGAAATAAAACAGTGAGTCACACTGCAAACCTCCTTCAAGTGGCATGGTCAGTCTCTATCTTGTCTGTAGTGTTGATACAAAGCTAAAAAAAGGGCTTAAATATGTATATGGATTCAGCTGCCCACTCCAAACAAAATTCTTCATGTGGAAAGCTAAGAGCAGGGATATTCTAAGGCTTCTTACTGAACACTGGGTTCATTGAACAGGATGTTGCCTGTTGTACTGTGAACTGTGTGTCACATGTGTAAAAAGGCAGTTATTGTATATGCTGCACCATTAATTTGTCCCTGATGTTTATATGGGCTTTTGATTTGATTCACTGAAAAGTTTTGCTCCATTTGTATTTAATGAGGGCTCTTCCTGAGCATCTGTTTCTTGACCTTCAAAGCCCTCACCTGGCCTGGGATTCTCCCTAGGTTATTCAGTATCAGCATGAAACTTTTGGAAAGTAGGTGAGAAAAAAATGAACCAATTTCCATCTGTGTGCAACTACGCCCAACCAGACATCTTTATACCATGTGAGGGGCTGGACTTCAATCAGGCAGGACTGAGAAGCTGAATGGAACGAGGAATTCTCTGAGAAAGCTCATCTCCCCTAGAACTATCATTATTTTGAGAGTGCTTGCACATATTATGTAAATCTTCACACTGCTTTCCAACGCCCTGTGAGTCAGGACACTGGGTGACCTTGGATCAAAAGGTGCCCAGATCTGCCTGTGACACCACACAGTGCATCCCAGCCCTCGCAAGGAGCTTGCTGTCAATCTGCACACTCACACTGCCAGAACACAGCAGCTCCGACCACCTGAGGCAGCCCACAGAGGAGCCGCCACGGTGAACAGGACTAACAGTGAGAACAGCAGCAAGAAGGCAAAGAGAACACTGCAGAGGAGGAGAAAATTGCTCACAAATATGCAGAAAAAGTGATTTTAATGGGAGGGGAAAGCAAGACATGGAGTGCACTAAAGAAATTCAGAGCACTACTTATTATTTTTAAAAATACTTAAATTAAAAGCACTACCACAATACCCATCAGTGCAGTTAATTATTTGTTCTACAATCATGAGACAAGGATACACAGATTAAAAAGGGGCAGATACTTATAAACCAGTTTCAGAAATCCATTAAGGGTATTCCTGGCATCTTCTGTATCTCCAGTTACATGGAGGTCTGAGCTATGCATTGTCTGCCTTGGCAAGTGGGTGGATGGTGGTGGGAGATGAAATAAGGAAGCAGGGTCAGGTGATCCTTCACTAATAAAAGAATAATTCAGTTTACAGTTCACAAAATTCATGTCAGTTGAGCTCAGATTGTTATTTTGTTTTCAATAAAATAGACTATGCAACTTTTTTTCTTTTTGACTCCTAAGGTAAAAGGTCTAGCTAGCCATCTAAATATGTGAACCTCCTCATCATTTCCTGTGATTTTTTTACAACTTCACAATAGGGCCAAAGCCACTTTTCTTTTATATGAACAACTTCAGGAATTTTACCTAGTTTGCAACTGTGAACAGATTATGGCCTTCATTTCTTTTGTATCCACTTGTTATGTATCAATTTCTAACATAAAGGCAGAATGGAGCTCATATCAAAGCAGACTGTGCTTCCTGTCCCTCTAAAGTAGTGACATATGCTAGAAAGAAAGTGATGAGGTCCAAGAAAATAAACAGACAGAACATGCGGAAAGCAAAATACCAAACTGTTCTAATTTAGTTGTGTATCTCTACTGGCTTCCCATATTCTCAAGGAAACAAAAACTACAGATTTCTTATATAGCTGGAATGTCAGGAGAAACCTACTTCAGAGTAGGATGCTTTACAGAGACATAATTAAAAGCCTTTATGATCTTCATGCTATGTTCAGATTGGTTAGTCACCACCCAAGACACAGAAATAAGTTCCAAAGAAGTCTTCCAAAGGAGTTCTTCCCAATGAAGTTATGATAAAATTCAAGTGGTATCTTTCTCCCACTTTAGGACTTGAAGTCAAAACTTGCTGTGCCAGGGAATGTTAATGGATGCAACACCCTGGTAGATCTAAAGGATTTTCTGCCACATTGCCAAGACCTCATCTGAAGAAAAGCTCCTGGAATATCCATTCAGTTTAAATCACTGCTGGTCCACTGAAATCAACAGGATTTCCTCAAAACTGGGCCAGTGTAAACCAAAAACGAACTCTGGGCAGAAATGCCAGCATGTCTTGACTGTATATTCCAAAAGGAAAAGACCTGATGCACTGGGATGAGGGAAAAGGCAGAGGATGGATCTGCAGGGTGTGCAGCAATTCCCGAGGCAGTGCCATGAAAACAACGTATCACTTTATTTTATCATAATTTACCATTGTCTAAATGCCTACACAGAAACATTTGCTTTTGTCTTTAGTTTATCTGTCCCTGGGTAATTATTAAGATAGCTGTGGTTACTGTGCTGATCTAAGGTACTAGGCAAACATTTTGAAACATTTAGAATTGCTTCATTTATGGCAGAAGGGAAGCCAAAATTACTTCTATCCTTGTTCTCTGCTATCAGTCTAATGATATGTGCTGGAACAGCCTGGGGCCAGGAATATTAGATAACTGCTTTTACAGAACAATGACTTTGTGTCAAAGCCCAAAAGTGGGGGCTGTTCCACCTTCCTTTTTTTNTGAAAGGTATTTAAAACAAGACCATAAAAAATGAAAAATATTTGTCACTATATTTCATACACATGCCCACTTCATCTTTCCTTGCACAGTGACTCCATTTCTCCTTCAATCATCTTTTGAAGACTTCTTCTCTAACTCTTCTCTGATATAGATAAATTTCACTCCATCTTTGGGGCAATGTGAGCTTGTAGACAAAAACCAGGGTTTGTAACATGGAATCCTCAGGGCTACCTCCCGAACTTCCTTACACTAGTAAGGGGTTGCAAGAGTACAGGAATCCATCCTTGAGGGAGGCACAGGAGGAAGCAGAAAATGTTATGTGCAGTGATGCAAGGAAGGAGAAAAGTGTTACATTTCTGTATCAGTAGCTAAATCACACTGTACCATGGATCAACTGTCACCAGTTACAGTGCTCTATTTCAGCAACAGAGATAAGGATTTCAAATAACTATTACCAAAATCCAGATTGTTCATAGTAACTGGGACACAAAAGATGAAATGAAATAAAAAAAAATTGTCATTGAGTTTAAAAGGGGAATAATCTGGCACATGCGCTATCTTGCCTTTGCAATACTTTGGGGGGAATTTAATGGAAAATTGTAGATTTTCCCCTTGCCATTTACCTGAATCTACCCTGAGAGTTGCTTAAGGTCAAATCAAAAATTTGACTATAATAAATATTAAGAAGATCATTACATTTAATTAACTTCCAAAGCACTTCAGTCAGGCCTCTAACTGAATAAGACTTTCCTTTTGAAGGAATATGGCAAATAGCACCAGAGCTGAGTTTTGTTGTATAGTTAAATTAAGGATCCCATAATTCTAACATATTTCATAGAAACAACACCACGGCATTTTGGTTGTCATGATACATGGAGATGAACAAAAGATCAGGGACAGACTCTGGGCTCTGGAAATAGAGTTGTATGGATCATGGAGAAACTTGGATGCAAACCACCAAGACAGACACTGCACTTGGAGGGGACAGGAACAGACCTGAATTAAGAATTTCAGCAGCTACAGGGGCTGAACAATCTAAAATTTCTTAGAACAGCACATACATCACCTGTTGGTATATACAACACCCAGCCAAGGCAGAAATTTTTCTCCACACAGACTGCCATAAGAATGGTACATGACATTTGGTAGCCACATAAACCTATTGCTGCTGGAAGAACAGATTCAAGTTATGCAATTTCATGTTTGGTACGGTCTTTATAATGAGCAAGTGGATTCAAAGTTTTAATCCTGCTAGCAGGTGACCTTTTCAAAATTCTGTAATTTTTTACTGCCTATCAATTTTGTTTCTTTCTTCCAGGCTCCTGAGATTGTAATCAAAGATGAATAGGAGTTGCCAGAGAGTAACTGAATACTGAAAAAGCCAAAGCCTTAAAGATGGCTTTCACTAATGCAGCCATGATATCTGATTTTTAATAGATTAGGTGCAAATATGCACATTAGCAAACTAAACAATGTAGTAATATCCACAAAGAATAGGTTTCATCGATTAAATAATAAATATAGTGTCTTATTATGCTTTTGGGGAAGCAGAAATATGAAAAGCAATGCATGCATTTTTGAATTATAAGAAGAGGGAATATTGGCAAATCTTTCAACAGCTGTTTATCATGAAAAAGAAGTTACAGTTACCATTCCCCAGCCATGCACTCTGAAAAACCAAAAACTGTACATTAATAAATTATAACAATGATGCATGAAGCTAATATAAAACTTTTGAAGGCGGTTTCTTAGTCCAGAGGGAGTTGTCAAATTTGCTATTTGTGACTTTAATGTTACTTGAAATTTCTTCTAGGGCATTTAAAACTCCTTTTGTGACTCTTCATCAGCAGTTTCACAGACAGCAAAGGCCTTGACAATATACATTTTCACTTTCTGCATGGCTGACGGACTTCATATGCTATATCCAATTTAAGGGCAGAGCAGTAGATTACATTGCTAGAATATAGAGAGCCACTGCCATTGAGACTGAATCATTGCTGTTTATAGTAATTCTTACTATTTGGTTTTTGACAGCCCTTTGTGACTGGAATAAAAGATGATGCTGAGATTATTGTCAAGCTACTGTAATAGCTAGTAGTGCATGAAGTCTGCAGCAGATGGACTTGAACTTATGAGCTCTCAGATTCTCAATAGCCTTTCAAATGAGCAGTGTTCTCCTTGGCCATGTGTAAAGCGACTGGCTTTGACAAACCCTTATTTCAGAAGATGAAATACTATTTCAGCCAGCTTTCTTTGTTCTATTTGAAATGTTTTATAGCACTTAATTTGAGAGGTAGCTTAGAATTGAAGAGAACAAATTGATTTTCAGTTGCATGAGGTAAACTATGTTACAGGTACATCCAAGCTGAACAATAACAAAGTGACTTGACATTGTCTGAACGCTTCCACAAGTGCCCCCCAGCCATTTCCATTACAACACACAATTGCTAGAAATCTTCCTTTGGCTAAAGTAATAATTCTCCTCATGAATCCCACTAATTCACAGGCCTTTAATCTGACAAATAAGAGGCAATAGTAAAAATTTGTTTGGCATATGCGATCCCAGAAGGATTCTCTCGAAACACAAACAACTGCTATCGACTTGGATGCTGTTTTAGCTGCTGTCAAGAACATGGACAGACAGCAACCATCTTGTATTGCTGCAGGAATGTCTTACACCTGATTTGTCTCAGTAAAGACCCCTTAAAAAAGCACATTTCTCTCAGGTCACCAGTTTACTGATTCTTTGTGCAGTGCAAACCAAGTGTCCTTTGTGCACAGTCAGCTGTTCCTGCTAAAAGGGGGCAACACAAACCCACCAGAGTGAGCTGGATTTCAGCAGTTCTCTGGACCCAACCAATGCACACCTACAGCCCCAAAGCCAAATGAGAAATGTTCCAAAGGCTGGTTTAAAACTTTGTCAGATTATTTCTTTTGACAATATTTTGCATCTTTATATTAGGATCCATTACTCCTGCAAACCTTTTGCCCCGTTTTGCATATCATGATTCTTTCTTTATAATCTAGCATTACAATTTGATCTTTTATTACATTGCTGCTGTTCAAGATTCTATAGTTAAAGTTGTGTCAGCACTTTTACTACAAAACCCATTTATGAGGGGTTTATAACACAGCTATAAAGATGTACTATAGAATTGAAAGGTGGTGTACAAAGTCTCAGCATGGGGCATTGTCTTTTTTTATCACTTTTTAATAAACAAATTAGGCTTGCTATTTTAAGCCTTTATGAGTGTAAAGCAATTCCAGTTTATAGGTTATTGCCTATATAACGTGGCAATCAACTGTTATTAAAAAAAAGTAAAATGAAACAACTTATAAGTACTATGATTAAAAGTGATTATGGAAAAAGTGTAACTTTGCAACAGTAAAGGCAGGCAGATATAAGTTTTCTTCTGAGTGAGCTGTACACTGAGAATGTGCTGAGCTTTACAAACCCACTTTTCTCAAAGCAATGGGGGAGTCCAGCTTGGGATGCAAAGTGTGAACCTGGAATGAATTCTCCTGGAATTTCTTGTGCCGTGCTTGTGTTGCAAGGACACTGGTTCCCAGTTTGAGAACACAGGGTAATGCATTCTTTTCTCCTCAACTGTCATTTGAGTTGGCTTTCTGAAAAAACGTTTTCAAGTGAGTACTTTCAAAGGGCAGGTTGCTTGTGCTCCTCATGGATGTTGTGTGTTTTAATAAAATCATACTGATGTGGGTCAATGAAGGCTCAAGAGTGCATGTTTTGGACTGTTGTTTACCCTCATTACTTGCCATTCTACACCTAACTTAGCAATGAGAACATTACCTATCTGCTGGTTCTGCTCAGTCACATCCAGCACTATGTTTTGAGGCTCTCTGCAATACCCCTCCGTGGCTCACAACGTACTCCTTGGTTGAGCAGCTTTCCTTGATCAGCTGCTCCAAGACACTTGGGTTTGATGAAGAGTTCCAGCTTCCCATCAGTGACTCACCCCCAAGAATAAGGGCCCAGTAGCCAACTCGGGACCCACAGGTCTGGAATAACATGGAATAATGAGTCCAGACGGACTGCCAGAGAAAGCTAGCCATGCTGCTTGCACTACTCAAACCAGCTTGGACTCCATCTTCCTGCAAGTCAAATGTTGCACCTTGGAGACATCCTTAGATATACACATTTCCCTAGACAGGCTTGGTGATAGACTGGGAGTGCTCCACTAAGTCAGTACATCTGTGAGTTCATCCATGGCCCTGGATTTGGCTGTGGTGTGATGAGTCTGGGAGACTGGTTTCAAAGTATGCTGACCATAAAGGGGATTCAAATAAAAAGAGAGCACTGGCTATAGATGTGGATGTGTGCTATCTGCAAAAAAATCAACAGTAAAATTCTAAAGCATCCCATGGTGTCTCTACACTGGGAGCAGATGTAAATGTAAAGCTGCACCTGTGAATGTCCTGGGTGAAATGCAGAGGGCCAATTCAGATACCAAGAGGGAACTGCACCAGTACAAACTTCAGCCCAGGCTGCTCATACCTTCCAAAGGCTTTGGGAGCTTCTCAGCTGAAGTATGTGCTGCCAGAGTTTTGGCTATTAGCACTGTTACAAGTGAGACAACAGATGTGCTACTGCCTGCAGTGCAGAGAGCCCTGAAGTCCAGGTTCTGCTGGCTTTTACTGAATCATGGATCTGAAGTAATTTTAAAATGTTAATATCTTGCATTCAGTGAAATTTGGGCTGTCTTGGATTCTGATCATGCAGGCAATACACAGATAACTTTACACATGGGACTTTCTCAGAGCTGCCTAAATTACAGTATGTTATTACAAACTCCAGTGAAGGCTGGCACAGAAATCAGGAATGATTTTTAAAAACAGACCACAAATTCCAAAGGAATAACTAAAGGCAATGAGGGGAAAAAAATTAAAAATCTGGTTTTACAATGGTGCTAGCTACATAGTAACAGAAGATCTCTTGTTATACCTCTCATAATTGCTGTGTATTAAAAAGAATTAATAAAATACAAATATACCTTCAGAGGAGATGAAACTTCAATTGTCTGCACATAAAGTACCTGTGATGTATTTAAATAACCTTGTAACAGATTAACTACTAAATATATATTCCAATATACCTGGGAAGGAATCAGTAAATTTGTGATATTTTCCTAAATATTTAAAACATCACTGCTTAGGCTAACAATATATTTCTACCAATTTAAAAGGTTTTGTAATTATTTAAAACAGCTTAACTAGCAAATGTAGAACTGCACAATCACCTCCCAGCGACCCTGGATTTTTCCTCTCCTTTGCAAGGAAGGCTGCTGGCAGCAAGGTTGTTACACGAACTGACAAAAGCAAGTGGAGACAGCGAGCTGTGCTTTTATTTAAGTCTCTATTCTTCCATGCCACTCAGCTTCAATCCTGTGCCTGGCAAAACATCATCAGTATTCTCTGCCTCTTTTAACTAAAGGAAGCAAATCAAGAACCAGACAGGCTAATGGGAACTGAACCTCATTTCTTGGCCTCTCGCTCAACCTGGGCAGCCAAACGGAAAGCAGCCACTTCTGCAGGCCCCGTGCTCCCCTGCCAGCTGGGAAGGCGAGCACCTCCCCACTCCGGCTCCGCGGCAGGCAGCACGCAGACTGCTTCCCCGGCTGTGCGCGCCGGGAGCCAGCTGGGAATCTGACTGCTTCTCCAGGTCTCCTGTCCACTTGCCAAACTGAGTCTGCAGGGCTCCTTTTCCACTTGCCCCAGCCAGTTAGGAGGTGATCTATAGTGCTATTATCACAGCTAGCTAAACAGGCCAAAAATCCCCACACAAAAATGAAATTTTGGTGAGGTTCCACAAGAAGGGGGACCGAAAGAGGAATTTAATAAGGAAAGGGCATCCTCTGCACCTTTTCTGAGTTCCCTGTGAGTTGAGTCATATTTAGGGGCTGTATTTCCAAGCTTTTTCCTGTTAACACTTAATCTGAGGCATAGTCAACTAGAAATACCAGAGACACGTTAGAAAGAGGAAACTGAAAAAGCAACAGCTACTGCCTAGAGCTGGTTGAAACGTTTTCAACAAAACCTGAAACTCCATGAAACCCACCTCGTTTCATATTTCACTGCAACTTGAAACTCAAACCAGATTTGTTGAAAGGTTCTCTGAGGATTGCGGTTCCAGTCACAACTGGCCAATCCATTTATAGTACACAACTTTATTAGACTAACGGAGGGCCAGTACAGCTGGGCTCTGTTTCACAATTCTGAAACCTAAAGGAGAAGGGCAGCTTGTCCTGCATACTGTCCTGTGAGGCCTTGCCAGACTGAGCCCAGGGAAGAGCCCCACCTCCCTCACACAGACATGCAATGGCAAGACAGGAAATAGCCCCTCTTTTCCATTTCCTTATAGCATATAAGGACTCAGTCCTTATATATGGGACCAAACAGTTAAAAGTCCCTCAGAGATTAGGAACCAGTGGATGCACAGGTGCAAGGAAAGAAGCATCCTTCTTCCCCATCAGGAGAGGACAGATTGTTCCTGCCACACACAGGCCACAGCAGCCTGGTCTTCGGCCCATTTCTCTTCTTGCAGTTTGTCCAAGATTGGGTTACTGTAATCACCTGAATTAGCTGCTGCATTGAGTGACTCGACAGATGCAAGCACATAAACAAATTCTGCCTCTGAACTCTTACAGGCAGTTCTGTTGTCATTCATGTTCTGTGTCTGCACAGCTTCAGACAGCACAAAAGAGACCATTTCTGGTCAGTGAGTCACTGGTCATAATTTTTAATGTTTTATGTTGCCACTGCTCACATACATAGGTGCTAGTAAACAAAAAAACCCAAAAACCCATTCAACCTCAAGTACACCCACAAGCCTCAACTGCCCCAAATGGCCACAAAGAGCAAATACACAATCATTCTGTCTGTAACACAGATCAGTTCACCAGCTTTAGTGATGTGGGTATTTAAAACTAGCTTTTCTATTTCCCTTCTTTCTCCTCTCCCTCTGTGCTTTTCCAGTTCTAGTTTGAGTTTTGTTGTGAAGCACTGGATTAATTCATACATCAAAGGGAAATTGAAGGCATCAGAGCCCACACAGACAAAAAACAAAGGCACAGTTTACAAGGCAGAAAGCTGCTGAGAGAAGCAGCTGAGTTTTGCAAGGCTCACCCAATGACTGCCCCCTTGGAGGTACATCAAACACCATTACTTGCTCCATAGAGTCAAACATTTTTCTTTCAAAGACTCCTAATATAATGGATTATTTATATTACTGTAGTAATGAAAAGTCCCAGCCCTGACCAGTGCTCTGTACTGAACACCTTCCCTTTTACTGAGTTTTTCTGGATGAGAAATAGTCCAGCTCTATGTGCACAGAGGTCCCTGTGGCCTAATCCGGATGAAATTAGGCTGGAAGGAGCTACTTCTTACCATACCATCTCAAAACTAGGCATACATGTTAAGGACTAACCTTCCCTTTTCCAGGGTCTGTATCGAGTCCAGAAGAAAGAAAAGATGTTTTTTATCCTGATGAGTTCCCATCATACTCATTATATACTTAGACTAACATATATTTGGGCATATTTTTGACATTCTGTCTTCTGTTTCTCATTTAATAAATGTTTTCCTTTTTGAGCAGGGTCAAAAGAGACTCTGGCACGGGAAGGCACAGACAAGCTGGCTTTCACACACAGAATTGCACTTTCCAAGCCAAGTGGGGAAAGCCATGGCATATTCAAAACCCATCTTCTCTCCATCTGGCAGAGCAGGACCTCAATATCCTTCCTATCTTGTAGTTTCACCAGACACCAGCATTTGTCCTTTAGCATAGAATTATTAATTATTGTTAGAATTCTGCTTTTGTTTGTTTTTGCAATGGTTTTGTTTGTATGCCAGGCTGCAGACAATGTATCCAGTATTCTGTAAATACAGCTGAGTCTACCAGCCTTGCACTTCCATTTGCTACACTAACCCTGACAGAGCTGCCATAAAAACGAGAGGATAAGTGTTTTAAATGGCACTCATGTCACAGTTTCCATACAGTAGGATTTTTTTTTTCCTTTATTCTGGATAAATGTTTTAGCAATTAAGTGAAAAAAACATACAAAAATCCTAACCTTGTTGCTCCACAACTACAGAGTGCCTTGGACTGCAGAAGTACAGTGGACTTCCAGTCCTTCAGTCCTTTGCAAAACTTGGAAGAGCCCCGTTTCAGTCAGAAACTTTGGTTAGAAAGGTCAGGTTAGTATCTGTAATAACAAAAGCCCAGCTCTGATCACAGCTCGGAGGAAACAGACTCAAAGAACTGAAAGCATTCTGTTGGTACAATCAGCGCCACAAATGAGAACAAAATGGAGGGCACATAGCTGCTAGTTCTGGACAGTCTTTAGAATTTTTTTGCTAGTGTTTATTATACCAGATATATAATAACTGCTTTCCTGTTAGACTCTTGGGAACATACAACAGAGTGTTCAAACTCAAATAAATAGTTCCCTTTTAAAATGTGTACACATTAATTTGCTTTACAGGATAATTGTTTTATTCTGAGAAATGCATAATAAAGTCTAGTTCACAGAATCTGATTCCTAAGGAATATGCTGGATGACAGCACAAACCACACCTGTGCCTGGTGACTGTTCACATTGAGAAGGGCATTGCTTACCTATGCCTCCTTTGGGAGAGCTGATTACTGTTCGCAGTGATGGGGATGTTGTGTTGGCTTCTCAGGGCTAGGTCAGTGAGCAAGAAGATTTGAGGCTTATTCAGAGTTTGCACTTTCATCGGAAGCAAGATGCAACAAATAGCTATGAGGAGCAAATACAAGGAATGATGAAGAGGAATAAATGCTATATAGAGAAAAAATGGTAAGCTAACAAAATAGCTATTTCACAGTTTAATGACTCTAAAATAATCTGAAAGGTTTTAACAAAAATCTCCACCTTTGATTTTGCCTGTCACAGAACCCCTGCTGTCCCTGTGTGTGACTTCTCATGTAATCACGGAAGACATCTCTTTAAGGAGATATTCAGAGAAGAAGACTTTTTCATATGTTCATTAAACTTGAAAAGCTATAGAGTGAAAACACTGATCATATGAGGATAAAGTACCCCAAGCTAGAAAAAGTGGTGTAAAGAGAAGAGCAATGGCCAACAAAGCATTTTGAACTGTTTTGCTTTGTGAATTAGGTCCTGTGGCTTGGAGGGAGAACCCAGCAGAGCTTGACTCACTAAGAGAGCTTGACTCTCACTAAGAGGCTGCTGCTGGACACAAAGGAGAGCAGCAGGCAGCTGGAGCAGGGGCACCCCGGGCCAGCACCTCAGCAGCTGGATGTGCAGCTCCACTTCAGAGATAGACACGCTCAGAGAAAGCAAAAGGAGGAAATGGTTTTTTGTTTCATCAGGAAAAAGTAATGGATATCATGGAATTGCTAAGGGAAAGCTGAAAAAAATCAAATCGCATCAGATCAATATTTCTGTGGATGCCTAAAAATACAGTCGTTCCAGCTTCTAAAAGGCCTACTTCACTCTATTCAGTCTTACAATGCCAAGAGCCTGACAATTTAGAACCATCTTTTAATTCCTTACCAATAGGATGGTAAGGAATTAATCTGCTCCTGGCCAGAGAGCCATGGGAAGAATAGGAAGAGAAATGGGGGTCTATTGAACCTCTGTCCTTCCATGGCAGAGGACTGTGTAGGGGCCCATAACCCCTCTTCTGTCCAAAACTGGACTGGAACTCTCATTCTCTCTTTTCAAATATACACCCAAATCTTGCTCCATATGCATATCTAAAACTACATAGGTAATCTCAGGTAGGTATTGCATTATATTTTACTAATCAGAGATGGATATTTAAAATACTCATTGCATCAGTAGTTCTACTTCCTGATATCTCTTCTTCTATGATCTTTTGCAAACTTGTACACTAAAGCCCATGCTTTCTGTAGCACTTGAAATAAACCCCGTGTGAATCTCTTTCTCTTAAGAAAAAAATACTGCTTTCTATTATGGAAAGAAAATTAAAAGATACCAAATTTTTTCAATCTCAGTGTGTTTGAATTGTTTGAATCTCAGTGAATCCCTGAATTCACTGAATCCTCAGTGAATATAGTGTATACTGAGCAAATATGAAGTTATACATTGACTCTCCTCCTAAATTCTATTACTTGGCTAAAAAAAATATGGGCATAAATATCTCAGTTATCCAAGATATATATATATATATATATATATATGTATAATCCATGTTTAACAGAGTTGCATTTATAACACTTACTGTGGCTAATAAACATGTTAATTATTGATATCGGCTGAAAATTCCTGAGGCTGAGCGTAAACAAAAGAAATAAGTATCTGCCTGATGGTTAATGTTTTTATTCAAGTGTAGAGGTGAAGCTATATATCCAAGACATGGAAAAAGCAATTTGCTAGTCTCACTCATATTTAGAACCCTGTTAGTGGATTTGTGGAAAAAAATGTCATATACTTCAAAAAAACTGGCAATGAATTAATGTTTATAGATTTTATTGCTTTTTCCAGCTCTCTCTATTTTTATTCTTTATTCTTTTTAATAGTGTTAAAATCGCCCTACAATTATAATTTTCTCCCTACAGATGCTGTCTTTTTATATTAAACAAACATCGATCACTTGCTTTTTTCCCCTTTTTTGTTCCCCCTCCCCTTTTGTTTTGAATGGATGTAAAATTATCTCAGATATTTTTGTGTTTAACATCAACAACTTCATTTCACATGGGTCTGATACAGAGTCAATAATAAACATCATCATAATGCTGTATATTACAAAATACTTTTTTTTTTTTTTTCATTGAATAAGACTTCCTTTCCTATGGATTTTGGGCTGGATTTGAAAAGCACAGCCTGCTGTCCATCATGGGCAGCCCCACAGGGAGCTCCAAGCTGCTCACTGGAAGTGCCAGGGAGGAGGCAGAGCTGATGAACTGCTCACAAGACTGTGAGCCCAGCACAGATGACCTTTCCCCATGTGCAGGCCTGCTACGAATGTTAGGAGAGAGCAGACAAACATGTATTGATGGCTCTGAAAGCCTGACCAAAGGTACTGTCACCAGCAGACAGCGGCAAATAAAACTTCCAGTTGTTCTGTTCTGGAGGGTCTGCAGCATATTGGATTCATACAACACAGTTCACTTTATTTAGTCAGCGTGGTTTTGCATTTGGCAAAGAGCTTGCTCTGAAACTCAGCAAGAACAGCAAGACACCAGCCCGAGCCAGATGGGTACAACTGTTCTCAAATGCACCAGCATCAACACTGGGACAGCTGCGTGGGACATATCTATCCAGATTAGGAATCTATGGAAAACCTGGGGTGGGACGTCCCCAGATACCCATATTCTAACAGTTTAGGTTGTATGGAAACATCTTTTCTTATATGAGAATCAGATCAGGGCAACTGAGTCTTCCTGTGGAACAAATGGATTGTGTTCCTGGGCTTTTTTTATTTTTATGATACTAAGTCAGGTATGATGATATCCATGAATAGAGAGCACACAGGTTGCTGAAAGCCTAGTTAGACAAAAATTCCAGGATTAGCACCCACCCTGTAGAAGTTCTCTTCCTCTTTTAACTGTATTTTCACTAGAAAGACATTTCTATTTAATTGAAATGTTTTGCATTACATTCTTCCTAGTCAGACAGGACAAGTTTAGTTCATGATTGTCATGGTCACAAAAAGGCTGGTGTAACAGGATGGAATGACTGGAGGATCAGACCTCAGAATGTTTCTTTTCCACTCCTTTTTCTGCACCATTATTTTGAACTTATTCTGTGACAAGACAAAGACAACAATGCCCCTGGATTCACACTGATAAAACTCCACTGACTTCAGCAGTTAATGCTCGTTTAGTTGTTATTAAGTGCCCCGAGGGTGATATAAAGTCCACACCTAACATCTGAAACACATTCCAAGATCAACAATAGCAGTCACTAGATAATTTTCTTCTCGGCTGAAGGTCGCTCTAAACTTTAAATGCTTCTCTTCACCTCATGTTATACAGATGACAAATGACCGTTCAGTTGCTCTTCTAAGCTTAAATCCATATACTCCAACTTTGTACCCAGAAGACAATTTACAGATTGTAAAAGGCAGATACCTCTTTTGCAGCACACCTGCTCATTTTACCATTCAGTCTGAGAGAAGGAGAAACAACTGGGAGTTGGAAGATCCTGATACCAAGGATATACTGGTAATCAGTGAGACGAAAAGGTGGATCCTTAAAAAAATTCCTTTTAAAAACAGTTGAAGACAAGCTGACAGGAACACCAGATATGGTGGCCACTCCAGTGGCTTGGGAGACATAGTCGCATTGCCCAGGTAGCACAAACCAGCACATCTCCTGTTCTTACCCATCAGGTGAGCAAACCAGGAGTATCAGGAGGTGCTCAGCTGCTGTGCATGCAAACAAACTGCCCAGTTTCCCCAACACTGGGTGCTTCCTGCACTTGTTTGTGTATGCAGCCCTCCCACAGGGCTGTCCCAAGAACGGCAGGTCATGCTTTGCAGCAGAGGTGGCTTTTGCAGCACACAGGCACCAGCCAGCTCTTGCTAAGAACCCTCCTGAGCCTTGTAGAGTGCTCGAGTCCCACATGCACCCAGCTCTGCTGGGCCACCTCTGCGCTGACCTCCGACGGGGAAAAAAAGGTTGAAGTACAGCATCCTAATCATAAGCAATCAAAGTCATGATTTTAAAAAATAAAAGTACATTTAGAAGTTCTGGACATGTGTGATAGATAATTTTTTTACCTATGTCCCTTTCTTAAAATAAATATGTTTGTGTATTTTCTCTGGTGAAATATTTATCATTCTATAATCTCACTTCATACGTGCTCATAGTAATTAGGTTAGACTATAAGCATGAGACTATAGGGAACAAGACAATCTTTTGTTATGGAAGCAAATCACAAACTATTCTTAATTCTGCTAGAATTTTTCTTCCCTTTAAATAGTTGAAGACATTTATTATTGAACTTCCAGCTTTGACAGAATTTTATTAAAAGAAATTGATTTTACTAGCTCAGACTATTATATTCTGCTGAAGGATAAAGCATTGTACCTAATTTTGGTTCCTTATTTTTGTTAAGAATATTTTTAAAAATTCAATAAGCCATTGACTGAAATATCTAGTGTCACAAGTGCTATTGCTTTACAAAACTATAATCTTTTTTGTACTCAGATTTCAATATACTAGAAATTCTAGAAAAAAAACCAAAACAACTTTCTCTTAAAATATTCTTTCAGGAAAATTACATTTTAACAACTAAACACAACAATATGTTAGATTACATTTTGAACAGAATGTTTACCTTTCACTGAGTTTCTCTGCCAGCTGTGTCAGCATTGGCTGTATAAGAAATATTAAAAGGAGCTGTTTATTTTTTTTTAATTGCCATGTTCATGCCAAAAAACACAATGTGTGGGCTGGAGGCAGAGTGCTGGGAGCAATATTATTCATGTTAAAAACAGTTGCCTGATTTGCTTTCTTTGAAAATTAGGATACTATAAATAGGAGCCCAGTGGGATTTGTCGATTGCAAGTTATGTTTTAAAAGCTGCTAGGATGAAACTTTTGCAAAGACTTACAAATGATAGAACAATTATTGTTTGTCATTTACCTTTGGCTTGCATTAGACCTGTATTTTTGGAGAGTTATGTATTGAATATTGATGTACCTCCTGTTTCTATGCATATGTCAAAATACAAGATTTTTATAAGAAAATTTCTATAATGATTTATTTACGTTCTACATGTCTTTCTATAAACCAGGTATTTTAATTCACTGTTCTGTTAATCATAATTAAAAATTGCATTGTATTGCCAAACTTGTATTAATTTTTTGTTGCTTACTTTGTGAAAATCCTTCCCCACAAATCATCTTTGAACAACTCAGATATTATGACAAAATAATTCATCACAAAAAAGTTGTGTCAAGCCTCTGTCCCACACAGTACCACAGCTGTCCTTCCCCGTATTTATTCATACTTTAGCACCTTGGTGCCTCTCCTTTTTTGCTTGCTTTTCAGATGACCAAAGGCAAGCTTTCATTAAAAAAACCCAAACCACCAAATAAACACTACCAAAAATCCGAGGAACCAACAAAGCCCCAGAACACATAAACCCCTAATATGAATAACAAAATAAGAAGAAAAAAACGCAGAGATTTTATCGAGCACTTTCTAGTCTATGAAAAATTATACATGACATTCAATAGAAAGTTGGCATTTTGACCTGCATTTGGAATGGGAAGCAATGGGAGCTATTGGGATATGCTGACTTTTAAACAGCAAATACAGGGGAAAAGAAAAAAAAAAAAAAGATAAGCTGCTAATTTGACTCTGAGAGAGGGCCAACAAAGCAATGACGCAGATTGGGAGACCTACTTAAATTTTTAGCTTTGCCCACTGAGTTCTGTTGAAAAAAAAAAGAAACTATTTTTCCGAAACATTCAGTATTTCTCTTTAAGAGAAAGAATTTTTACACCGGCATTTTCATACAGCACCGCTTACAGAAACCATACATCTTTGAAAGTAGTGTGGGATGTTGGTGTGCATCTCAAAGCATGAAGCAAACAGCCTGATGGCCATTTTCCTGAAGGCCCAACCTTCCCTCAGGAAAGTGGGCCGTGCTCAGAGGAGTTTCAGCTGAACCACTTGGCAGTGCTGAGATGCTGACAAGCCAGGCTCAATGCCTATCTGCAGGTCTTTTTGCAACTCCTCTGCTCTCTGACTGTGCGTGACCTTTGAGTTGACTTAACTCCACAGCCTCAAACGTGGTTCAGCCAGACACCTCAAATGTAGCACTCAAATTTCAGACGAGAACAGCAGAAAATTGGAAAAGAGGGGAAGGTGGGAAAGAGGGATGTGGTAACAAAGAGAGAACATTGTGTTCAACACTGTTCCAACAAACTTTTAACTAGTGCCATATTTTCCTTGGGAAGCCAAGTACTTCATGACGCATATCACACTGCCATCCTTATCTAAAGACATTTTTTTGTCCTTATCTAAAGCTTTTCTTAGTAGACTTGTACTTGAGTAAGAAACAAAGAGCTCAAGCTGACTTTAAATTTAAAAAAAAAAAAAAAAAAGCAATAAGAGGTGATAATTATCTTCTGTCCACCATAAAAATTCAATCAAAGTATGAAAGCCTGGGTTTATCCTATGCAAACCATGGAGAAACAATTAAGAGTGTGACAAAGCCATCGTGTTTCTCAGGAGAGCTGACCCTGTTCCAAGGATAAAATGGTAACTAGTGTCCTGAGTCCAGCTTGATGACCTTCCGGAGCTGGAACTTTCAATTATGTCAAATTGGCTGCGTCACATGAGCTGGCTTTGTGAGTGAGGCTGGATCAATGCAGTGCATTTCAGTGATGATGACAATAATCTAATCAATCTCAGTCACTCAATGGACAGCAATGAGGTTGTGAAGTAAGCACAAAAAAAGAATGCTGAGATCTGTCATTGTCAGGGTTACCTAGAGGCCCCCCATTTGTGCTTTTCCTTTAAATGCTAATTTTAAACGATGAAAAAATAACACTAAGTAGCAATTTCCTAGAAGGGGTTTTGTCACATCTATTCAGACTTATGTTCTGCTTGCCAAATTGCAACCTGATGTTCAATAACGCTGCTTTTGACACTTCTGTGTAATAAAAGTGAAGATCCTTCCTTGCTCAAGGATGTCTATGACACTTTTGACACTTCTCTCCCAGAATTGCAGGCAGCCCAGATGTTCTTTGCATTAAGAAGAGCGTTGCCACAGCTGCCATGGAATGTCAGAAGATATTGGGCTCTAGGCAAAAGCAGCAAAGGGCATTCTTCCTCTTTTTTAAGTGAGGAGTAATTTTTGGAGAGTAAAACCTTTTGATTGAAAATTAAAGCCTCAGAGGGACTTTGTAGGCAAGAGACATATTGCATTTTCTCTGCTCATATTTCAAGGTAACTCAGAACCATTACAGAGCAGCTGTTTCCACTTCTGTTCAGAAAAATATTCCTTACCTATCAGTGCCAGCATGGCATTGCTGTATCTGCTGGACATCTGGATGTTACAATACAGGCAAAAATGAAAGTAACAGTAAGAGGTCCTGGTGATAGACTCAAGCCTTGATTTCTGGGAACTCACAAGGGTGCAAGACCCAGTCAGTCCTGGATTGTTTAGGCTTCTCAAGACTTGAATCCAGGGATTTAAAAGTGTCTTCTTCCACAGGAGTGATAGGTGAAGAAGTCTTGGCCACATGAAGTCTCTGTACACCAGGATTCTCTGCAGCTGGATTAAAGTAATTGTTTGAAGACCACATGATGTTCCTAGAAAAGTGTCCCTGGGTAAGACTGACCATATTTTCAGCATCATCCTCCTTATGTTTGTGCTGGTACTGTCCCCAGAAGAGCTGCTAGTTGGACCGAGTCATAAACTGGACTGTATTTCTCTATTTTAATAACACACAGGTTCTGCTCTTTAACACAGGCCACACAAGCAGTGGGTCTGCACACAACAAAGCGATCTAGGTTGCACGGTTCCATGGGTAGCTCCCTCAGAAGAAACACTTTAAATTTAAACTAGAGCCCCAGGGCTCAGGAAAGGCACCGCTCCAGTCTGTGGGTGGGCTGATGAGTCATGGTGTTTTCCTTCATCCTGCTGCTCTTCAGCTCCATCTCCTGGAGCTACCCACGGCATTGGAAGAGCCACCTTCCCCAAACCATGTACTGCCCTTACAGCAGAAACAGGTTAGCACAGATCTAATAAATAATTTTCCTCTGAGAGAAAAAAAAGTTAAAAAGTGTGATAGAAAAAAAATCTCTAATTTGGAAATTTCAGTGCAGGGATCTATTTTTGAGTACTTGCAACAGAAGTTTCTCGGCTGGAAGGATTTTTTTGTTGTTGTTTGTTAAAGAAATCTGTGTGATTAATAAAAATTTTAAAAGGCTTAAAACAGCTCAGAGAACTGCTATTTATACTCTTTTATAGATGCTCCAAAAGTTTAAGGTAGTCTCATCATCATCCTTAAAATAACATGAAATGAATTTTTTTTTTTTTTNTTAAGCCTCTTCTGTCATATCCAGGGAGCTGCACACAGAAATTTCTTTAACAGCATCTTACTGGGATTACTCCTTGCCTGACCTTCCTCTGTGCTGCATGGTGAGCTGGCAGGTGCAGGCTCTGTCAGGTTTTGGTGCGGGATATATCACAGCGGGAACAGCAGCAGCTAAAGCAAGTAGTGGGGAAAACGAATCTTATTGGGTGCTGCCAGATTAGAGTTCCTGTAGAACTCGTATGTAGCATCCAGAGAGCAGTTCCTGTGAGACTTGTGGCATGCACACTGTGATTCAAGCCAGTTTATCAAGGAGCCATCAGCCTACCCAAAGCAATGAACACCAGCATGCAGTGTGGTACCTGACCACCAGGTCCTAAACAGTCCCCGAGATCCTCCCTGGCACTCCAGCCCTTCTGATCTGACAGATGTTAAGGAAGACAGGACCACTACCTAACACCTCATTTCAAATCCAGACCAGCAGCTGACCCTGGTGAGCTGCAGTGCCTGAGCAGGTTGAATTTTTGGTCCACACTGCAAGTTTTTGTCTGTGGTTGGGGCAGAGCGCTACAGAACCACAAGGGATGATGCTACTTTAGGAACAGTTGCCATGTTTTCTGCTCCTTTCCCAGACATATTCCCTGGTGTGGGTGTCACTTTCACAGTCAAATGCCACTGGACACAGAGTTATGACAGTGATTACTATGGAAAATAAGAAACACAAGGACAAATCATTTTAACTGAAGCGTCAGCAATGGTAAATGGCAGTCATCCTTAAATGTCACAGTGCCTCCCAGTTGGGCCTGGGCTCTGTGAAATGGGGAAAGGACTCCGAATTGCATAGATCTATTATCCACAATGGTTCAGGGGGACAAGCTCATTAGGAGCTATAGCTTCATTAGGTAGCAAAAGCTGCCCTGTTGTCAGGCTATGATCTATTTCTTATCTTGGATTGTGCCACAGATTTTCTCTCCCACATCCCAACCACAATTGACTACCACACCTCACTGCTCTTGGTGATGGAGTGTAGATCTTGCTTTAAGAATTGCAAGCTAGAGTTTCAGTAATACCACAGGAAAATCTGCTAAACATTACTCAGTATAACCCTTGTGCAGCTTTGCCCTCACTTCTCTCTAGTATGGGGAGGGATCAGTTGGCAAATGGCTGCAAATATCAGCAGCTCCCATTAAAGGGTAATCTGTGCTCAAGGATTGCACACACCTGAGTGCACAGTAACAACAAAAACACTGAACAACACCTCTGCAATGTATATCTACCTTTTAAGAGATGACCACATTTACATTATAAATGTAATAGTAAAATGAAACCACAAACACCAATTAAAAATACAATTTTAAAAAGTCTCTGCTTTGGATATGCTGGAGGCTACAGGGAAAAACATAGGACCCTACTTTTTTTCCATGGAAATCTCTTTTCCTTTTAAAATTAGTTTTTCAAAGCCTACATGAATTAACATTTAATCTCTCATTATAATGTTATACAGTATTTACAAAGAACTGAAAGAGTCAGAAAACAACCTCTTAGAAATTTCTATGTTATTTCTTAGGCTTCCGAAAGAAGTGCTCAGATATAATTGCTTAAAGCAAACTTCAAAAGATTCAATACACCAGCAGCTGCAGCAAATCCATGGCTTTTTCTATTTTAATTATCTGTTTCTTCTAATAGATTTTACAAGACATATATGAATAGAGATCAGAGGGAGAGACAGATTTGATATTTTACCTGCACTATTCTGAAAACAGGGTAATAATTATAGAAATGGCTGAAGTTTGTGTGGTGGTTTGTTCGTACAAGAGAACTCGCCCAGTGTTTCTCTTCTCTGAGTTCAATGATTAACTCCACTTAAAACCCAATCCCTGTGTGTCTGTTGACAAGAATCTCTGCAATATAAAAGATTTAATAGCAATACTTGGCATAAAATATTTTGGCAAAATGAATCTAATATCACATCAAACACAGTTGAAAGGCAAACTTCCCAGCCAACAGAACAGGTTTATCAAACTCCAGATTCCAGTGTCCTTTAACTGTGGCAAAACCAAAATTATTTCCATCTTATAAAATTTCTTTAGTCAAGGTGAAAGTGCTTTTGATATTGTTATTTGTCTTCTTTGCAGAGGTGTAGCACATATTCTAATATGGCAAGACTCTCTGCTTCCTTGCTCAAAACCGTAAAATATACTGCTGTCCTGTTTCACAAAATTTAAAGCTGTTCTGCTAAATACACAACTTTCATTTGGAGTTTAAAAAAAAAACCAAACCCCTTTCACGCCTCAATTATTTAGAAGCTCTTTGCCTTATCACTGCTCTAGCTATTTAAAGCACTGCTTTTCTGTTATCAAAGCCAATGTTATTCTTTCTCCTTTACATTTTAAAATAAGAAAAATTAAAAAGAAATATTTCCACTGACATTATTCTCGTAACACATACCAAATTGATTTGAAAACATTAGATTTGCCAAATTTCTCCTGCATGTTGAACTGAAATCTAAATATTGCTCCTTTATTCATGTAAGTAGAGGCTTATTTGTTCAAGATACAATTTTTTGAGGATTTTCGTAATGAGTACAGCAAGGACAAAATTTGAAGTAGTTTTTTTGGATTTTTTTTTGGGGGGGGATGTTTGGTGGGTTTTTGTTTTGGGGTTTTCTTTAACATAATTTTCAGGCAATTTTTTTGCATATAACTGAACATGAAGTTAATTATAGGTTTACAATAATTTTTCTGATGTGTGGCTCTCAGTGCAGAGACTGATGTGTGCTCAGCATCACTCCTGGGTGGGAAAGTGAATGACCATCCTTCACTGGCCTCCAGCTGTGGCCAGAGCTCTGGGCCTTTTCATGGAAGCTCCCCATGTATGTCGACAAACACGGCCAGAGGGAACCTGCAGAAATGGGGAATTCCCTCCCTCAGAGGGAGCTTTTGGCCCCTGTTTGTCACAAGAGGTAGAGGTGCAGTTAAAAATGCATCCCATAAACTGGAAATATAATCTCGGCAAAAATCCCCATTTTCACTAATTCGCTAATTCTCGAAACCTGCAGCTTTTGTGCTGGGCTGTTACATGATTCAGCAGACATTCATAAAGTTTGAAGGAAAATCCCTCTGAAATTTTTTCATGTTGTGAAAATGGCTGGTGTAGGGAGCCTCTCATCTGTCTGGCTATTTACCCCACGCCAAAGCTCCAGCACTGTTGTGCCTGAGCCCTCCTGCAGCGAGGGTAGAGTCCCGAAGTGCTGTGGTCAAACGCTGGGACTGACTGACCAGGTGAACAGTCCCCACTGAAGGAAAGGGACACGAAATTGAGTCAGAGGTATTAGAAATTTGTAGGACTCCACGGATCCTACAGAGAGCCCTGCACGAAGTCAAAGGCCTGTCTTTTTGGAGGTAATTTTAAAAAGTCCATTCCTTTTTAGCTGAGCTAACAAATTCCACCGGTAATATCTGTGCTACCAGAGCAACAAAAGCATCGCACAACTCCCCATAAATGTGACTTTGTAAATGAGCTGGAACTATGTCTGTTCACTGCTCCCTTCCTTTCACACTCATTTCCATCCTGTGTTCTTGTCACTTCACTGACTACAGGCAAAAATATCAGGTAATTCCTAACCAATTTCCTTTGTGCACATGAGCCCATCATCTCTTCCAGCCACAGGGTATCACGTACATATTGCCTCTTTTGTTCATTCCACCACAATTCACACAATTCTGTAGTTTTAAATTATCCTAATTAGTACACACTAATATGAAAAGAAAACTCAAAATAAAGTTATGAGCATGCAATTAAACTTAGAAAACCGATCAGAGGGTAAATGCTTAATCCTTTATAGACACAGTGGTGTTAATGTGAAGTTGACTTCTGACATGGGTGGAATACCTCCAAATTTATACTGGCAGAAAAAAGACAATATAGCCATCAGTTCCTAAAATAAATAAATGAAATAATAGCTCTTGAAAAACATATTTGCAACATAGATAAAAATATCAACATGTTGCAAGATCTCCAGACAAACTAGGCAGTTAGAAGTGATATTGTAATGAAAATAAAGACATGAATTTAGTTTAAGTGAGAAATAAGTCTCTAAAATATCAAACATTCTTTTTTCTGTAAGAAATATCTATTTTCAGCACTTGCACTGATCTATGCAAGGTGACATATATTTTTGTTCAGATGTGAAAAGCTGGGATGATAGAATTGGTTCTGAAATTGTTTCCTAGCAGATGTATCCTATTCTACTAAAAAGGATTCCATTTCTATTTTAATTGTTTTAGGCTAACTCTTGTTTAATTTTATTGTTTATATTAAGTTGCAGACTTGTACTAATATGAGCTGGTATTTTCACAAGAGCTGTAATATTCTGCCCTTTAATTATCATAGAATCCTACATTCTGTACATGTCCTCAGTTAATGTGAATTATTTGTTAGCTGTTAGGTGGATTTATGCTTTTCATCTTAGCCTGAACTTCCCTCATGAGCATTCAGATAAATTATTTTGAAGGCATTGAGGAGCTAAGTATCCAATTGTATTATGTTAATATTACATAATATCTCTATACATGCATCAAATTACTCTGCTATAGTTTACTCAATATTTTGCTTTATTATGGAAATATGAGTCTTAATGCTAATGCACAAATTCCTTTTCTTCCACCGTGTCTAAGATTTTTCTTAGTCCCATTGACGCCATAATTGAGGTTGAGCATGTGCTTAAGTGCTGCCTGAGATGGGTCCCTATTCCCCAACGTGCTGTTTGTCCCTGGTAGCTGATGGAAGACTGCCTTACTCCTTGCTCATTAATATAAATACATTTCATCCTCTCTTTGCATGAGCTGTGTGCCACAAAATCAGGTTTGTGATTCTGTTAGTTATAGTTACCCCCATTTTAGGAATATTCCACACATATATTTGTGGAATTACACCTAAAAATATCGTCATTCACATCTCAAATATATGGGGGAAATAGAGACTTCTAACTTTAAAGTGCATACAGTGCACACAACAGGGGTAAATTAAGACTAAACACTGAATTTCAACTCTGCGTTTCCTGTCTTTGAGCTTCATTGTGCCACCTTAATATTGGGTTAACACAGTACATACATAGAATATTTGTTACAAGATTTGTGAATAAGTGATTCTCATCTCACTTGTAAGGAAAATTGACTCCATTACAGGAGAGGAGAGACATCAAGCTAACATTACATGAAGTCATAATCCTCTATTGAGACACTGCACAATGACATTGTTAACATTAGTATGCAATATTTATTATAAATAAAAGAGCCTATTGAGGCTTTCAACCCATAATCAGCTCTGTGTGGATGACTTCACTGCAGGAACACAGTGGAGTTATAATGAGGATAAAAGATTTATTTATACCTAAACATGTTCTCATTAGTAATTCTGCACTAGCACGTAACAGATACAATTGAAGGACCAGTAGGGTTTTTGTGGGTTTTTTTTGTTTGCTTGTTTCTTTGGGGTTTTGTTTGTTTTAAATTACTACTTATTGTTTGCACTTTGACTATGAACATACAGTAAAAAAGAAAATAAAGAAATTAATTCATTAGTTGATTGTACTGTGTACTATTAATTCTCATGAATGAAGAATGATTCCATTTTTATGGAATACAGTATCATCCCATCGCTCCATAACATGGAAATCGAATGGGCCATTAGCTCAGACCTTGGTAAAAAGGGGTAATTGTTTCTGCAGACATCCTACCTGCACATGTAACGCATAGTCACAAAGCACCAGCATCATTAAGATTCTTATTGACCTGCCTTTATATTATAGTCTTTTCCAAACACCCTATTTTATATTTCTTTTAACAGCAAAGGACTAACCCTCACTTCATGGAAGGCACCCAAGCAGCTGCCTACAGACCCTTCCAAGATCTCTCATGGAGTTTGAGCTGTCATCTCACAGTCTATTTGCAGGAAATGGAACTCAGCTTAATGCCAAATCCTCTGTACTACCTCACTCTGTCTTACTACTGTAAATCTCTCTCTCCTCCTCCCCGGGGCCTGGCTTTACTTTCAGACTACAGTTTCACATTTACCTTTCCCAGGTGAAACCTAGCAAAAATAAGGCGATGATTCAAATTTATGTGCATACATCATGTTTGAAAACCATTGGTTTTGTTCAAAACCAAATCTTCTTTTCTGTCTGGTCTAATTTGTCACCATTAATTACATTTTAATGTTCTGAAACAGTTCTATTGATAAAATCTCTATTGGTAAAATCTTTAACATATTTGGGGATATTTCACTACTAATGGACTTACAAGAAGTATCAACATGTTTATATTTAATCTGGTGAATATTCTCTGTGTAACAAGGACCCACACCATAACCCCTATTTAACAGAATCACCAGGAATACATGTTAAAGTAATACATTATTTTTTATCTTGGAAGAATGAAGTTCATCAGGTATTCATTTCTCATCTTGGAAAATACACTGACATGGTTCATCTCTCTCTAAAACTGTGTTCAAGTTGATTATATGTAAGTTAACTGATAAGAAAATCTTATTCATATTGAAAACCAAATAATTTAATTTAGAACCACTCAGCTCAGGAGGGAAAGTTCTTAACAACAGTTGCTGAGAGATCTGAAGAATTCTACTCCACCTTCACATATAGATAAAAAAGATTTTTTTTTTCTGTTTATTTCAGCTGTTCATTTTCAGTAATAAAAAAATCAAACCTTTTTATCTCAAAAAAGTTCAACTCCTTGAAAAAAAGAGAAATACTCTTTCCTTAGCATCCCGTGGTCTTAGTCTTCCCCTTTTAGTCAGTGTTTGCATAAAATTTTATTTATTCTACTGAAAGTGGGATTTAAAAAAATAAAAAAGCTTGAATTTTGAAAACCAAGACATTATTCCTATCTAGACCTGTTTAAAGGAAGTAGCTGCAAAAACTTAACACAGCTGTCATAAGTTTCTTTCATATGTTCTTTCTGTCACCATACTTATAAACCCACAGGCTCCATTTAAACAGATAAATGCTGAGAGCAAGTTCCTGTTACAATATAATGGAACAAAAAATAGAGTTTGTATGAATTTCATACAATAAATACAAGGTCCTGTTTAGATATTACTACCCTAGGGGTTTTTTGCCTCAATAGTGACAAAGTGCCTAAAGTGAACAGAAAAATGAGTTTAGATTTAGATTAAATTCTTCCCATTAAAATGAGATTAAATCCTTCCCATTAAAAAAATTAAATATTTGCATATATGTAATATTATACAAGTGCACAGTGTAGATTTTCAGACTATCCATTTGGGATACAGATTATGAGCTTCATCACATTAAGTGAAATTTTTTAGAAGTATTTCCAAATTTATAGTTTCTAATATTTTGTGTTAATGACCCTCTACACAATTAGGCTTGGAAGGTTCCTACTACCTCTGCTATCAATCCAGCTCTTAACTCTTTAATCTCCAAGGGTCCAGACCAAATCCTACAAAATGCAGTAGGAACATTCACCCTGACTTCACCAGAAACCAGATTCACAAAGGTCTTAATTTCAGTTATTGAACTAAGATTATTTTCTTCTGATTCATGCATTTTTCACGCATAAAAATAACCCAGTTTTGTTTCTTTAATGGGTTTTTCACAGTAATCTGGGTGGCTGATGCATCTGCAATCTGACAGAACAGATATCTCTTTTTGCAGACAGTATATGCAAGTTTCCCCATCTATCTCAGAAAAAGTCTTACAAAGCTATTCAGAACTCAGTACACGTTCTTTGCTCTTCACAACTCATTTTCCTTTTTTTTTTTTTTTTTGTGACAACCTAGGCAATAATTCACAGCTCACTGGGTCTCCTAAATAACCCCCTTTATATTTACATGGTAGGCATTCCCCCCATTACCCTGCGGGATTCAGCTGTATTGGCAGGCAGTCATTAGGAATTCTTAAGACCATGGAGGTTTAACTTCCCCTTCTCTAGTGTCTTTGAAAACACCCTGTATGGTTACAATCTCAGCAAATATACCGAAAATCTCGACAATTTAACAATAACATAAAATGTGTCATTTTCTAATTTCTAAGTGGTTCCTTCTTTGGGTCCCATCCAGACTCACACGTGAAGCCTTTAAAGCTCAGAAACATTTCAGCCAATGGAGGATTTTTGTTTCTTTTGCTAGAAAAACAAATCAAATCTGCTATTGATGAATGGAGAAAAGTCCTTTTAGGAAACACAGATGAATTAATATAAAGGTAGTAAAATGCATTATGAGAAAGATGTTGACATCTAACACTCACAGAAGTGAGATTTTCACTAGGACACTTTTTCACCTGAAAGACATGATCGTCATTTTTTTCACCAGAAAGACATGATCTGACACAAAAGAAGAACCAGATTTCCAGAGTTTATGGTCTTGCTCTGACTGAGAAGCTCCCTGCAGCTGACTTCCCCCACTGCCTATGGAAAATCATCAGAGACACGGCTCTACAGACTTGCCCCTGACATCTCCCAGCTGGTCACTCACTCCTTCCCTCCCCTCACACACGGACTACAGCACTAACAACACCTCCTCGAATCCTTCAGTCAGTGCCAAGCACCATTACGGAGGCTTGGAGGAATATGAAAGGAGAAACTAGAGAAGTTGGTTCATATTAGCATTGCTGCTGCTTGGTTCTGGGGGCTCCACTTGTTCTGAAGAAATTGCCAAACAAACCTGGAGCTGCACATTGCCAATCACACCCCCAGCAGTTTTCATCCCATGAGCGTTGAACTGACACAGATGTTCAAAACTAGATTTATTGACTGCATGGATAAATATTTCAAATTAATATATCAAGAGGCTTACACCAGAAAAAAAATCTCATGGAAAGTGATTGCATTTTGAAGAAGGAAAAAAAAATACAACCACCCTTTTGTTTACAATTGAACTATTCTCTTTTTGGTATTATCTGAAAGTTTAATTGGGGTATCTGTTTCTTGGATGAGAAGCAGAGCCTTCATGATACAATGCCTTGTATGTGTCACATACAAAGTTATTAAATATGTCCAGATTTAAGGAGTGGATTCCGGGTAATTCTTAAAATTAGAGCCATTCACACTGGTCCAGAAGCCATGACAGAATATGAAAAGTATGCAGGGACAGTTACATCTGCAATGGCTTTGCTCTTGTTAGTGAAATGAGTAAATCTTAAATCTTTAAGACCAATAGGCACTTCAGTATATGTTTTCCATGCTTACAAAGTCCAAATAACATGCTCCAGACAATTTACCACTACATTCGTAACAAAATAAAAGGGTCCAACTTCCCTCCAAACTGTTTGGAGTTTCCTTTAATCAAAATGAGTAGTTATTACATTTTTTTCTTATGGAATTCTGTAGCTTCTGAAGACTTTTCTTTCATTTTTGAAATATCTGTAGAATTCAATACCCATTTATCATTTTAAATGCCCTGGTAATGCTTTTTAAAAAGCTGATTATTTGTTTAAAGTTCAAATAATAAAAGCAACACTCAATTGAAAGAAGTGCAGAGTGGTATTTTTGGATGCTAATTGGTCTTGTGTACCAGCCACTCATGAAACACATGCTAAAAACACTCAAAAGTGTTCAGAAATGCCTCACTAAGTAATAAATCTTTTACAGGTAAAATTATGTGAGAGAAGGAATAGAAAAATCACATTCAACATCTGGAGTCAGATGAGTTTACTGAAGTAAAATTGCAAAATTAAATTTAGATGAACTTAATTAAAAAAGGGATCCAATTTAATATGGACATTCATCAACTTCTCATTGAAAATCTTTCTTGCCTCAAGAAAATATAATAAAGTATGAACACAAAACCCATACAAAGGCTGAAATGAAGTGTGAAGGGATGGTCAAATAATGGAAGGCAGGAAGAAGGAACACTCTTTTTTCCTCATTTAACAGATGTCCATATACACACTTTCCTTTAATTGCCCAGAATACTGAACTATTTTTAAACTCCATAAGTTCAACAAGTGAGCTGGTCATCTGTATGCCCTGAAGGTCATTCCTCCTTCTGAGGCATATGCTATGTATTTACTGATAACATGAATATGGAAGTTCCTCTTTCTCTCTCCCTGTATGTCTTTCTAGTCCAGCAATTTTTTCTCCTCGATCCTAAAGGACTTTCTCTAACCCAGTTATAGTTTTTAGTGCTTAAATGTCCATTACCCTAGTGGCTCTTCCTGAAGTGAATGGGAGTTTTGTCACAGGGCCTCAGATGACTTATAATGGATTTTCATTTACCTCAGCTAAGAGACAACAAATGCAGCTCTCTTATTTTCCTTTGCTTGGCCATTACTGTCTTGGTTTGTTTTTTCAGAGGAAAAAGATCTAGTAGTTTAGTCCAGTCACTTCTGGCTTTTTAATGAATTCTGCCTGAACAGCAATGACATTCAACTCTCTAAGTCACAGTACTTATAGATTTTAGTAATGTCAAATAATAAATTGAAAAGTTAAGAATAGTGTTGTTAGGATCATATTGTTTCCTTAGAAAACTGCCTTGATAATTTGTTGTTCTGCACGCTGGTAATGTGATCAAGTAACATGATATGAATGCTGTATTCTTTTATTTCTAATAAAGAACATTGCTAGAACAGTATGCTCTGAGTGAGATACTGTCCTTTATTAGAATCACATTCCCACATTATAAAAGTCACCCAGCAATAATGAAATTTAATTTGTCTTGAGGACTCATGATAACACAGCATTGTGTTCATTTTTTGTACGAATAGAGCATGACTGAATAGGAATGCTATTGTTGTTGAACACGTCTTTAAACTGAAGCACTGATTTTACTGAAGTTTTTGTTTAATGATAATAAATTGCTAGAGGAATACTTCCATGCCAGAAAAGTTCTTGCTTTTTCAGTGTAATCTAATTAAAAAAAAATATTTATTTCAATACCCTGTCACTGTAAGGACTTGGAAGTGATGGTACTTGACATCTGTGTTACAGGGGTCTAAAAGCAGCATGAGCACGAGTGTTCAAGGCTGGCCAGGCCCTGCCTCCAGCAGGAGCCCTCACTGCTGTGTGCACGAGTGTCACATGGGGTGGGGGGACTTCCCACACCCCCTGCCTTCCCAGGGCCCACAACACTCCATGAGGTATATGGCATCACAGGGAGAATTATTTTGACCAACAGTATTGTCACAAATAATATAATCTAAAATTGGGCCTTTCTTTCTGAAAAAGCTGAGCACTTAGGCAGCAACACGAGTTCCAGTTAAAGAACCATTCCACTCTACCCAGCTATGCAGAAGGTCTATCCCAAATGACACAAGAGTTCAACAGGATTCAGCTGCCCTATCTTCCCTTTCTTTTACAAAAGCTGGGAAATCATCTCTGCAGCAAGATTTCTGTGTGTCAAGATGCAGATAGATTACGTCTCTGTACAAATTTCTCCACAGCAGTATTTGAAAATCTGACTCAAGGTTTGATGAATCAGACTAATTACAACACAGAGAGCAATAGAAGAGGAAAATAATTTGCAATTGTACAACTCATTGTTTTGTGTTCATCAAGAAGAAGCCGCTGGATTTCCTTTTTGTGCATTTTGCTTTCTCTTTGGAGTCTGCCCATTCTCTGAAATCTACAATGCCAAACCTTCTGAGAACATTACATTAGTAGAGAGGACAATAAAAAAGCCCTTTTGATTTTAGTCTCACGAGAATTGCTTAGAACCTGTGCCTTGAGCTCCTGAGCTCAATCTCTTGCAGATCAATATATGTTCTTATTATCTCTCTATTGTTGTATTGGTCAAGGGGAAGTGCTTCATTTTTCACACAGATTCAATTTTGGTGTAACATAACAGACACCAGTAATATTCTAACATGGTTTACTATGCCATCTTTAGTACTTACCACTGAGACCCAATGTGAAGATCCTTAAATTGCTGGCATCAGTGTTCCTGTAAACTCTGGCACAATTTCAGATGGGTTATCCTGCCAAAAGTCAGAGGAAAATATTCATCAGACATGATTATTTTTAATCACACTTAGCCAGCACCCGTGAAAGTCTTATTTTATAAATGCCTACTGCAGGTTTAATGATAAGACCACTACAATAGCTCTAAATGCAACACACCTGCACATTGACTTTTCAAGTGCCTGTGAACCCAAATACTGATTCTCAGAGGGTCCTTTCTGTAGAAAAACTGCCCTTTCATGAAAGGAATCCAACTGATTTTACCAGGAAAAAAAAATAACAGTGTATTTCAGTATTAGTTTTAATAAACTTCAATAGAAGGACGCCTCCTGGAAAAAAAGCAAGCAAACAAAAGTGCACAAAATTGGCCAACCCTAAATTAAGGAAGCATACAACTCATATGCAGCTCATTTTCCTTTCAGATCAAAGGGGTTTTGAAGTTCAAATAAATTTGCCTCCTAATAGTTTTAGTACAGGATTATCTCTCTTAACATCTGAAAAATAACATTCAGAGTTGGCATTTAACAGCTTATTTGTATTGCAGCACTTCAGGAACAAGCAAACTTGTAATTTCTACCATATGTGGATGGTTTCTTTCATTAAAGTATTTCTGTTTCTCAAAAAAAAACCAAAAAACCCAACCAAAAAAACCCCCAAAAAACCCACCAAAACAAAAAAAAAAAAACCCAAACCAAAATCCCCCCCAAAAAACCAAAACAAACAAACAAACAAACAAAAAAACAAACTGAGAAAAACTCCACCAAAAGGCTTATTTTACAAAAATACATGTATAACATAATGATTTTTGCATAAATTTGCATATGTTACAGTAAATACAGATATGTACATGTATACATTTGCTTCATTAATGTTTGTATAATTATGTTATACATGGTTTAAGTTACTCCTGTTTAGGAAAACATGAAAACTATCTTGAAGTGAGAGCAAAGAAGAAACGGGAATTTTGACAAGAAATGGGCAGGTGGAGCAATATTCTTGGGTCAGACCAGTTTTATGATCTTGTAGCACTGAAATCCAAGTTGTCTCTACAATGACAGAGCAAATTCAAAACAATTTTGAAAAACCTGTAAGGAGGCATCATCAAGCCCTAGAAAAATACAGAGGGTCTCCACATCTCTCCTTTCCTTTTTGACTCAAGCTCCCAAATAAAATATTACCATTTTCACTATGTAAAAACAAATTCCTTAGAGTGAGATTTTCAAAGACATGTAGGGAACTGGGTGTCTAATTCCTCCAGGCAGTTTTGAAAAGTGCATGATAAATATACCATATAGCTCCTTATACATCAAACAATATCCCAGCACACTTCACATTAATCTTTAATCTAGACACTTTAATCTTCAAATCTTCATACAATAGTCTTCAATGAAAGGTTCTTTCAGGGAGTTTACAGGGTATTTAACACAATTTAAAAGCTACAAGTGCATTGCCCTAGCTTTTAATATCCAGAAAATGTTTTATAAATTAGATCAACCACAACCTGGCCAAAGTTTCTGTATTTTTAATATATTTGGAGGGAGATTACAACAAAAGGGTGCTGGAGGGAATGACTTAGCTGTTTAAGCACCTCAGAACCATAGCTGCTGATCCCAGAGTTTATTCAGCATTTCACTTTTTCCGAGGTAAGGCCTTGCATCTCTTAATAGATATGAAAAGAGCGCATGTTACAGTGCATACTACTCTGTTTTGGCAGCTCTCTCTATGCACATCTGGACATGGACACAGTTTCCATATCTGTATTTCTGCCAAAAATATTAACTGTTAGAATAATGTGCCAGGCCCATTCTGCAGGGATATAGCCATGACTTCAAGTGCTCCTGGCCTTTACTGCTCCCTTCCCTGCTCTTTACCACAGCACCTCTGAGTTCTACCCATGGAGCAGGACTCCACAGCATTAGCCCTCCCTAAATGCACAGTGGAAACACTCCTCAGAATCTGTACAGTGGATTGAGGACAGAAGGCAATAGGTCAGTATGAAGTAAGAGGGAAAAAAAGAGAAGATTACAGCCATTATGACAAGCAGGACTTTCTGTAGGGAACCTGGTAAAGGCACATTTTTCAGAGAAATTTGAAGAACCAGCTTTGCAGAAGCATCTGAAGTGTTCCAGAGAAAGCACAAAGGTGCTGCCTTGAAAACAAGAGTTGAGGAGGAGATCGACACAGAGTGGAAAAAGGAAAAATGAGCTGCTGAAAGAAGGGAGATTCACTTGAGAATAATGGTCAGTAAACAATATGGAAAAAAAAAAGAAAAAAAAAAAGAAACTAAGAAAATTACTTTCCTAACATCATTACTTGAGTTGTGTAAGGTAATCTTTGGCTTTCCTGTAACCTCCACAACTGGAGAAGTGAGAGGGCAAATTCACCAAGGAGCACATGGAGAAGAGAGTATTCTGTGGAAGCCAAAAGAGGAGAACATTGCAGTATGATTATTGAAGTTAAAACAGCTGATGGATTCACAGGGTCAAAGGTGGAGTACCCACTCTGATTAGACTGGAGAAAGTTACTACAGGCTGGTTTCAGCAGTTTCCATGGACTACAAAGAGTGGGAATTAGATGGAAATGACTGCTCCATGCATTCAGGGATGAGAGCCTCTTAGAAGAACAGGTTGGGTAAACACTGGGATATTTTGAATAAGTGAAAGGCTAGGGCAAGCTTGAAAATTTGTAACAAAAGAGAAAGAAGACAGTGACAGATTGAATTAAAAAAGGGATCAGATGGGAAAATGCATAAAGAGGGTGAGCACAGGACAGCAACTGGCAAACTTTATAACTTGTGACAGGCTAGAGGACTGTTTCAGAAACAGAGCAGCCAGTGAAGGGAGCAGTTATAAAGATCATTTGTTTATCAGCTCTCACTGGGAAAAAATTGTCAAGATCCTTCTCAGAAAAAGAAATTGTGGTAGGAAAAGAGGCTCTGAGGAATGAGTCAAAAGTACTGAAGGGGAAATTAGGGCTGTGGTGAAGAAGTCAATTACAATAGGTAGGCAACTGACAAAACTGAGAAAAAAGAGTGTCTGTGCCATGGAGAGAGTCAGCTTGGTCACAAAGTTTCTCTGCTGGAAATATCCTCAGGAAATATCTATAGAAACAGTGGTCTTGGTGGCTTTGAGGGATTCAAAGAGAAGGCAGAAGCTGAACTCACTCAATTCAAGAACATCACTTGCTTTTGTGCAAGGAGACCAAGGGAGGAGAGACAATTAGTTGCTGGTCATGTTCCAACCTTGCTAGACCAAACTTTAAGTGGGTCTTTATTTAAAACTCTCATGTGTCTGTCACAGGTGAACAGAACTTCACAACTGGATGAATTTAATATACCATGAAGCTCCAGCATTTCAAAAATGATTGCAGATCCACAAAAGGTCTCTGAATACCTGGTTTATATTCAGACATGACACCTGAACTGGCTGAAAGATATGGGCATATTTGTTCCACTATACTTTTTATCTCAGAAAAATACTATGATTTGTACTTTGAGGAAAAACACATGAAATATTTCATATTCATAGGACATATTTCAATGTGAGGGCATGACGAGTTGGTGATTTGGGTTCAAATTTCCATTTTTTTCATGGTCAAGCCCATTCTAAGGCTAGAAAGATGCATATCATATTTCTGGCAATGCAGATGGTTTTCAGCAGCGTTTTAAACAGAGGCAGCAGCGAGCCCCTCAAAATATTGTCAAATAAATGGCTGAGACAATGTCTGAGAAAGCTAATGCTATGATTTCTATAAGGCAAATTTACAGTCCTGGGAAGCAAAGAGAAGTTGGGGATAATAGGGATACTAATGGTACAGAAAGCTTAGTGAAAGTAAACTGCTGTAAAACACTGAGAATAGATTTTTCTTTTTTGATTTTTTTTTAAGGAAGGTATTTTTGTATTAAGGATTCAGGTGAAATTTTACACTGTTTTGGCAAAGTCAGGAGTGAAGACTAAAGGAGTAACAATGAATGTAAGAAACAAAAATGGTAAAACTATTTAAGTGAAAGTTTTAAGAAAGACTTCCTCAAGTGACATCCAAATGCACACTTAGAGGAATCAATCAGCAGAAAGGACATAATTGATGGTTCCCTAAAAATGAAATTTATATTTCAAATATAATCACAAGGATCTGTGATGGTAGTCATGACTCCAGCTTGCTGAGAAGTGTGTCACAGATGGTATCCAGTACAACAAAGAGAAAGACTTTAGCAAGAGGAACATTATTCTTAAGCAAACATTGACACTTTCAAAACTTTAGAGATAAGAAACTAATGCTTGAACTGGTAACGCCTAAAAAATTCTTTAGGAACCCAATACTTAATTTTACACCTTAACTTGACTGAATAGATTATCATAAAATACTCATTAATTTACACATCATTAGTCTGTGCAAACTATTTTCATGATACAACAGAAGAAATCCAGCAGCACCAAATATAACCATTCAGAATTAGATTTCTCACCACTTTTCCCCTCCTTCATGAATCTACTCTTTATTGATCCCCATGTAAATGCATTGGATTTAACAGAATTTTCCAAAACAGTAATAATATTTTTTTATTTCTTTAGATGTATATGCATATATCAAAAAGCTGCATCTATCCACCTTTAATTGATGCTCATGCTTCACTAAGAAGAAATGCAGCATCTGCTAGTACATCTAACAGTGGAGTGAAACACTGGAAAACCACTACTGGTGTTATTTTCTCAAAATAATGTAAATCCAATATCAAATTGGTTATATAACTCAGCTGTCACAAGGTTTCATAGAGTATAGAAAAGCTGCATTTCAATGTTTTATGAGGGAAGGAGAGGAGGTGTGAGGAGACGTGAGTTCTGTTTAACACTAAACTGCTTTTAATGCTGTGAAAAATGTGGAAGCAAGGTTAATTGAAAACCTGAAGTAATACAAAAATAGGTTCAGACTTTAACAGAAATACATATGGTATATAAAGCTCCATGCAGCCCAGGTGGATAAGTGAGCATTTTTAATGCACATTAGTCGGGGAAACGAAGTAGAAGTAGATAATAAGTATTACTAAACTAAAATATTCTGAGGGTCTGGAAGAGAGATAGAAAACCACTACCATGGAAACATTTTATAGATTAGTTTTCCTTCCCACCCTGAGAGTACAGAGTTCCCCATTTCCCTTTAGTTACAGGCTAAAGCATCTAAAGGAAAAGGGAGTGGCTTTTCCTGCCCCAAGGAAAAGGGGGTGGCTTTCAGAGACAGACCTCGAGCAAGAATATCTGGACTCTCCCGTAAAGACACAACATTGGTGAAGCATAGGATTCCTCACAACAGCTCTTTCCTGCCTCAGCACTCTACACCCTGCAGGAGGGAATCCCAGGACCACAGAACAGAGAAATGTACAGGTCTGCCTCTGTCCTGCAAAGACAGTTTCTTTTTCTTGGACGTGCTTTTATTAGGCTGGAGTTATTCATGATCCCTGAGAAAGTGTAGGAATCCCAGTCTGAATACGCATTATAGGATGACGTGTCCCACATTCTTAAAAAAAACATTTAATTATAAGCATTTCTATCTCTCTGTCTCCATAAAGACATATATAAATGTTTATTCATTGCCACATAAACAGATTGCTGCATTTGGCTCATCTACTACTGACGCATGTGGTAAATGCTGCCCATGTTCTCTGTTAGGTTGTCTCAGGCAGCATCAAGCAGCTGATACCCCAGGTAGGGCACACCTGAACCTCTTGGAAGCTGTATTCTTTTCCAGTCAAATATTAGTAGTCTTTTCCAAAATGTAACTGTCCCCACTACAAAAATCTTCCCTTTCTAAGATAATGCAGCTTGTTACAGGCTTATTGCTACCTAGCCTCTGTTCCAAAAGGATGTAAACTTCACACCTTCTCACTACCAAGTGCATGAATTTAATGTGACTCCCAGGCCCATCAGTTAGAATGATGGAAAAGGACTAAAATATCAAGGCAGAGGAACCTCTTTACAAAGGAAAATTCCTTTGAAAAAAGTACTTTTTATCAAAAAGCACAACCCCCCAAAATTAATGACACATGAAATTTTAATGACTATTATTTGCTTATTTTGTAAAAGTGATAGGCTACAGTTTATCATTTAAATAATAGCTAATTGGAAAGGCTTTCTTTTATTATGTCTGATTTAAGATGTCTTTAACATATTATAGAATATCACGCTTTCCTATGTTTGACGCTAACAGATAATAACACCATTCCCATATTTGAAGACCATGCCTTAAGCACAATAATATATTAAAGTCTGAATGCTCATGAGAGTGTATGTGAAAAGCAAGGCTTGCATTTCATTAGCTGCACCCCCAACCAACTTAACTGCATGTATAGAACATACTCATTTAAATGCAACTGCATGTGTGACATAGCTTTGGACACTCTGGCTTAGATTAACAATAAATTTTTGTCCTTTTCTTTTTTTTTGCCACTGATTTACAAAAGACTATCAAACCCCTTTGATTTCACAATTTAATAGTGGCATGTTTTGCTGTTAACAGGATCTGAAATATGTACTCAGGCAAGGATTCTGTATCTTCCAAACCCCATTTTGTGAACTAGAATACTTCTAAACTGAAACCATTTCTTCCTCTTTACATGGCAGTCAACAGGCATAACCAGATACAGATAATCACATTGAATTATAACTCAGAACTTAGTAGGTTAACATTTATGGAAGAAACACCCAGCATCAAAGCAGCAAATTTAAACCTATTTTTATCTAGTGGTTTTCTACAAAAGGATGTACTACAAGCTACACCACTTGGTGTTGCAGCCCTTTGCTTTTTTAAGACATTAGCCCAAAGTCAATGGATAAGGGTATTTGCTCCAAGAAGGATATGCCCACATCTGCATGTACCTTCCACAGAAACACTCAGTCCCACAGTCTCAGCACAGCAGTTCTTTGCTATAGGGCCAATTTTTACTCCAAATCTATCTTTCCAAACCTGGCTCTAGACATAAAGACTTGTGGTTTTGGCACAAAGACACATTGGTGTAAGTATTTAAGATATCACTTTCATTCTTAATAAAATTAAAACTGTACAGCTCGAAACAGTATGTCAACACTTATTTTTCATCTTACATCTGCATACACAGTTACTTCAAAGGCATATTTAGGGTCTTTTTTCCATTTCAGAAGATTCCCTTTGAAAATGCATTTGAATGAACATTACCCTTTTTCTACAGAGATTTGGTTAAACATTTTTGTTACAGCAATTTTGTTTAGCATGGTAATGCAATCAGTATCCCAGGAGGCTCATCCTTCACAAGATGCCTGCCTGCAGCTCTACCTGCAAAGTTATATTATGGCAGTCTCCACAGATAACAAAGTACAGAAACTGCAATGCATAAAGCAGCACAATTGTCTGTCAGAGGCTGTCTAAAAAAACAACCAAAAAAAAAACCAAAACCCAACCCCCCCCCAAAAAAAAACCAAAACAAACCAAGCAAAAATTCCACTCCCTCCCAATTTTCAATAGAAATATTCATGCTATGACAGTGCTTCATTTCAGGAACCAGTGGGCATAAGCTGTATTGCTCATTCACTTAAAACAAATAGTGAGAAGATTCCATGAACAACTTCTATTTCCTGGACAAAGAAAAGAGCATCACTGCTTTTCAGAGGAAAGGTGAAACAGTAGTGATCAAGCTGTGAACTGAATAAATACAGGGACTATGAAGTGATTTACTATTCTTACTGCAGCCAGCTAGAAACAAAGTC
>VWZN01000056.1:1027863-1068240 GCA_013396955.1 Regulus satrapa
ATATATCCCATATTCTTGAAGTAATTTGGATAATAGACACCTATTCTTTTTAATATCCAGGCATTTATTTCTATTTTGCAGCTATCACATGAAGCTTTTTATGCTCTTTTTACAGTCCAGCTCTTCTATTTAAAGATAACTGACAGGTTTTACATAAAGTGGGAATCTACAGGCTTCAGTATCGTATCAGTTCAGTTCTGGGGCTGATTATCATCATTATGTTACACCTTGTAGTGTCCCATATGTGACAGGTGCCTTCTGAGCACCATTAAAGGTATCATCTCTTAAAGTAACTGTGTCAGGAACAGATAATAAAAGTCACAGATAGATGCTGGAAAGGCAGGAGGAAAACAGACATGTGCCATCATCAGATTAGTAGTGGATATTTCCCCCAGTAAGAAAACTTTAACAGCAGTGATATTGTATTTTTACACATATAGTTTCCAGAATATTTTTTTCCCATGTACAGATATGAAGATGTATTTACACTGCCAAATGAAATCACACTAGGTTTTGAGTAAGAACCAAGTGTCTTACCAATAGTAATCACCTTATGCAAAAAAACATTGGAGGAGTCTGGGCTATCTCACCATTTCCTGCTCACAGGACTCCTTGGCTCTCCACCAATTCTGCAGATGAATGAAGGCACTGCAGTGTGGATCAGACTCCTTCAGGAGAAGCTCATACTGAAAATAAGGGACTAAAACATAAGTATACATGGTTAACCTGTCATCCTAATAATCTCAGTATAAAGATGTTACACTGAAATAATTAACAAAAATTTCAGTCTCTTAAATCTTTATTCACAGCAGGCAGTCCAATATAATTTTTGATTCAACAATATCAGCCATGTTTGTACACTGTTGTGGCTTCAAGAGTGCTGAAAGCTATTTACTTATGTAAATCTTGAGATTTCCTGCACAAAGAAACAGATGCATGTGACATTTGCAAGGGAGTGAAAATGAAGTGTCACATGTTGGACTGGGAAACAAAGCTTGAGGGGAGGAAAAAAGGTGTGCCCTATTTCATCCAGCCCTCATCCCTGAAGGGCTGAAGAACCAACTCAAAAGGAAATCTTGGCAGCTACTGCAAATCACAAAGTGAGAGCAGCAGTTTTCGACAAACCTCACAACTGTATTTGTCATCAGAGTACTTTCACAGGGGCAGTCTCAAATACATTTAAAGAAATAAATTTTTTTCCCCTTAAAAATGAGGAATCAATAAATTGTTAAGAAACCCTAATTCATCAAGAATCACAAAAGAGAACCAGAGAAATGTTTTAAGGACTGGAGAGAAGGTTTCTAGGCCTCCACTATTCCAAGAGCTTTATCTGTTCACTGTATGCAAAAGAAGATTGGTGACCATAACTGAGAAAATACTTGTCACAAAGAGGTTCTTTAATACCAAGAAGAAAGAGAAAATACGATCTAGTTGTTAGAAGGTGAAACAAAGCAAATTAGAGTTACAAATACAGCTCCCTTTTTCTTAAATTAATCATTAGAAGCTCTAAGGAGGAGCGGTGCATTCACTATTAAATTGGATTGGGTATGGCTTAGCAACTTGTTTCAGTTAAAGAAACCTATTAAAACTCATGTTGCTGTAACCAAGTGGAATGCCATGATTTATGATATACAAGGGGATCAGATCTAGCCTTTAATGAAACTGGTACATGCTGTAGGCTATGGATGCCATGGGTCTGAGGATTTTGCTTTACTCCATGACAAGTGCACATGAACCTGTTAATGCTGCAAGTGGTATTGCCCGGCACATTTTCCCCATACATTTAATAGAAACATCTGTGCAGGAAATGCTTCCCAAAGGACATACTCAGAACTTGTTTCAGGGAGCATCAGCTCTTACTCAGGCTCTGACCATTAATATATATGATTCCATTATCCTTTCTCATTAAGGAGTACTAGAAGCTCTTTTTGCTAATGCAAATAATACATGGCAGACGGGACAACCCTATCAGGTCCTTTTGGGAGGAGAGAAGCTCTTTCCTGATTAGTTTAAGTATCCTTTGAGGGACATTAGTAATCTAATTCAAGCATTTTAAATAGAGGAACAGGAAAAGGCTTGCATTACCAAAATAAAAGGTATTTCTAGCATCTACTAACTTCTAACATAATGTATTTAACAATTCAAATTCTTTTTTAAAAAATTAACATTTTAAAAGAGTAACATGTAAGAGTAAAAGAGTAACATTCAAATGTAGATGATAATATTTTCTGCTTATTATTTCACTAAAATATATAAAGACATACTTAACAAATCAGCTTTTTATATGACTAAAAATTCTATACTGAAAATTTTAATCAAGTTTCTCTAACAAGAAAACAAATCAAGACATTTGAGATGCTTGGCACACAAAAGTATTTCTACAAGATTTCTCTCTAATCCTTAAAATTTTTCCATGCAAATCAACAGGAACCACAGGCAGACTAGGCAATTCACCCCTTACATGGATCAAAATTAATATTTAATATCTACAACACAGAAACTCTAATACTGATGTGAAATTGGGCCCTAATTGAGGAAGATCTGCTGATCTAACTAGCTGTCCTATCTCTAGGGAGCTGTTAGAAGCCTGTATGTGACAGCATCATAATAATCTTCCAAATATTTATTAATTAGCTATGGGGATACGTTATTGAGTCATCAGGAAGTTGTATTTCATGTAAACAGTAGCACTATTAACTATTTTCTAATGCAATAGCCATGCCCATAAGTTGCTGTTGTCATTCCTCCATTTCTAACCATGTTGCTTCCCTAGAAAAACTGTGGGGCCTGAAAAAAATCAAAGAAGTTTGGCATAATCTGTGAAGTTGTTATTCCTTCAGGGTTAAGTTCAGCTCAGTGAAGAAAGGTCTCAAATTCCACTTGGTGTTGCACAAGGGTGAATTTCATCCTTTTGATTAAAGTCACCTCCGAGTTTCTGCAACGAGATATTGCACTGGCGGGGTGACAAATGCACTCAGTTGGACCAAGAAGGGAAGAGGGCTGGAGGAAGCCATTATCACATCTCACTGGCCTCCCTCAGCACCAATTCACAAAGAAATGTTGTTAGTGCACCTAAGCTGCCTTGGCAGATGCAAAAGCTTTTGTTTCTATCTCTGGGAGTCCCTGACTCCATTTCAAACCCCAGACAAAGGCGAGCTCTGCCTTTAAGGCTTGTCTGACAGGGCTGCTCCCACAGACTCAGTGCTTCAAGCCCTCCCAGAGCAGCCCTGGATCGAAACGCAGAATTTCTTCCATGGCTGCAGCCACTGGGACAGATCCTGGTGTGGATCTCTGCACACACTGGCGACAGCCCTTCGGCGCTCCCTCACCCCAGCACGGCTGCTCTGTAGCCCAAGGGCTTCTCAGCTGCACTCGTTTTCCTCTTGGGTTACTTTGAATGAAATCATAAACCCCAAACACTTTTTGTGCTGTGAGCAGAAACCATGGATGTGTTCTGATGCAACATCAAAACATTTTAGAGCCCTACCTCAAGGTAGCAGTGGTGGGTCATGCAGCTGGCCACCAGTCACCCAGTGCCACTCCCTTACGGCCCCCCTCAGCAGGGCAAGGGGGAAATGAGACTGAAAAGCTCATGGCACAGAGGCAGGGAGACCAGGGAGACCACTCACCACTTGCCGTCAAAGGCACAACAGACTCAACCCAGGGAAAATTATTTTATTGCCAATTAGAAGGGTTTGATGGTGAGAAACAAAGACCAGAATACCTTTCTCACAATTGTTTTTCTCTGTTGGGTGCTGCCAGTGCTGTTCCTCACACTTTTTCCCTCACACCCACCACCTGTGAGACTCTGTTTGCTCCTGCATTCCACAGAGGCTGCAGCCGCGTCTCTGAGGGGCTCGGCCGCGGCCCATGGCGGGAACTGACTGGGGAAGCCCCCACTCCCCGCACAGGGCCCTCACCCCCCTGCACAGGCAAAATTACAATTTCTGCAGGGACCCAAAACCACAGGAGACCTGTGCCTCAACAAGAACCACCACCCTCAGGCCATTGTGGTCATTTCCCTGCCCGAAGCAAAGCCTTACCCTGACAAGCCATCAAGCTACCATATGATCTTCACCTGATGGGTCAAGATGACTTCCCAATGACACGACACCATGTGGTCAATACCTCTTGTAGAAATTACAAATTATTATACATAAATGGGGCCCTAATTCTGGAGTAAGTATTCACACACACATTCTAGTGTTGTTATTTTAAAATGTATAAAGGTTAATTTGAGAGGAGCACCTCTCAACCAAACCTAACAACAGCTTTAGAGGCTTCACCATCTCTTAAGCCCTTGGAGGTGAGGCAGCCTTGCCATGTTGGAGGCACTGAGGTGAACAAGCCCTTGGTGAGTGATGCTGCTGCCTCTTGTTCTGCTCACTGTGGTTCTGTCAGCAAATACAGAAACTGCACCCATTTAAAGAAGAAAAAAATAGAGCTACATTATAGATGATAGCTGTCAAAACCAGTTCACTTGTAAGTGACAACAGGAAGCTTACTGCTCTTGTTGTACTGGACATCCTTAAAACAGCTGTGACAGTCATGAGATAGGGAAGGTGGACGATTGTGCAGAAACATCACCGGGTCCTGGGTCAATAAATTAACTTGTTGGCGTGGGACTTGTAACCCTGGGCACCAGAGGCACAACTAAGCCAGAAGAGCAGCCTGAAATCTGTTTTTTGAGGAGGAAATATGTCTGATGATGTTTTGTTTCTGCAGGATAACATGTAGAATATGTTTATGGTGATAAATCAATTTTTTAAGAGTCTATGCTATCTCTAGAATTTGTGCCAGCATTGGTTACTGCTTCAGAGCAGGAGCTACAGCGACAGTTCCTGGCACTGCAGCATGCATTCCCAGCACTGATTTAGGATGGAGACATGGGAGTATAGAGTGTAAGGAAAGGAATCATGCCTTGGGAGAGGAACAGAAGGGTCTGCCTCTGAAAATCATCTGGTTTTCCCTTCGTTAATGGAGATTTCTGACCTGTACAGATGCACAGTATGCAAGACCAGATGCAGGTTTTTTTATAAGATAATAAACCTGTTACCTTTGACTCCTGAGAAACCAGTGGTGGAGTTGTAATATTTTGTCTGATGCATCCTAGGTAGCAGATAAATGTTCTAGTCAGGGATATGTGAGGGATTCTCCCAAGAACCAGAGATACATAGAGCATCTGTTTTGAATTTGTACAGATGTTTTGAAAGGACAAGGCTCATGGCCTTGATAATACTATCACAGATCTAACAAGATTTAAAAGGAAAAAAGGAAAGCATTATGTCCAATGTATGAAATCAATGACTAAGAGAGAGAAGATCCACAGCAGAGCAGTGAACCTTTTGGAGTCCTGACACAGGCAGTAAAAATCCTGGACAAGGAGAAAGGTAAGATCTACCAACACACAGGAAGCATCCTTGGTCTTCCACATTTCCTGTATGATTCCCCTCAGGGATATTCCTGGCAACTACACAAGAGAATAAACCATCTCTGTACCAGTATATATATGTACCAGTAGAGGTACAGGGATATAAGAACTGCTTGTGCAGCAACATAGTGCTAAACTGATGTCTCATAAGACTTTCTTTTTTATGCTCACTAATATATTAGCTTCATAATAAATATCCAAATCCTATGCATTCTTTGGCAAAGAAAGCTTTGAGCTTTTATGATAATTCTGTGTTGTTTCTAATAATATTTACTAGCTAATTTGAAAACCTTTCAGTCTTCAGTGCAAATTAACAAAACTCTTGGGTGGACATTAAGGTTTAAAATTTGTAATTAGCTCTTACCTACCTTCAGCTTGAAATTAATTCTGACATTAAGATAAATAATACTCAAAAATCTACTCTGTCTTAGTAGAAAATCAGTTTTCTAGAAATAAACGTTGACTACAAAAAGTTTTGAGTATTTCCTCTTCCAACAAGCTTCAATACCAATCTTTCATCACAAAATCCTAAGTATAATCAGAAAATAATTATATTCTAGCTGAGTTGTAAATTAAATCAGAATTGCTAAACATGAATTCTTATCTCAGACAGGATCATTACTGTACTAAAGAAAATTATGATGCACAGGCCCCCTCCTGAGCTGAGCATTGTCATGCAGGACTCTATGTGTTCTGCCGGTTACAAAATGAAACATGGATATTTTGCAGGATGCCAAAAGTTTCTAACCTTCTCAATAAAAGACTCCACATACAACAGCTTTTTCAAACCATCATTAAAATGGGTAGACTCACATTAAGCTGCAAATGATTCACAAATGTCTAATATTTTCTGTACCACCATGCCATCTCCTGCTCTCTTCACCCCACAAAACCCCAATCAGCTGCAAAGCCCCACCTGTTTCTGAAGTCAATACGTGACTAATTTTTTGTGGTGAAAAAATTACAATTTGCTATTCCATCTCCCAGGGACAGCACTGTTGTTTTTGGTATACCTTCTGCTCAATTGTTTATTTCTTTAAGTGTTTCTCAAATTCTTCTGTTTACTGAGCAGCCTTTATACTCTCTCATGCTATAAGTGCAATACTTCAGAGGGCTATGCATTCCTTATGACACCATTCGCTCAATCCATCTTTCCTTCCCAGATACAAGCTCCTAAGGAGAGAGAAAAAAACAAATTTACGAAACCCTCCTACCCTACCCGTCCCAGACTTTTTCCAAGTGTCCCTGTAAATAAAATTTTCCAGACTCTTGGCCTATATTTTCCTTCTATTTTGTGGGTTAAGCATGAAATCATTGAGCTCAATGGGATGGAGAGTATCTTCTTTGCCACTTTGCCAGAAGAACTAGAATTCAGTCAGAGATCCCTTTTTCATTTCCAAACCTTTTAGTGAAAATGCCTCAAAAAATTTAATGTGGCATTAAAAAGAAAAACAAAACAAAACCCTGCAAATATATATTTGTATATCTATTGTTTTATCAAAAATTATCATCACTTTGGGTCAATTACATGTGTTTGAACTCAAAAATTAGTTTGAGTTGCACAATTTAAAGTCCTTTACTGTGATCTGCTGTAGAAACCACTAGAATACTGGAGAGAGAGAGAGAGAGAGAGAGAGAGAGAGAGAGAGAGAGAGAAAGAAAGCATATCTAAATAGAAAAGCCATGCATGTTTATACACAGTGGTAAACAAGAGTTTCTTGGAACACAGCTGTATTTCTGTGGTTTCCTCATTTTCTCATAGCTGGGTGCACAGCACAACAGTGTTGGATGATCTGAGCTGCTGACAGCAGTAAAAAGCCCGATTACTGCTGCTCTAGATATGTCAATACTTACCATTTGAAAGAAGGGCAGATCTGCTTGTCCGAATGGAACAAGGCAGAGGAAAAGGAGGCTATTGCAAATCTGGCCCTGCAGAGTCTAAGGAATCAAGTAGGACGTGGCATAATCAGAACAACTGTAGAGGAATGTCACATACTGAGCACAGCTAGCCAGCACAAGAGGAGCAACTTGACCTAATCTTTCCATACAGTTTAAGGGGAAAAAACAAAAAAGACTCAGTGATCAGCAGTGCAAGCTGGTCTGTACATTAAAGCTAACTTGGACCAGTGAATAAAAGGGGAGGGAAGAAGAACGATCAGAGCACAGCAATGTGCATGAGGGAAGGCAGAGCAATGTTAAAAATTCATAGCTAGGACAACCACAGGAAATGATGTGTTGCTGGCAGATGTTTGTTTTAGTTTTCCACAACTCTGACTATGCAGAAGAGCAGCAGCACTCTCAGGATGCCCAGAACCACAGCCAGAGGAGAGCAGGAACAGCCCTGAGGAACAGTCACTAAAAGGAAAGCTTCTGAGGATCACCCCTTGAAAAGCCAGCTGCTTACTGTCCTTGCAGCACCAGCTGGGCATGGCTGTGCCACTCAGCTGCCATCCCTAACCCCCTGTGCCAGCCTCACCTGCTGCCTCCCTTCAGCAGAGAAACATCTTGGCTTCTGCCCATTGTCTTACAGGGATCAAAACAGATTTTCAACTTTCTTTCCCCCTCTCCAAGATTAATAAATGTATTTATAAGACCTTGTATACCACAGATTATTAGTTGCTCCAGTATTAAGCTTAAAATCTTGTGTGTGACCTTCCAAAAAGGCACCATCCTAAGAGCAGATTGTCAAGAACTGGAAAACCTCTGCACTCCCTTAGGTTCGTTCAAGGTTAATCAGCACCACTGTTCACTTTCTGTTTGATTTCTCATTTGAATTTATTATGTTTCTGTTTCCAGCTGATGATTCTTGCTATGATTTTACTTCCTGGATGAGATAACTACATGGAATAAAGAGTCTTTTGTGTGGAGAGGAAACCCTGCAACCATCTTATCTTTCTTTTCAGCACTTTTCTTGATTTATCACAGCACATAAATTTGAGCTTCTGAACTAGACAGGGCATTAAAACAGCAGAACCATAGATGTTGTATAAACTGTTTAGACCTAAATGATGGTTAATATTTTCATTGTTTACTAAATTACTTCAAACTACTTGCTTACTTAATGTAATGAGTACATTGTCCTGCATATCCTTCCCAGGACAGAAAATAAATAGTAAAAGCACACTGCAGTCTTAATACTTTATTAGTGACCTTCCCACTCCTATTGACTAACAGGCAAAACTACAAAGCTAGAATGTAACATTCTCCTAATTGACCCATTTCTGTAGCCATATCAACTATATATTTTCTCCTGATAACTCTAATTTTCCATTTCAGTTTTCGCTTTCATGAATTCTTTATATGGATTACTATAATTTTTTTCCATTATTACAAGGTTTGTTATTAATTTCCTATCAGTTCCAGCTGTCAGTTCAGATCTGAGTTAGAGCAGCCTTTAAGCCAAATCTTTGCTCATTCTTGAAAGAACACTTGGAACTTTCTGGACAAAAAATGCATTCTTCCTGAGTAAATCCAGATTTAAACTTCTGTTTTTGTCCTGTTTCATCCCACCACCCCCACATCCTCTAAAATTTCACATTGACAAATTCTTACTAAAACAGACTTTTGGAAAGATATTTTCCTATGACCAAGGCTGCCTCCTTTAGTGATGTGATATCACAAACTGCCAAGCTTTGCGATTAATATTTCTAATATAAAATAGCAGTTTGACATTTTGGATACACAGCAATATGTCTTAATTAAAGGATCATAAATATAGAGGGAATCGCATTACATGAATGAGTACATTTGCTTCTGGAATTCTCCTTCCTTTTTTTCGCTGAATAGCACATACAAAGGGTAAATTTAAAAAATTACCTTCCTGTGTATAAGCAGTACAAAGATCTGTACCTGACACTTGCACATAAAGCCACAAGTGCATTGTCCATGGAGATTTTGAAATCTCTAATTGTATTTCTATGCACAAGCACAAATATTATTGCTCACATGCTTGTATATAAATGGACTTTAATGCTGAAAGGCTTTCAGACAAGGGATATAAATATAATAAAATATAATCTTTAATTCTTTGCACACACTATAGCAATATGTTCTATTACTGCATGCCTACATTTTAGAACCATTGCATTTTTTCAGACTTTAAGTGTCAGCGGCCAATACTATATTGAATTCAGCTTTTGTGCTTCACATTGAACGCATGCTATGTTCTAATTCAGTGTTTTGAAATAAATCATTTACTTTCTAACTTTTCTTCCTTCTATCATCAGCGTAATTTAACACATGTCGTTTCCTGCAATGCTATCCAATTCACACATCAGCAGGTGGTATACAATTTTTCCTTATTTCTCCCCCTTTTTTTACTGTATAGCTTTTTGTGTGTTTAGATAAGACCCATCTTATTTAAAAAGCAGAGTGGCACTGTAGAACAATGACAGTTTGTACAACATGTATCTCAGAGTTTTTAATTACTCTTGTCACTATACCATTTAGTAACTGTTTTCCTTAGAGATTACGACTTTAAGCTAGCGATAGATTTAGCATATGGTCCTTATTAATACATTCAAAGAGCAATTACCAATATCAATCAAGCTAAAGCTATATGGACCAATTCATGTGCATTTGCTTAATGCAAATAACAACAAAAAAGAAAAAAAAACAAAACTCATCATCCCTTGCATGATCCCATATGCAAGACACAAGTATGTGCTTCTGCACATTCTTCCACTGCCCTTTAGAGAGACCTTTTACAGCCATTCCTGGCTACTTTTTCTGCTGCAAATCATTACTTTTGTCATTATAGTGAGGATTTTTTCTCAGATTTTATTTTTCTATTTCTTCTGAACTAATCTTCTCTACATTTTTAAACAACAGGAAATACAATGGAAAACAGTGCATGTAGACACAATGATAGAAGTTTTTGGAGTAAAACTAACAATTAAGAGAAGACACTCACAAAATACGAAAAGATCAGTACATCAGGACTATTTCTTTCAACCTCCATCAAAATACCAAAAACCAGAAAGGCCCTGAAAGCAGTCAAGTAAACCAGAGCCATATTGTCAACCATCACTGAAGTTGAAATAAAATCTGTGGTGAGTCAAGCTCATATTTCTGTATTCTTTAAACACATAAGTTTATCATCCTTTAGCAAACTACACATAAAGCAGAATAATAGCTCTGCACAGCTTAAATGAAGAGTTTGGTTTTTCAGACAAACATTTTTGTTTCCTACAGTAGCAATTATGGGAGACACTAGGAGTTGGCTAGAAAGCTCAGTACAATCTATAAACACTTATTCATAGAACCACTGGGTGGACACTGTACTGGAGCCAAGTCTTACATTCAACATTCCCGTTGTGAAACAAGACATTTCTGTTTGTCTCCCTTTTTTTAAAGGACAAATCAATTTGTAACAGAGAGACAGCAGTTTGCAACCAACTGTGCTCAAGATCAAAATGAATTAATGATATTGAAATAAAGGTAACAGCGCAGTAAAGAGCAAAAAATTGGAAATAAAGAGTAATATAAAATGGAGATTTGAATTAGAAAGGCACACAAAAGGAACATGGATTAGCCAACAAAGCTCCTCTGCTTTTCCTAATTTCTTCCTACTAATTCTTTGTATTGTAGCAAATTGATCAGCTGTTAAACACATGGCCACCTCTTTTAAAAAAGATTGCTATCTTTTGTGTTTGGCTTGAAGCTAATGTTATCTAGTCTTTTAGAAAATGATACTGGATATCCCTTTCAAACAACGTCAGTTCTTTATCTCTGCTGCACTTTGTTGTTATCCTGCTCAGATGTATCTCACATTTCTTGTGGGCAGACATTATCTAGGGATCTGGCATCACTTCTGAAACAACAGGATCACTGTATCTCTCACCTCCTCAGAATGAACAAAAAAAGTTTGCTTGTAACGTAAACACTTTCATCTGAGGGCTTTATCAACTTATATTTCTACATTAGCAACTTACAGTTATGTTCATGAATTAAACAAAAATATCCATGATAAGCATGAGCAACATTAGTAACAATAAATATCTGTAACAAGGAGAGACACCAGCTGAATTTCAACATGAATGCTCATGTGCCCCTTCTGAAGGGAGCGCTGCCCTACAGCTGGGCTGAGCAGGCACAGCAGAAGGGCCGCACAGCTCCGAGCTGTGGACGTGCCATCAGCTCTCAGTGTCCCACAGGCAACCAGCAGGCCTGACAGCCTGCACTTGGAGGAGCAAAAGCAAGCTCAGAGCAACTAATGCAGCCTGCAGAGCGTTCTGCTTGTGCTGGGATTGTCCCAGTAGGGATCAGTCCAGAGAACTGAAAACACATCTCTGGCAATGGTGCAAAATGTCTTTGCACTGCCTGTGGGGCAGAGTGGGACTGCTCAAGCCAGCTTTTCTAGCCTCCCATGACAGCTGAGGTGCCTTTTACAATATTGGATGCATTATTTTTTTAAGCTGGTGCTCTCGTCAATCATGCTTGATGGAGAAAATCCATCTGGAAAGTCCCATTTTCCTGACTTGGGACAAAGTCTAGAGACAAACTGAAACACCCTGTAAGGATAATGTAGAGGAATGAACCTTTTTCCCCTCCATCTCTTCTCTGAAAGGCACTTGTTTTTTGTACAAAACACTTTAAACAGTCATAGAATTAGAAGTTGTCCTGATGTTCTGAAAAATTTCTGTCTTCTAAGCTACAAAGCTACCCTTTCTCTTCTGCATAGAATAAAATATGGTACCACTGTCTCCTCCTCTTCCCTAAATGATACCTATAGCCTGATTTTACTCTTTCAGAGATGTCCTAAGTTAACCAAAATGTTTAGATTGCAATCAGCATTCAGAAATTGTTGTTATTGAGTAACTCCCTGCAGAGCCAAAGCCTCAAGAAACAGACAGACACAAATACCACAGAATGCTTCTAAAATTAGCAGCTCTAACTTGGTCAGAAACAGAGGCAGCGCAAAAAGTCTTTCTTAGCAGCCACTTAATTACTCTCAAAACTTTTCACTCAGGTCCATGCTTGATGAAAATCTGCAACTGTAAAGAGGCTGCAGGAAAGATTGGATCTTCTTTTTAGGCACTTCCACAACACCTGCTAAGGATACTTAACTGAACTAGAAACAGCAGCAGAGGTAATTATGGATGGCCACAGGTATCATAGCAGAGTGTCTCCACAGGAGATAAGAAAGGAAGCTGAGGTAATATAAGCATAAACTGATCCTGAGCTGACTATGGAAGACACATATACCGTGAAGTGATGCTTATTGCAGCCAGGCTGGAAATGTTGCACTGCTATGACTACTCAAAGTTTTGATTAAGAGATTAGAAAGAACACTACAAGGGACTGACATATCAACTTGATATATAAACAGATCTTTCCCTAATATTTAGCAAACTTGAGGTATCAGTACTGCAACATGTATTTTTTTGCAGCAGGTTCTTTCTAGCACTCTGTATCCCCCTGAACTGTGCAATTTCTTTGATGTAAAACACATAATTTCTAAGTTTAAAACCCATAAAATCAGAGTTATATAAAAACTATGGCACAGAGTAGATGCTCTGGAAATTTTACAGCATCCTATGTCTGGCTAAGCTTACTCAATTTCCAAGGAAGAAAGCCCAATAAAGTACAAGATTAGCACTCAGCCCTTGAACAGTAACGTCTGTTCTCTTTAGAATTTAATTGCAAATAACAGCAGAGAATAAAAATAAATAATTTGAACACAATTATATGATGATGAAGCCTTTCTTGACAAATACTTAAAACAGAAATGGTGGAGGTGTTAATGATAATTTAGATGGTTGTCTGGAAGAAGCTTCTCCAGGGTCCATGTTTTTATTACCTGCTTAGTCACATACATTTTCCCTATTAATATTACTTCTGTTAGTGAGTAAAATAGTTCTTTGGGATATTCACTTAACTAGATTAATACAGAAACTGGAAAAAATGAATGCAGGAACACAAGTTGGGCATTAAGAGACTCCTTGCTTATTTTACCAAGCAGTTCCAATTTATAGGTCTCTAAATTACGTGACAGATAATGTTTCTTGGAAAATGTTCATTCGACTCCAGTGCATTCCAGCATGGAGGTGAGATTTTGTCCCAGCACAGAACTGAGCAATGTTTAATACACCCTCACCACTGGAATCTTTTCTCTCTGTAGGAACATGAAACAGCAGCTCTGTTCTAGAAGGCTACATATTCTTTAAAACAGGGGCTGCAAAACAGGTCACTTTAGGTAGATTATCTGGCTTTTGAGTAATTTTTGAAGATACGACCATATGCCTCTTTCCTCTTCGTTGCATGCTACACATTCCCATGTTTTCTTTCTTGTAGTTCTCATGATTTCCAAAGGATGAAACTTCCTTTTCTCCTTATGTGCAACATTATGATACAGCTTGTGCCCTGGTCACTTTCCCAGGAAAAGGGAGAGCTGGACCTGCATCATCTGAAATGCATCTTTGCCCAGGCTTCCTTTCTGCTACTGCATAAGGATCTGGCTGAAATAGAAATTCCCTAATACACATGTACAGTTTGCTTAAAAATTAAGAGTAGTTTTGACCATTTCAGCTAGGGCAATCTGTTTTTTTGCAGCTTTGTGTCTTCAGCTTTTATCTCCTGGTAAGGTGCAAGTGCTGATTGATCTCTCCCATAAGTCAGGGCACAAATTTTATTTTATTTTATTTTATTTTATTTTATCTTATTTTATCTTATTTTATTTTATTTTATTTTATTTTATTTTATTTTATTTTATTTTATACAGAGACCTATCTTTTGAGTAAGGATTTCTTCTATAGCTTTTCTCTTAGTGTCAGAGAGTATCTCTTTTACCCATCTGAAGAATTAACTTATCACAAACTGAGGTGAACTTAAGTGAACTTTTGCTTCTTGTCCCTGCAATTGGCTCATTGGTTCATAGGTCATGAGGGTAGAAGGAAAGACAGAAACACAGAGATGATTTCACAAGGCTATTGAAAGAATTGTGGGTACAAGCCAAGGCTGTCCTGTCTGCATTGAGGGCAAAGAGCAGCCTGACCACATCACTGCATTCCTGTATTACAGGAACCCCAAATCCTATTACTGGACAATTCAGGTGCTTTCAACATACCTGTGAGAAATTCATTTGGTGTCTTTGTCTCCTACCTATATTTACAACTCATTTGCCTTCTATGGGGTTATGAGTAAGAGTTGTATATTACTAGAATCTTACACAGTTATCTGGGTAATTTGGATACTTCAGTGAGCTGCTGTAATAGAAATAGTTAAAAATATTCCTAAGCATGGCTTTACTAAGTAGCTAATAGCTAATGGGGAATGAATAATTTTTTTTCATGCACTGTAAATTACCAGCCTGCATGGCAATCCCTGTGTACAGTAAATCCCCTTCAGACACAGCAGCTCAGCAGGTACAAGAGCAGTCAGCTGGGAAATGGCTGTGCTCTCACCTATTCCACAGAGCCCTTCCTAGCAGACAAGTCCTTGGTGTTAGAACAGGTGAGACTATAATGATATCCAATGTTGACAACAAATACTATAGAGTGAATAAGGAAAACCCAGCATTTTTGTTTCATCACTGTACTGATGTATGACAAACCCTTCTGGTGTGATATGTATCTCACACATATTCAGGCAGATGTGTACAATAAATATTTAAGACTTCTACTGCCTATAACAAGAAAAAACTTCAAAATGGAAACTGCCCATCTTAAAAACCCCAAAGATTTAGTATGTTTAAGACATAAGTAAAAAAAAACAAAGGTTCTAATATGCTTACTTTATGCTCACATTAAAATGCAGCGTGATCTCTGTAATCATCAGCAAGATTCAGTCTGAACCTCATTTCAAGATAATTGCCATCTTTTAGTGTTAAAGAAAAATCTACCTTTCCAACTGCAATTGAAAAGAATTTAAAATCACAACAGCAGTTTTTCATTTGTTCTTAAAGTAGTGTGGGTGAACCATCATGGAAAATTAAAATATAAGGCAAAGAAATTTGCTAAGAATGTACTACACCTATTACAAAGTATTCAGTCTTTCCTTAGCAAATCTTTAATATATTGGAAATGTATCAAATAATTTGAAAGAAATTATATAACTTTTTTTATAATTTTAAAATATCCTATCTATTCTAGGACTAAAAGTGGCTTGCTTAAAACAAGCAAGGCATTTGGCTTGTGTCTCATTTCGTACTTCTGTAGCATCACTCTGCAAAGAGGAACACAGGTTCTGCTGAGATTTTCTGCCATCTTCCTATTACACTGAATTATGCCCAAGCAGTTGCTGGCAGACAGCAAACACATTAGTGCAGGAAAGCTGGAAATCAAGATTCCCAAGATTTCTGTTCCTGGAAGTCATTTTGTTCAACGGAAGTGGTAAATGAGCCAAAAGCTCATCATCCATAAGACAAAGGCACAGGATTGCTTTAACATATTTAATTGAAACGTTTGATATATATTTAGTGCTGTCAACAAAAACTGGGAAACACATTCCTCCTCCCCTGCAGACAGTGAAACATTAATATGGGAAAGTGGTAGAGCCCAGCTTCAGATCCTTCTTACAGAAAGTGAAGACATTGAAGAACCCAGTACAAATGCCTGCTGAGAGCTTCTAATCTCACTCCAAGTGGACAATCATTAAAACAGCCAGCACTGCACAGGCACAAATGCTGAGAGGACCTGGTTCCAGAGGAATCTGCTTTAAAAACAGAAGCTTAAAATAAAGAATAATTGATCATAGCCTCTGGAGCTCTAGCAACCTCAAAGCAAATACTTCTCTAATACTGTACTTTTGCCACCTTTAACATGGAAACTGCTGATTTCTACAACAAGAAGAGACACCTTGTGTGATCAGAGTGAGTTACAGCATTTCACTCTCTTTGCTACAGGAGCAGCAGAAGTGGCTTGAAAATCAGCAGCAGAAATAGCACAACCTATGCAACAACCACAACCAGAGGCCTGTCTACAAGCAAAGCAAAGAAAGGGAATTTAAATACATGGACCAGTTAAACCTGGTGAATGCCATCCCAACAGGCGGGAAAAACGTAACAAAGAGGTGATCCCTCTGTTGCTCTCAAGCCAACGCATCTTTAGCCTGGGCTGTGGAGCTCAGCTTCATAGAGATAAGAAGAGTACTTGAGGGTTTGGTTGGTTTGTTTGAGGTTGGTTAGTTTCTTTTTTTTTCTAAAATAAATTGCCCTCTTAAAAAAAAAAAAAAAAGATACTTAAATCATGGCATATTTAATAGATCTGTTATATCATATTGCTAGACAATATTAACTATATCTCATATGCAAGATTATTTTTCTTGATCAGAAACAAGGCAATGCAACTCTCAGGCACAAAATCTTTATATGAAATTATGAAATATATAATCTAGATATGTTTTTGTATAACTAATACACCTAGCTATTGCTTTTTATCTTGGGATTAAGAAATTATTTTTTAAATTACTTTCTGTGAATTTGAACTGAGGACCTGACTTGCAGATGCTACCAAGCTCCCCATTTATTTCAGGATTTGAAACAGCAACGTTTTTCACTGCTACTCTAGGCTGTCAAAACTGACAAAGTATTAATGATATGATGTGGCTTTTTAATTCTCCCCACTTTTCTTTCGTTGTCTCTTTGCCTTCCATCTGTAAGAGGCTAGTGCTTGATGGATACAAGAAACATAAAGAAAGGTTAATTTCTTGCCAGGAATGTTTCTCTCTTTATCTTTTGTAGTTTTATTTTTGTACTTCAGAGTGAAATATTCCTACTGTGCAGCCAGATGTTCTATAATCCTATTTTTATAAAGCCCAAAGGACTCAAATCCTAGCTAAAGTCTCATCCATGATGACTTGAATGATGGGTAAATTCATGCTTTAAAGTCAGATAAGAGTTTAAGGCAAATTGAAGTGTGCTTTTGTTAAAACAAAACCACTCTATCTAATACCACACATGTATAAATATACTAATATTCCTTTACTAGGAAATGATGGCATATGTTTGTTACCACACTGTTATGAAGAAGAAATGACATCTGTTAAATGTTCTGCTGCTATACAAAAAGGCAAAATATTTAAAAAACTGAAAGTTTGTATATAGGTAATTTCCAGTAAGTAAGAACCAAACCAAGAACAATCTAATAATATGAAGAGCCAGAAAAGTGCAGCTCTACCATATTCAGTGGGAATTTTCTGGCCCAAGAATTTCAGAACCTCCTTGTCCTGAATCAGCCATGTAACAATAATAAGATAGGAAGAACAGGTTCAAAATTATGCATCAGAGGTTTTCATCCTAAATAAGAGTAAGGATGAACAAGTGCCTTTGTCCAGACACACACAGCTGTAGGCAGTCTGTTTCCCAGGAGCAGGGTGCCACCTGCTCCAGGCAGCCCCACCCAAGGCAGGGTCAGTTCTGCGTGTCACGCAGCCAATGCAAAGCACATCAGATGCACTTGCAAAGCCACTGGGTTGTGTGTCTGCACATAACAGCTCCCCAAAGTTCCATCAATAAAACTAGCAGGAGGCCAGCCACAACATGTGCTGCCCTTTCTAGTGTAGAAAAAGTTGTTCTTTCTCTCTGTAAACAGCTGATTCCACTATTTACTCTTGAATGATGGGGTTAAATTTCCCACAAGGAAAATCAATACAAAGACCCATAAGGCAGAAGTACTATTGCAGTTTAAACGCTAAAGAGCTGCTATATGGCAGTAGGGTTTCTAATGACTAGAGAGATGTTTTTAGCAGAAATCTCTTCCTACCACGGTACAGTCTAAAAGGAAAAGTTGGTCTCACAAGTCAACGAGGGGAGCGGATAATCACATGCTTTTAACCAAGAAAGAAAAAGAGATGAACTTAAGTAGTTCACAAAGATTCAGGCACCTGAACTGTGCTGGCGGTGTTCAGCTTTTACCACCTTCAGTCTCCACCCCTTCCTGAAATGGGATGTGGACATAAACTACCCAGACATTACAAGTGAGCAACGACTCAGTCCCAGTGGGTGACACAATCCAACTGCATGCACCTGAATTAGCTACAGTTCAAGAACTTTATTTTCCAAAGAATATACCCCACTTTTGATCTAGCACTATTGGCTCATATATCACATTATGTTAGGCCATCCCTGCAATGTTGATGCTTCATCCTCTTCCAGAATACTTCTTCACAGATTTTGGGATAACTGGACTTGGAATTGTTAAATTCTAGTTTCTGACTGCCAAGTCTAAGTACTTAGTTCTTTCCTGAAATAGAATATCCTGGAAGCAACTGACTAAATGAGAACTTCTGCTTTCTTAGAAATAAATTTTTAAAAATCCTAAACTGCTCAAGAAAAAATCCAAGCATGGAATTAGGAGCTCTTGTAGTTTTGATGCAAGACCTTAAAAATGGAGTCCTAAAAGCTCAAATGCTGGAATGCAAACAGTTCATATTTTGAGGTAAAGAACAGAAAAATTCTGATAATTTGGGGAATAATGTATATTAGAACAATAAAAAAAACAAAAACAAAAAAACCCCAAAAAAACCCAAGGCTTTTCAAACCTTCTCTTTTGGAAACACTGCAGATACTAACCTTTAGTCATAGCTGGGTCATCCACCACACTCTGGTGACCCTCCCTTGCAAAAATAAAAATGCTACAAAAACAGCTACAAATATTTTTATCTCTTTTCCCTCTTATATCCATTTTGTTTGTTTTACCTATAAATTGCTCTTAGTCTTCATGGTAAAATCTTTCAGATGCAGAGTGTCTTATGGGTGATGTTGTCACAGTGCTCGGTACAGAAAGACTTGGAGCTGTACGGAGAACATAAGAGCTGCTCCTATTGAAAGCTGCTCCGCACAAAATCATTGGAAATTGCTCTTCTGCCTCTCCAATTATTCAAGACCAGTATTTATGGGCAGAAAGCAATGATATCAGTATCTCAGCTTAAAATGTAAATGAATGAAATCAGTTACAGATTAAAGTAACATGAGGTTTAAATTATTTAAATATCAATGGGACAGATAGAGAAGGTATAGATATCTGAAGATACCTCTTAAAATTTTAAGTTTGTCTTTAAGACAATATATTTTCTGAGTTTAAAACAAACTGTTCATCCTCTGCCTTTTTGCATCTTCTTTTTAGCCATCAAAAGGAAGTTTACCCTGCTGGTTGAAGATCCACTCAGACCTACCAGACTAAGCTTAGAGGGAAAAAAATCACTGCCACAAGCACTGACCACACTGGTGAGCTTTGAGGTTTAGTGAAGTAGAAGCAGCTGAAAACTGTCACTTGCACTATCTGTGCCATTCTCCTGAAGTCTTCTGATTCATCTCAGTGGAAACTCCATTCATACAGCAAAATTAGCACTTATATTTAGCAATTTTGAATCTTTATTTTTTAAAATAATCAAAATGATTATACAGAGGTGAGACATTTAAACACTCCATGTCACTGTATTGTACAGCATGACTTCACTTCTAGCAGGCTTAATCTTAAACTGGTGCCCCATGTCAAGTCAGCAGCTGGCACCTCTCATCAGAAACAAGGCTTTAATGAATCTTATTTCACATACTCAAGATTGCACTTCTCATGTTTTATAAACAAATTAACTTTTCCTTACAAAATAGAGATTGGTTGAGCCGCTGCAGACTTCAGAATAAATGGATGTCTAATCAGCTACAAGAGCCCAATTCCTCTACGCACTTTCTCAATTTCTTCTCTCTACGTTATATGAGATATCCATTATCACCATTCCCACTGATCTAAAGCACACACTTCTGTCATTTCCACTTTCTTTCAGCCTAAAGATCCAAGAGCAACAACAAAGTGGCACATACAAATGGTGTGCAAATGTGTTCAGTAAGTGTGGTCAAATAGGTGAATTACATATATCTATTGCAGTCCTTCTGCTTGCTTTGTGGCATGTTGAAAGTCTGCATCATGCTGCTCACTCACTTTCTGGGTTACATTTCCATCAGTGATTATCTAAAATACAGTCATCTCAAATGGGTAACCAAGCAACCAAATATGCCCCCATTTTGAAACTCAGGGAACTGCCTAAATCAGGGCAATTCATCCAAATCACTGCCTTCCTAGTAAGACCCAGGTATTTAAAGGAAACACTATACAAGTTCCAGTCTTCCTTTAATTGTGAGAGCAATCAGTATGAAACTACACTATCTGAGTACCATTTACCTTGGCACGTAACTGGATGGATTGCTATAAAAGGTCCAGCAAAACTCTTTATTATCACTAAGTTGAATTTTCATCCAAACTAAATCTGTTATGATAAAAGCTTTCTTTTTGCTTTTTTATTTCTTAAGCTGTAGAGAAACACAAAACCTCTAGTATTCAATTCTCAGACATGACCACAGGGATTTACACCTGTTGTCCTTTCATTATGGCCTTCCTGGGAGTCTGTGTGTTCTGAAGAGGAGACAGTCACGGAACAAACCTGGAGTGCACCCAGAGCCATGGAAGGGGAATCAGAGAAAGTACAGTCTAACCACAGAAACCAGAGCTGTAGACACTGAAGTTTGGGGTGAGAACAAAATATCCACAAATCATCTATTTTGTGTTGTTTCATTTGGGTCGTCCTAGCCTGGCCCCATGGACCACAGACCAAACAGCAGCTGGAAGGCACAAGGTCTCCTCCTGCAGTGCATCCTCTGAGCAGTTTCAGGCAAAAGGTGTTCAGTTCCCACTTGACAGCTGCTCTGTCAGCAAATCAAAGCACACGGAGAAGGGCCGGCAGAGCCACTTCCAAAGTGTGCTCTGGGCTGGAATGCTAATGTAGGGCATCCTGAGATACCAAACTGCTGAACCAATACACCACCAGAACCAGAACTCACGGGTCCAAAACAATTTACCAGAAATCAATGTCAGCATTTAGTCAAATAGTGCCTGTGACATGAGCAATTTTTTAAGCTTATGACTTTTATTCCTCATTCTCAAATAATACTGCAATGTCTAGACATTTCAACAGCAGGCATACTTCAGGTCATTGTTTTTTTTAGTCTATGCAACAAAAACCTTTGTATCATTTCATACAGTGGCCTGCATTTACAGCCAAGCGAAGATTAGCTTAAGCTCTGACTTTCCATTGATTACTTCCATTTCCACAGTTTCCCTGCTTGCAGAAATGGGATTAATTTTTGCAAGCACAATCATACAGTGAATTTGTTGCTCATGGACTGGGCTGTCTATGATCAATGGACCAGCCATTAAGTCATACTCTAACTGATTAGAATAAATATAAAAATAGATTTTTTTCCCAGACTTGCTCACACTGCATATTTTTCAGCCTAGATTCTAATTTCAATATTACAATTTCACAGAGTGAGATACTGTTGAATGTGGAAAAACAATCACTGATTTAAAAAAAAAAAAATTCCTTTTGTTCCAGAAGAACAAGGAAAGGGAAAAAGGAGCGCAGTAAATCTTAAAATTAATAGGTATTGCAAAGGAAACTTAATTCTTTACTCATATTAATACTAGAAATCTAGAGATTTTGTTCTCTCCCAATGTCTACCTTATCACAAACTCCCTCTATCACATCTTACCCATATTTTAGATTATTTCTACATGAAAGAAGAGTACTCAGGTACTCTACATGGGAAAACCTAAACCTTTGCCATCTTTAATCAGTTCAAACTTTGCTTTAATTCCTGCTATTTCTTAGCTTAAATAGCTTTTAAAGGATTTTCAGAATCTTGATGATAAAATGGGAATGAATTCAGAACCTGCTTTCTGAGTCTTTTTCATTCCAAGGGGATGGACAATTGGACCCACACATTTTAGGCAGATTAAACTCTTAAATAAACCTACTTGGTTTCTCTTTCCTGCACTGTTGCTGCCAGCCTTGGAGGTTTGTTCAATGTGGATTTTAAGCCCTTTAGAAAAATCACACAAGTTCTTCTTTTAAGCAGAATGGCAGGCAGCCATGTCTAACTATAAGTGCTATCTGCCTTTATATCAGATGACAACCATACAAGATATCTCCTGGGTAAATAACATTATGTCCTAATAATCAACACTTAGGCACAAAATAACATATTTGGAGTAAATCTTTCTGTGTCTTTTTTTGGTAAAAGTTAAGAAAAAAATGCAGGGGACATCTTTAGCAAGCATAATTTTTAGATGTGTGTTCTTTTGCATATTTTATGTTCAAGGAATAATTGCATATTAGATATGTTTTTAATATAAGAAAGATTGTATAAGAGGAGATAAAAAAGTCACTTCAGAGAGACTATAGAATGTTATGAATCATATTTACTTACTACCAGACTAAACCCATCATTTTCCTCAAATGTAACTTTCCTATTCAATCAGTTACAAAACTACAGAAATACCTCAGACTTCCAGAACAAGTTCCTCTTGCAGAAATGAGCTCTCAGGCTCGGATACAGTTTCCAAGAAATCCCCTTTCTGTCATTTGTCTATCTCTTCATTTAGGTTCTAGCTTTGCTAACATTATTAATGATGTGCACTGCTGTCTGCTTTACACAAAAACAAACCCCACAGTTATTTACCGCCTTTAAGATTTTAGTGTCATGTGAAAGAAATGAGCAGTAGAGCAGATAATATTTTTTCTAAGTGTGATGAACCAAAAGAGTGAATATTGGCAAATGCTCCACCACTTTTCAGTTCTGCTGTACAATCTCATTTCCTGTTTCACACCAATCACTGTACTGTCATTATACTGAATGCTATTTGAAGCTTACAACAATCTATTCAACAATTTGTGCAAAATTGTGCAAAACAAAGGTTATCATGCAATAGCCATATTTCTATTTTTTAAAAAAAGCAATTCAAAATAATCAGGATTGATTTTTTTTTTTTAAGGCCAGAAGTCACTGTGTGCTGAGATGCAAACCTTCCCTGTAGGGAACTGCAGGGGAAATGGGACAGGACTTATTTTAAAATACAAGCACAGAAGACTGTGGAAGAACTCCAAGAGAGTGAAAACTGTCTTAGAAACTGTAAACAAAGAATGGTTATCAGTGGGAAATACTTCAAGAACCCTATGGAAACAGACCTAATAATAGTTTATGAATTGGCTCCTTTAAGGCACATTTTGTGGACTTTGGAACACATGTTGAGACCTGCTATTCATAATAGTCAGCTTAACCTTTCTCACTGTGTTAATGGCCTAAATTAAAAGAAGTAAATCTGAGTGCAATGGTTTAGAGATGAAATTAGTGTCACACATTACTTGCATATGTTTGGTTTCACAGGTCTTACAGTCATCAACCCAAGGATCCAATTTATATTTGCTTTGCCCAGTTCCCAAACTTTGCAGAAGTTCATAGAACTGAGCAGATGCTTCCTTCCTCACATCCTAGAGATACTGAAGGATTTTTCTGTTTGAAAAAAGAAACACAAAATTGCTTTTTATGATTATGAAGAAGAACAAAATGCAACTAAACCCCATTCCACACTGAAGAGCCCAGGCACAGGTTGGGCAAGTGGTGCTTCCTTTGGAGCTCCTGCTGCAGCCCAGGGTCACTTGTCCTGTGGTGGCTGCAGGGTGGCACCTGCAGCCAGGGAGGGCCTTGGCAGCCACTGCTGCCACTGCTTTCATGGTCAGAGACACTGCCCCCTTCCTGCCTCTCTTGTGAAATGCTCAGCTTTCATCCAAACATAGGGCTGCCGAGAAAAACAAGCATAACTTTGCTTTTTTGAGTAGATTTTCTCTTGTCACACATCATTACACACAAATGTTTCCTAGTACCACATATCATTCAAAGGAATGAGGGAGCTTGACTCCACTGGACGAGATTCTCAAGACACGCATATTTTAAAAATCTGATGGTGGCCTTCACTGAAGGTTTCCTGTACAAGAGCCAGCAGGTAAGGACACAGTAATAGAGCATTAAGAACGCAGAAATACTGCATAGCTGAAAAAGAAGTAATACTTTTTAAAGATTATGTGGTTTCTAGAAGTTCAGAAATTTACTTGCCTTTGGGGTTTGATAAAGGCAATGTGCCAAGTGCATGCAGCCCAAGCTAACAAGCAGTGAAGTGAATGGGAAAACTTCAGTTGCCTTGAATGTTTTTTTTCTGATAGAATCTTTAGTGATAGAATGGTCTGAGCTGCCTTCTTTGAATAATTAAATTTTCTAAAAGTAGGATCCTAGGCAAGATTGAGCCAAGATATAAAGAACAGCTCCCGTCCTGGCTGCTTGGGCACTTGGATTTGCAGAGGAAGATTCTGGCCTGAAAAATTAAAGGACAAACCTGCCACATTTTCCACTTTACTGATTTTCTGTACAGTCTGAAACTCTCTGTAGATACAAAACTTTGCTGCATGTATTATTGACTGAAATGTGTATGCATGTCCTTATCAATTACTGTTTTTATACTTTTTTTATACTCTGTTCTTCACAGGAGGACGAAAAAGGAACTGCTGTGTGCAAAGCCAAATAAACCGCTTAGAAGAGCTGCTACCAACATCATCTTCTCAGCTGTGGTGTTGTCACAGAAGCTTCTTTAAGATAATCCCTGTCCCTCGAACTAAACATAGCAGTCCAAACTAAGCTTTCTAATGATGGTGTTTTAGGGCCACTTGCTTATTTCACTAGAATAACGTTTATTTAAGAAACAACAGGGAGATGAACTGGAACAGGTTGCATTGTTTTCAAGACCTACTGCCAGGAAACAAGAACAGAAGCTTTTAAAAAAATTTTTCTACTATGCTGCTTTTGAGGAACAACACGTTTGTTTTCAAAGCCAGCAAATTCATGGAGTTTTAGCTTAATTTCTAGAGTTACTGCAGAAATACATTTTACCAAAAAACTGAAATTTAATGAAATTGAAGTCCAGGCATAATCATATCTAGTCTAAACCACAAAAATTTCCTACTGCTGCTGACCTAGAATGAATTTAAAGGCTCCTCTCTTTTGATGACAGGGCCATGATGACTGTATTTTTTTTAAAAAAAAAACCCCAGTATATTCTCACTTAAACTAAAAATTCTGCAAGTTTGGTGGTGTCGGGTTTCTTGTTTATGTTTTCCAAGGGTGTGGGTTTTTTTGTTTGTTTTGGTTTTGGTTTTTTTTTGCTTGTTTTTAGTTTACTAGGTTTACATATGGGAATTTAGTACATACACCTAGTTTCATACAAGGTATATATGTGGGAATTTACTGTTCCTGTTTTCTTTTGCAGGCTCCTCAGGTGAAACAGCCTCACACAGCAGGGGCAGGGAGCAGGCAGGTGCTGTCAGACCTCTGGCAGCAAAGGAAACAACAAAGCAAACCCAAACAAAACAAGGCCAGAACAAGCAAGAGAGCAATCCCAGGTGTTCCAAATGGTTTATCAGAGGGATTATGCTGGATGAGACTGTGGTCACAGTGTCCCATATGCACCAAATAAAACCTTCCACCAGTACTTCAACTCCCCAGAATATTGTCAAATGCAAGAAGTGGTAAAATCTTCTAGGTTGCAGCCCAAAATTACAGGACAATGATCTAAGCCATTTTCTTTCTGTACTTTTTGTTCAAATACAGAAGCAATGCGTAAAATTTCCTGGTTTTTTTTTTTTTTTTCACGGAGGGACTCAAGATACCAGTGTTGTCACAAGTATTATCTGCTTTCTTTGCTACTAAGAGTCTTTGTTTTCCTAATTTTTCAATCTGATGAGTCACAGAGGCACTTAGTGTTGCTCCCCGCCCCAAAGTAAACCATACCTGCACAGCCAGTGTTATGAGAATTTAAACAGCACCAAGCATGCTGTTTAAATAAAGATATATTTTAAAAATATATAAATATAACAACCAAAATTAATAATATGCTACTATTTAAGTCACTCTAATGACAGCTACAGCAGCATTTGACCATTTTATAAATATTCAGTGTTCATAAAAACACTTTTCAGAAATATGCTATGGGAAATTCCAAGGTTGAAAATTAAACTTCTCTTCCCTGTTAGGCTGTACCTCTGCTTTGACTGGGCCTAACCTGGGTTTGGTATTAGAAAAAGGGAGGAAATGAACACTCCAACAGTTCATCAGATTTTTCATCTTTTCTTTCTTGGCAAAGCCACCCAACAGAACATTTGAGTTGTGTAAAGTCTCTTAAGCACATCCTTATACCTTGTGTGTTAATACCATATTTTAATGAGACATATAATTGTCTTAGTAGACTACCTATTATCAAATAAGGTCCAGTAAATAACATGCATTCTTAAACTCATTTGCAATGACACACTCATGTGAACTGACTAAATAACCATGTTAAGTACAAAATGAAAGTGTGATACCATAGCCAAACTAGAGAAAATGGAGTCTTTTCTCCAGCAAAGCTCTTCAACTAACAGGACTGATTTTCCAGCAGAGCTTCTCAGTTAGAGCTCTTAAAGGAAGTCATTTTAGAGGAAAACTGCTCTCTCAGTTATTACAAATAACAATAGATAGGCACAGACTGCAGTGAATTTATAGCTATGTCTCACTCTTGGGACTCTGCTTCTGTTCATAAACAACTCAGATACACTCTCATGGTTTGTGCTGTTAACAGAGCCCCTAGAGGGACTTAAAACTTTGTATTCATGCAGCAACTATCCATTATGCTATATATTTTAGATGATGAAATTAACACCCAGGAGATACATTCATGAAACATTACATGGGGTTTTAGCTCCGTGACTCCCCTTGATTTGAATGGCATATGTGGTTAAACCCTTTGCAAACCTTTGAGAATTCAGCCTAAGATACTTATCTCAGTGGCAGTAATGCAAATATTAAGGTCTAATGCTCCTCCCTGAAGCAGCATTGCTTAATCCTTGTTCTTGATGCTGCCATCTTAGTCCTTCTGAAGAAAGCTCTTTCCCTCCCTTATTCATCAAACTATTCAAATAAAAGCAATAGGACTACATGCATAAAATGACACTGTTAGCAGAAGAATAGTGCCAGCATTAGCACACGCATTCTTACAGTCACCAGGATTGTCTTGTGGAAGATTATCAGCTGCAGTCCTTATCACAGTACGTGCCAATTCTACAGAAGATGTGTTTTGAGTTAAATTATGCATCTCAGTTTGCAAAGGGCTGTTATTTGCCAGCTCATGGAAATTATGGGATTGAAACCCATATTCAACCATGGCATATTGTTCCATTTTATTCCATTTTCTGGGAGCAGCCCTATGCCAAGAAAACAATGTCTATAAAGCAATCAGAGATATCAAGAGCAGTGTTAGAATAACAGTAAAGATCAAGGTGATGGACTTCTTTAATCTCAGGACACTGTGCTACAACAAATATGGTGACAAGACAAATGTCACAAGACCAAAACAAAAAGACATTGCCCTTTCAGATAAATACAAACCCAGTTTCAATTCTACTATTCCCAGTGAAAAAGGCCAATGCTAGCTAGAAAAGAGCCCTCACCTACTCCTAAAGTACAAAGCCATAAAGCTTGAAATAATTATAGGAATTCTTGGAGATAATGTCATCATCCTCTTTTGTCAGTACTTAGCTGTAGTAAGAAAACACTCCTTCCTTACTAGAAAGTTGATTAGCTGTTTCCTTCTTTCTACACACTCATTTTTTAAAAATGAACTGCAGTCTTTACTGCATTCTCACCCAGTGCAAAGCACTGTGACACCTGTCAATCTTCAGAGCTGCTCTGACTTCTGCAGGCCTGGGCCAGTAAATCCCCTTTTGATTCCCCAGGGTTGGGGGTGAGAGGCAAGTAAAAAGAGAGAGAGAGAGAGAGAGAGAGAGAGAGAGATCGCCATTTACAGAAAAGATGTCTGCAAAAAACATAAACTCCATTCTCAGCTTTAAATAACATTAGAGTGAATCTGGCCCTCTGTGTATTCTGTTGTCCTCTGTTTTTGCACCACAGCCATGTCCTTGGTGGCAATATTGGCCTGAAGCCCCTCTCTCACAGCCAATGTTGTCTAAAGAGAGGTGCATAAAAAGCAACCCTGGAAAAGGCTACAGCAAAGACTAAAAGCAGTTTCAGTAGGAAGCCATTCCTGAGTTCAGCAACACCACTTCCCAAATTTTCTGCTATCTTGCATACAAGTCTTTTGGACAAGGCACTTTCCCTCTTGTCTCTGTTATCACACAGCTACAAGAGGATGCAAAGTGAAAAGCCTACCCAGCCAAGAACAAGGGTGTTCTGACAATATGAATTTAAAACCAGGTTGAATGGACTTTGGCAGAGTCAGTGGATACTCTTCAAAATTAAAATAAAAACCCAAAAACCAACAAACCAAACCAACCAATTTATCAACACCTCCCAAAAAAATTCAAACAAAACAAAAGCCCAAAACACCCCACCACCCCACAACAAACAAAAAGCCAAACACCCAAGCATGAAACCACCTCAAAATCCAACCAACATTAAGAGTTTGTTTAGATATCTCAATCTATGTACAGAAGAGTCAGTGATTTATAGAGGTCAACAGCAAAACTATTTCAATAATTAGAGAAACACAACAAATCTTCACAAGCCAGTAACTAAACAGTGTTTCTTTCCTCTTCACAGGCAGTGAAATGTGCAGCAGTCTTTATTAATTCAAATACATTTTCTTTGGTCAAAAATCAAAACAGCATTTACTGTTAAATTCCCTGAAATAATAAGATCACAGTGGCTGCTGACTTCAAATTTTAAGTATGACTGCGTAGAAATTTAGTTCCAGTGATTTTTCTGCCCACTAGCTAAGAAATCAGTGGCAATTGCATTTGAAAGTCTGTTCCCCTTAATGTTTTTTCACAACGCAGTGCCTCTCTGATGCTATACTGCTTATAGAGGCTTTTTATAATGGCAAATGATCAGCTGCACTTGCTTGTATCCTCCATGTTCAAAGTAATTTAATGCCAACTACAATTCCTGAAAACCTTCAAAATGTCCTGCAAATCCAAATTCAATTATACTGGTAGAGACTAATCAGAGACTATACGAGTACCCTCTTGGTATCTGGGACACCATTTAATGCCACAAATGGAGCACTTTTGAGTCTTTTTCTTCAGCAGGGATGCTGTTAAAGTAGAAGAATCACAGCAGATAAACTTCCTCACTGTAACTCTGCCCTCCCCTACATTTACTTTGCCAGCTACAGATACTGAGTAAAAGACAGACAAAGCACAGGAAGGAGAAGAAATGCAAGGGCAACTTTGGATACCATGGGAACATTAGGACTCTACAAAGGCCCAGGGTTCATGACTCTGATTTCAGTGATGGGAAGTAGAAGTAAAGGGAATTAAGTCTACATTACAGCAGAAGGGCAATACCAAGATATCTGTGCAGTAAGCAAGCAAAAAGAGGAAAGGAATTGGGAAAAAACCCCGAACTATTGGTTTCTGCAAAGTAATGGTTTGGGGGAAAACCACGCCCATTTAAGCCACTAGCACACTTTCATTTGTACCTTCAGTAGCAGCAGGCACTGCCTCCAGCTCCTGTCCTTCCTTCCCTGGTGGTTTGCAGCTCTCTGGATCTGCTGGGGCACTTGCCCATCCATCAAGTGCCTGTACTGCTGCTCTATGAAGGATAATGAACTTATAACAGCCTAACAAAGAATATTACATTATCCAAACCAGTAAGGTAACTGGAGGCAGGAGACAACCATCAGGCACGATCTGGCATTTGTCACTGTCTACAATCATCAGTGACACAGGATTATAGAAGAGAATTATTGGAAGACATTAGGGTTTTACTCAAACATCTGAGAATTATATTAAAGTCATATTTGCAGCAACACACTTACAGAAAATTAATGTTCTCTCTGTCACTGCAGGGAAAGGACAGGAGAAGCTGTAGGCATTTTAGACAGAATCATCTATCACTCAGTATCAGGACCTGGTTTGGAGGCTAATTCTGGGATCCCTCAGTTCCCAATAAAAAGCCAAGGGTCCTTATCCATTTAGGGCCAAATCTATTACAAACCTGGCAGCAGCTCTTCTTTACCCAAGCAGTGAGAAACCATTCTGATTTTTCCACAAAAAACCCAGAGCACCCATTATTCTTCTCCTCCAAGGAAGCAGAAAGATATGATTGATCTATGGAAAGAAGTAAGTCTGCCTGTGCAAGAGTAAGCAATGCATTCATTACATATAAACTATTTTTTAAAAATCTTGTTCACTCTAATAATTTTACAAGATTTAATGGAATACTTTTTAAACAGCTTGTACTTCAAGCAATTGCAACTTATTTGATATTGCAAATTTAAATCTGGAAAAGGCATTAGCCTTGTAAGAAGGGCAGAAAATGAAAGCCTCATATTTATTCATCAAAAGATGCCCCTTGTTTCCTCTGATTTCATAGACAGGTAATACACCATTATTTAAATTAATTTTGAAATTGAATTCGCAGCTGATTTTCTAAACTCTCATTAATTACACCTTGAATGAATAGCAGGTGGGGTTGAGGCCTGTGGATTTGCATTATCTGGAGTTCAGCTACACTCTGGTTGACAAATGAGCTTTTTAAACCCCGGGGATTCTCAGCACCAAGTCCCTCCTCAGTCAGCTACAGGTGTGCTGAACACGGGAATGTTCCACAACACTCACCATCCTGGCTATCAAAGGCTCTACTTAGTAGAAGCTTTAGATGTCCAAATAACACCTTCAGAAATTTGGTATTTTCCAAACTTTTGAGATTCAAAAAAGCCCTCACCACATGATTTCACAAGCCTCAAAGAGCCCAGCATTTTTACTTCTAAGATATGCCACCTCAGCATGATGCTGAAGAGAAAACACACTCCATTAAACTGCTAAAGAAATAGCAATGTGGTATACATTATATAAGTACCTGGGTTGGGGCAGTCCCAAGCACAGATACAGTCTGGGGGAGAATGGACTTGGAGCAGCCCTCAGGACAAGGACATGGGGGTGGTGGTGAGTGAGAAGCTCTACACGACCTGGCAATGTGCACCCACAGGCCAGAGAGCCCAACTTGTCCTGGACTGTGCCCCAAGAAGTGTGGCCAGCAAGCTGGGTGACTTTAAACTGACAAGAGGACAGGTTTAGACTAGATATCAGGAATTCCAAGTTGCTGTGAGGGTGGTAAGGCACTAGAACACATTGTCCAGAGGAACTGTGGCTGTCCCATCCCTGGAAAGGTTGAAGACCAGGTGGGATGGGGTTTTCAGGAACCTGTTCTAGTGACAGGTATCTCAGGGGGTTGAACTATATGATCTGTAGGGTGTCTTCCAACCCAAACCATTCTGTGATTATGACAAATTCTTGGCTAACTTATTCCCAAGAAATTAATTCTCATCAGTTCTAGCTGCCCAGCTCATGAAATCAAACCCTTCTGATTGCTGAGAACAGAGAAATTGCAGAAAAGGCTTTGTCTCTCAGTCACTGTGCCAGTGGCCTTTGCCTGCTGAAATTGTGACAACCACATTCCTGTCTTCCTCTGAGAGGTTTCAGCACCAACCTGAGTTTGCCACAAGGAGGGCCCTGTCCCTGCTCCAGCCACAGGCATGATCTCCCCTCCACCCTGGGAATTCTTGGTTTGGGCTCCCTTCAACAGCTTTCTTGATTGGAGACCCATGCCAGCACTGAGCAGCCCTTCAAACTATTTGAGCACAGAGGCTAAAAATGACTGCTAAAATATGTTTTGTGGGTTTATGTCTGAGTGTAGTTTGAGTGCAACACAAAGACATGTGGAAGGGGTTTTAAAGGTAAGGAGGTAAAGGGAGTTGGCAGAAAGCACTAAGAAATTTGTACAATCAGGATCTAACCTGTCTCTTTGAAAGGAGATAAGCATGGCTACAATACTGAATAATTTAGATGCAATTTTCTAGCAGGGCTGCATACAGCTGTCCTTATTTAATATCACATTGAGCATAATCTTGGTCTTAAGGGATTAAAAATGTGCAACTATGCAAATGTCAACAAGTGCTCTGACACTGAGCTTTTAGATTTTACAAGGAAAAATAACCAATTTTATTTACTTGTTTGGTTTTTTGTTATATATTATTATGAATGTAAAATAGGTGGTAGATAGAGAAGTTTTTTTCTGTGTTATGCTCTATATTTAGAAGCAATTCCTGGGAACCAGATATTTGGAATACAAGAGTGTCTGTGTAGCATTTGAAGCTGCCTCTTTTTTTCCATGGCTTGTACATTTCCATGTAATAAAATAGATTACAAAAATTTCTGTATCATTGATTTCTGGTAGGGTGTCAACCTGGGATGTTATCAGGATGCTGACAGACTTCCAGAAAAATGTCAATATTGTTAATATAGAAAAAGCAGCAACATAAATCCATAACAGTTTTCTATAGGAAATGGGGAATTCCAACTTTTGACTCAAAACGACTTGTACAAGGTAAGAGTAAACTGAAGAGAAAAAATTAAATTGACTCTCTTCATTCCTATCTTATCTCTCTAATGCTTTCAAGCATTACTATCCTTGGTGGTCATGCTCCAATCCCACCAAAAGAATTTTCATAAAATGTTCATATTGAGTTTTGGTTTTTCTTTTGTTTTTAAATGATTCCTACAGGCTCCAGTTTCATGTGTTGCTTAATCAGCACTCTTGGAAACACCTCCTGCCAGGTGATTGACAGGAAGTATTACTTATTGTTTCCAGGAAAGCTAATTCAGCAAAAATAGGGTTTCACTGAATTAGAATGAATACAATGAACAAAACCACTATAAAATATGATTTAGGCAATCACACTCCCTTCATATGCAATGCTAAGTGATAAAATCTTTAATACAGGTAGTTTGTTACAGAAAGAAAACAGGAAACGTGCAAGCAAACAAAGCATCTCCATTTTCTCTTTGAGGCTCAGTTATTAATGAGTGCACACAGTCTTGAGCAGAAATAATCTATTCACTGGTGCCATTTTTTCTTACCTTTAGTAGCCATATGCAGCTAAAGTTTTGCTGCTGAACTAAAAAGTCCACATATTGTATAAATACAAACACTTTAATCTATCAAAAAATAAAAATCATGGTAAAACACAGAAAGTAGGGAAAAAATTTTCTGGAAAATTTTACAGAAATGAGAGATACAATTTTTAAAAAATCTCACTAGGATCTGTGCTACCTGATTTCCTGTTGACACATTTTTTTGTTGAATTTTGTTTGCTACGGTTTATGTCTAGCTATAGTGCCATTGATACCCTCAGCAAGAGGCCTTAAAACCCACTGGGAAATGTGAGTTCCTTCATGAGTTGTTTGGATTGGGTTGATAATTTCTTCCATAAAGAATTCAAGCTTCCATTTGGCTGTTTTTAAAATGTAAACATGCAATATCTGCAGTCAGGGTAGGGCATTTTCCATCACAGTGAATGCTGTCTCACGTGTACATCTCTCATACGCTGGAGAGAGCTACAGAACCCCTGTGCTCTGCTAAGTAACATTTCTATTTTGTGCACAATGCTATTTCTCAGCATTGCAGCTCCAGAAAATGCAAGGGAAACCCTCCAACAGGGAAACTGTACTGTTGAAATTGCTTTCTGTTTACTTCCACTCAGTGTCTGACTTCTCAGCCTTTCAGCTTCAGGGCATATTTCTAAAAATATTTTTACCCTATTTTTCATAGACACGGGTGTTCTCATTTTTAGAGGAATGTTTAATCCTTTTTTTGAATCCTGCTAAGCTTTTTGATACAATGATATGTTTCAGCACTGAATATCAATCTACCAATCCTTATCTTCTTTGCAATATCATTTTCAGAATAGCTCATCAGAACTGAATACAAGATTTAAGACAATTGATTCCAAATACAGAACTGCAGTATTTTCAGATTTATTTTTCAAAACCACATTATCTAGGTTTATCTAGTGTTATGAACTTTCCTGGCCACCATGTTCTGCTTCAAAGATACATTTATTTAACCTTTCCACTAGGCTTTTTTTTCCCCTGAGTGATTACAGGTAATTACATGCCTGTAATCTCTACGAGCAGTTGAAACTACTTTAATGTGCAAAACTTTGCCTTCATCAATATCACATTTCACCTTCTATTATGCTGACCACTAGCTGAGATTTAAGCCATGCAATCTCCTTCAGTCTTCATGTTCCTAAATAAAAGCATACGCTGAAAATGAATTACTTTTTGCCTACTTTTCCCACAATACAGGAAACTTTGACCCACATAGGAAAATATTATGCATGAGCATCAAAGCAGGCTAAAGAGCAGGGAATTGGAAAATAATTTGGTTTCTAAGCTTCTGAGGTCATATTTGAGTTAAACAACATTGCACACTAATCAAAGACCTAATTCTCTCCCAAAACAATTTATTATTCATTCATATGCATATAGAGAGAAGTCCTCCTTTACATTTTCCCTCTCAAAACATGAGATGTGAGTCCAAATGAAGTCCAGATTCATGAAATCTGCATAGTCATTTATATCAGAATTACTTTGCAGACTATTTCTTTTTAAATTAAAGGCAGCAATATAATTAGAAAAGTACTAATATAATACTTGCCTCCTATGGGGATATCCAGTAGTAGAATTCAGTCAATACCTCAGTTTTACCACACTGAGATTTGTGAAGTGTCCCTACCCAGTAACTTCAGGTCACAGGAATAATGGGATCTGAACCAACAATGAAGCATGGGGGAACATTTCCAGTTGCTTGGTCAGCAGCTGAAGCATTTCTGTAGTTCCATAAATTCACTTGAAATGCCTGTTCAAAATACCTGCCCAGCAAGAAATTTTTAGTATTTGATCATATATTTTAAGAAAACATCAGTCAATCATTTATTTTTTCCTAAGTCATTCCCTGTGTTAGCAGCAGCACATCCTAAGGCCTTGAGCAGGGAATCTCACCTAATAAAAAAGCTTGGCATGGCCTGTCTCATCCCAAGAAAAAACTTAAATGTTGTCTAGGACAAGACTGCATCACCATAAACTCAACAATTTGAAAGTAGAATATGTTATGGTAGATGACTCAATTACTTTCCTCTTCATTACAAGCTATAACAGTTTTACCCCAAGAAGCCACCAGATTTTCTGTACTGAACCACATTTCCATTACTACTTTTGAGGCAGATGCAAAAGCTACAAGAAGCAAAGCTCCTGGATGATTCTATAATCAGTTTTAAATGTATATTAAACCCCTCTATGTTGATACTTCATACTTTTAGTAGTGTATATAGAGATGTAGTAAGCCAAATGGGATTGGAATACATTCTCAATTTTCCTGTGAGACTCCTGAAGAGTGAAGAAAAACCAGCTTTTGAAGATTGTGTTTTTAGTACTGCACTGTAAGCAAGCACTGCACCTCAGAAATATTATAGGGATTACAGTTTGGGAGCTTAGAAAATCACTCAGAAAACATTTTCCACTGAAAGCATTCTATCTGTGACTGGAGCCTTTTGAAACAGGCTGCTAATTTAAACCATCAGGCATATTGTCATGTTCCTGTGGGCTTTTCAGGATGGATTCAAGCTCACTGAATCATCACTCTCATTTCTGTGTTATCTTGCAATATTAATTTACTGTGCATATTGTTTATGTCAATGGCCAACTTTCCAAATGAACAATGCAGGACAAAACTGAGACTAATCTAGGGTAGAACTGCAAAAATCTAGGATCTGCAAAATTCCAAAAGGTCATAATCAAATTACTGCCTTATCTTGTCCCACCACTTGTTTTCAGCTTATCTGATAACTGTATGTGATAAATAAATAGACAGAAGAACCAAATTTTGCCATAGGGTCTTAAAAAGAAAAAAAAAAAAAAATCCACTGCTGTTTCCCCTACCACCACCCAGAGGATCAAATATCAAATTTATGTCCCAAGCTTCAGCTGTGAGATATCAAAAGCAGAGGTAGAAAACCTTCAGCGTTTTTGCAGATTATCTTGTGTTCATATTTTCTTTCAATTTTCCACTTTGGAAAAAAATCGTATGTTGGTTCATATGCGTGTATCAATCTGCCTGTTGTTCTTGATACTATTGTCAGCTTCCACTCAGTCTTTGCTAATTTTTACCTTTTCAGCTAGTGAAAACTGTGGCACACACTGGTGGCAACTGTGATCTCAAATAGTCACAACACCTTAGAGCAAGGCACAGTAATAATGTATTGCTTTACTACTTCAGCTGTTCAGAGAGAAAAAAGTATAATTTTGAAAGCATCTTCAGGCACAAACTCATGCAGAAACTCATTAGAACTTCTTTACTCATCATAAGAATTCTGATTAAGCTGGAAAACATAAAATGCTTCAGGCCAAACAAGCAAGTGTGTCATTGTATATAGATCTCTTATGTAATTCTTGTAAATCATCTTCCAGAAGATGGCTTTAAATGCTGAAGCGTAATTAGGATAATTACTGCTTTGCAAGTAGAAGGAAGTTGTATCCAAAAGGGACAAACGAGCCAGTTTGAAGAGATGGAGGAGGAATATGAAAGAAAACACATCATCCCAAATTCTGTGTTGAAAAGATTCAGAATTAATTTCAGACTATTTAAAGAGTTTGCTTCATGTTGGAAATATTTCATTTTAGTGACAATATTCCCTACAGGGCTAACAGATTCTTTTAAAAACATGCTTGGCTCCCTGAGAGTCCTGTTGGATATCTTAAAAATTGAGGCATTCAGTACAGCGATGAAACAGAGTAAAAAGCTGCAATTCAGTGTGACCCTCTGAGAAGAGCGGGGTTGAAGAAAACGATTGGAATTAGGACATTATCACAAAATAATTAATTTGCTTCTCTATATTAAAAAGATTTACAGTAAGTACCAAATGATGTGAAGCCATAATACAGACACTGACAACTAGCAAGATGTACAGCGAGATTGCTGCATCCTTTCCAGAAAGAGCAAACTTCAGAAAGTTTAAAAAAACCCAAACATGGCAACAACAAAACCCCAATAAAACAAGGACAACACCCCCCNTCCCCCCCGGCTCCCACCCTAAACATTGTGCTAAGAAAGCAAATATGGAAATGAAAACACTTAGAAGCCCAGGACTCACTCAGCAACTCGTCTCCTTTCTCAGGTTTGATCCTAACAGATGCATCAGCTGGAAGCAGGTCCCCTACAGCTTTATAAATTATTCTGTGAATTTGAAGATTAGTACAAAGTAATAAACAGGAGGAAGGAGCATAGGGACCGCTCCCCAGGGGAAAAGAAGTATTTTTGAACTCAGCTAGCCTGGAGGTTTTGACAAAGCTCAGATATATTCGGCAGCCCAATTTATGTACCAGGATATCACAATCTTTCAAGATTCTTTAATAGCTGCATCAGTGCTAATTTTATACTAATCTCTTACTGTGCACATCCATGATCATTAAGACTTCTGGAGATTGGATATTACACACAGTAGCTGATAATTGGTTAAATAGAGAGTTAATGGAAAATATCTGATAAATTTAAACATTAAGTTTGTATTTGTTTCCTGTGCAGCTGTACACAATAAGAAATTATCTGGCTGTATGAATGTACTCTATTTTTGCATGATTGCTTTTGTTAACTAATACATTGCAATATAGAGGTAGAGCTTTTTTAGAGAATACAGTTATTCAAATGATGAGCCCTGTTTCTTTCCAGTTCTGTATTATAAGAACAAAACTGCTACATAATTTGAGATAGTTAAATACTTTTGCCTCTTTGATTTACCTGAACCTTACAAAATCACAATTTAACTTGTGTAATTACTCCAGATTAGCTCCACCTCCTGGAGTTATTTTTAAATCTGTTGCTCATAACAAAGTTTTCATGCTGATAAAACTAAAAAAAATTGTTGTTTCTTGGCTTTGCTGGTCAACTTTACTCTTATTGCCAAAGAGAAATGACCCAAAGCAATCAAACCTGCATTAAATCAAATTATGGATGTGCATCATTTGTTCTTTAATTAAAGTAAATGCAGCCTTCAAAGATTACATACTCATGTGGTAGTTAATTTTATAGAAGTAGCCCTTATGTTTCCACAACAGCAGTATATGTCTGCCTTTCTTGGAAGTAAAAATACAGCTCTGCTTCAACAGCAAGATTTTTTTTTTTCCTAAATTCAGTTCTGCTTAGAAATCTGTGCTCTGGAAGTAAATAAAATAATTACATTGAAAAATATTGTTTTGTGACTTCTGTGATTCCATTCACATGCTGGGGACCTGAGGGATTGCTTTGATTTAGTTTTATCCCTCATGGTTCAAGGCACAGGGCTCTCTTTTCACTGTTCACTGCTCAACCAATTCTGCCCCTGAACCAATTCCAACAGTATTTATCAACATTATTTAGCTGAAAATCTTAATGTAGGATACATTGCAGGGAATCTCTCAGGACAAACATGAGGGCATGAACTAAGACAAGTTTCCAACTGCAGCTAAATTTGCCTGTATGGTTACACATTACAGAGTTGGTCTGGAGAGTCTGGAGCCTGAGCCACACACAGTCCCCACGTGGATCCCAGCCTGAGCCCTGTCACACTCCCACCCCAGAGCACATGGACACACAGGATGTCACCAGTGTCCCCTGCAGGCAGCTCCGGAAGGGTTTTGTCACCTTGGGAGGGAGCTCCTGTTGTGCAGACTCCTCACAGGTCTCACCTCACCCCTTGCACGCTCACTTGTGTCGGTGAGAGCAGCTTTGATCAAGTAACTGCCACAAGCCTACAGGCTCCAGTGTTCCCCATCCCCTTCTGTCCCCACAGGGACATGCAGGATGACCAGCAGCAGTGCCCCAGAATGTTGAAAACCACCCTAAGAAGTGTGTAGACTGAGACCTTGGAGAACTCAGAAAAAAAAAAAAAAATTCTGTCAATGTGTGTATGTTTATATCAGATGTTTGCTGATGACTTGTGAACTTTGATTATGTGACGACAGTGTCTCCCATTTCTTGCTATTTACTAGATTTCTCACTACTACCTAGGGGGAAAAAAGAAAACACATTTTAGTATTTCCAGTTTCCTCCCATTTTCTCATAGTTCATCCTCTTTATAATTTACTATGTTCACGTGTGTTAATAGAAAAAGGAAGATGCTAAAAAAACCCCTGGAAGGATAATTGTCTGTTCAGGTTTATAGTTTGTACATCATGACAGTTTGTGTAGGTATTTACTCATCTTTTAAACAAAAGAGACTATTTCCTCTCAAAAGTCTTCCATTTTGATAATATAATACCACAACAATATATTCTTTTGTTCTAAAAGAACAGAATCATTAAAATATTGCATACAGCTGTGGATTTCATATGTTGCTGTAAACTACAGAGACACATAAATGGTTTTATACTTAAATTTTTTCTGTCAGATTATTTTCTATTTACTGTCTCAAGTTCCAGTTAATTACACTGAAGTATTACGTGGCTATGCAGCCACTGGGCTTTCTGTGCATTAAAACCAGACTTACCTGGTTTCATATGCCCTGTCCCTTGGAAATGCTCTCATATAACCAGGTAACAAGATGATTTTCCCCTGCCAGTAGCTACTCCCTAACCTCCTTCCCCCATCCACTCATTGTTAGATCTTAAAATTAACCTAAACCAGGGAAATCAAATCAGTCTCTTCCAGTCTCATCACCAATTTCACAGACCCACAGGGCCCTCAGTTATCTGAGCCGCTGCTTCATCCCCAGTGATGCAGCTGGACCCCACTGCCTTCAGTGTCAATAAAGGCATGGACTGTGATGGAAGTGATTTACAGGTGATTCTGGGAGGCAAAGCAGCTGCCAACATCTGCCCAGAGAGAGACCAGCTAGGTCTGAGTCTGCTCTACATCCCAGGATCACCTGGCATAATGACAGCTGTACGTAACAGCCTCCCTCTGCCCACCTCATTGAACACAGGAGCGAAAAATACATCTATGGGAGAGGACTCTTGTTGAACAGGAATCTATTTGCACACATTCCTTCCTCAGTGTAAAACCTTTTTACTCCACATGGGCATTGCCATGCTAACCAACACAGTGAACACCATTTTCAGGCTTTTGAATTTAGAGTACCATGAGAGCCAACCAACCATATTGCCCCAAGTTAATTTCATCCTTTAAAACTTTAAAACTCCAAAAGGCAGGAGTGACTGGCATGTTTGCAAGGACAGTGCCTTTCTACATAGTTTTAAATAAATGTATCAGTTTTTCTGAACACTGTAATCCCAGGCCCACAGCACCTTTTTTTTTTTTT
>VWZN01000056.1:1068287-1098561 GCA_013396955.1 Regulus satrapa
TTTTTTTTGGTTGTGTCCTTGTTCCTCAGTTGAACACAGTCAGCTGAAAATAGGTGAGGAGAAAGAGCCCAGTAGTGAGCATTCTGGACTGTGTATCTTTGTTGGAACTAAAGTTCACCTGTTTCCCTGCATAAGGGACTTACATAGAGAGAAAAACAAATCTTGATTCCCTTGGAAAAAAACCCAAACAAACATTTTTCCTTAATCTTCCTTAGATCAGGCAATTTCCACATGATGGTTTCTTCATTGCCTGAATTTCTAGATGGATTTCTGCTGGGCATTCTCTAAGCTCTCTCACTTTTAATAGGTCGTCCATAATTTTTACTATGACGGCTGCATACATATAGAGGCATTATGGTCCTAAGGTATACTACAGCTCTATCTTCAAATGTTTTGGTAGAATTTAGTACTTTATCATTCTCTCAGCTGCTCAGTAGCACACTCAGACTTTTTTCTGCCTCCCTTTCATGACATCTGTTCCTTCCTCACAGGTACCCTTTTTGAAGTATAGGTGTTCGAAGCATTCACTCAGTCCTAAAATTGCTTTCTTGTTTTAGTTAATCTTCAGAATTACTTCCTTCAGGAGCTGGAGGCAATTATTCAGTGAGCCTGCCTTTATATTTGCCCCTTGTATTTTAGGCACCTAGAACAAAATAGCTAAGTGTACAGAAAATCAAGATACAAAGTTTGGAACTTGTCCGGTGATAAATCTGTTCCAGGGTGAGGGATGCTCTCACATAGCTGAAACACATTAACCCTTAAAAATGCAGGAATCCAAAACAACTAGCTCATGTTAATATAGGTCACATACTACATTATATTTTAACGAATAAAGAAAGAAAATTCTTAGATAAAGATAATCGAGATCTGCACAATGATTCTGCAAAGCTTTTTTTTAAGATCCAAGGATCTTTTCTTGATAATATACACAGAAACGGGAAAAAATACTCAAATAAACAGTTTTTTATAGGCACAAATATTTAAAGGTCCAGGCCATAATGAATAGAACATCACAGAATCAACATCATTTATTTAAATGGTGTAGCAATGTAAGCCTGTTAGCTTCAATTTTATCTATTTAATCTTGCAGGCAGCTTTTCAATTTACCCAAGTATCATGTTTTTAAATTTCTAACACATAAGCAACAAACTGTTGTTTTTAAGCACAGACCAGATCAAATTTCACAAAAATCTCAAGTCACCACCAGTATTTATGTCTCAAGTGTTCAGTGTATTTTCCTCTCTTTTGTAAATAAATTGAAGACAATATTTCAATTTGAAGCGGAATAGATTTCCCTTGAAAAGTTCAACATAACAAAATACTTATCATGAGCAAAGCAATTTATAGCAAAAAAAGAAACTTCTCAAAAAGATCATGAAAATAATAATAATAAAATTAACAGCAAAGTAAAATAACTTGCCCTTAGTGCATTTGGGAAACAACTTGGGAACAACCCAGTGAAAGTCAGTAACTCCACACATCATCTTTATGATCACAAAGAACGGCTTAGTTCCAGCTGAACAATCTCTCCACTTGAAGCACTTTTCCAGAAGTTTCACTTTTTAACATCAAAGAAGTCACAAGGATGCATTTAAAGAAAGCATTCACTTAACAAGTCAGATCTGAAGTGCAGTCCACTACTGCAGCCTGCAGCCTTCAGCCAACACAGGGGTACTGCTACTCCAGCCTGAGCCTTTCATAAAAGAGGGGCAAAACCCCACCACAAAACAAAACAAAATAAAACAAAACAAAACAAAAAAACCAAGATGAAATATTTATTTTCAGTCAGAAGGTAAAGATGAAGCAATAACTTATGTAAGGTTTAAGCTAAGACTCCAATAAAAGGAAAGAAATTCAAGTTTTCTGTAGAATTGCCTAAGTATACAAAATTAAACTATGCTGAAATAGTCAAAGTTTGAAAGAAAAAAGAAGTCAAACTCTAGAATAAAACTTATTGAGGATGGAAAATACTTCAACATTCAAAATTCAGTAAGGAATCCAAAACTACATAAAAATATGGTTTTACATTACGGTAGAAATACTGAAAACACCCACCAAGCACCTTGGATCTGGTAATTCCTCTTAAGCTTACTGCCTCTGTTTCTCTGAAAGCACTGCTCTGTATTTGTAAAGTCTATAGTTATTTGCTTCATTTTTCCAATGTTACCATTAAGAAGGGCATGTCAGAATACAAACCTTTTTATTTACTTAATAATATACTTACTGCAGAGGGTAGCATAATATTTTGAATACTATATATAGAAAATTGCTTTGCCAATCACTGCAAATGAACAAAAGATGTTTACATCTTAATTTCTTCATTAAAGTAATGGGTGGAAATGACTAATTAGTCCAAAAAACCAGTTCAGAAAAAAAATCCCCAAACACCCTTCCCTGGTTTTCCAGTTCTTTCAGGTATTAGAGGGACTAATGTGGCCATTACTCTAGAACACCAATACCTGTAACTGACAGCCAGACAGTATTTTGTTTAATGTATTTATTACATTAGGACAAATAGTTTGAAGGAGAAAAACAAAGCATAATTTTTTAAAAAAAATCATAATATGCCAAGTCACTGCAAGTTATAAGAAAGCAAAAGATGTGGTGTTCAGGCATGGAAAAGGAGGAGAGGCAGCAGGAATGTGTGGATGCTGCTCAGACAGGTTAGAAACCAGCATGACAAAGTTTAACCAAACTGCTGTGCCATGCTCAGCAGCAGAGCAAAACTGCTGCCAGCAAATGGAGCTCAACAGAACTAAGGAACTGCTGAAACAAATGAAATTAATCATCTCCCCCACCCAACAAAATAAAAAAAAGCATAATGACAAGTTCCCTGTGTATAACCCATAGTTTGTAGTCTTGCCAACTGCTCTGAGCAGAGAAAAAGAATCTACAATGACTTGGAATGGGACAAAGATGGAAAAAGTGAAATTTCATGAGACTTCCTTATGGTGATTAAAAACATTCTGAGATAACACAGTTAAAAAAAAAAAAAGCCAAAAAGAATAATATTTTTGACTTGCCAATGCAGCCATTCATATTTAAAATCCCTGTAGAGTGACATTTCAAAAAACTATTGTTTAGATTTCTGTTATTTTAGTTTGCGAGACTCAACAGCAATAATTCAGTCAGCACAGTTCCCTTCTCATTAACCCTCCTCAATAGAGCACAGTCCCCTTGTCACAGGATAAAAGAGAAACTGTGCCACCTCTCAGGGCCTTAATTACCCAGCTAACCCAGACAGCAGAAAACCTACACTGAATTAGATCACAAACTGGACTCCAGGACACTTCCCCCTACAATTCATGATAGCTAAATATGATCAGAAGTTTCCAAAGATGTTAAATCTAATCACTGTTTTTGGTTCTAATCTGCTTAAAATAAAAACTGGAAAACTGCCAAAGGCTGGTTGAAAGGAAAAAAAAAATAAGAAAAAAGAAAAAAGAAACATCCAACCAAGCACAGCTTATTTCATTTTTACCTTACCGCACAGCTGCCAAGTAAATTTAATAAGTCTTTGTTTTATGAAGAATTCTAAAACCAGTCCAAAACCAATTTTATATAGCCAAAAGGTACTAAATAAATATACTTTCACTATAATATACAACTCTGTGTTTTTTGATCCCATAAAAGCAGCTCCAATTTTACATTTCATTTTTTTGGTGTGTGTGAGCATGTAAGTTGTCCCCAAATTGGAAGGACGCTGACAAAATACCCACTGCTTTCCTAATATCCAAAATGTTTCCCAGTTGCCCCTATTTCATACTTATCTGTGTAACTACTTCCAGCTTATGCACAACACTGATTTCTCTTCTGTTCCAAATATTCCCTTTCCTATTTTTCTTCAGGTCTATTTCTGTGAACTTCTGGTTTTCTCCAGGCTCTACTCCTAACCACAGCTCTCTTAATTCCCTACAGAAGAAATGCCTGGTTTGCCAGGCACAGTTCATCCACAACATCTGCTTTCTCTACTATTATGTTCTGCTGTGGGCATTTCTGGCAGGAGAGAACTGACCAGCTTGACATCTTTTCCTATAAATGTTTTTATCCTTCAGTTCTGACATCTTCCTAGTTTAAATACGCTTATTCTCTACCCTGGCAGAAGTGTATGCTTGTAATCCTGGACTTTTTAATGCTAGTTCTGTCTTTTTGTTTTGAACCATTTTCTCTTTCTTTGTAACATTTTGTCTTTTATTTTTTTCCTGTGTATCTAATGATTTCTTCAGACAATATATGCCTAGAAGCTGACTTTCCTTATGTCTTTGTTGTCTTTCATCTGTTCAGAATCAACTTATATCAAAATGTAAGTTCTTCATCACTCTTCATATTTTATCCCCAGTTTGCTGCAGTAGCACTTCCTCCTCAATGTCACTGCTATCCCCACGCCATTTTCCCTACCATGTCACATCTGTCCTGCTCTTTTGCCTTCTAACACATGCAGCTCTTCCTGGAAGTAGAATCTAATTCCTAGCAAAAAGCAACAATCAATATTCCAGCTTCTCTTTCACCCTCAGATTCAGCTTAAAACCACTGATCAGACTCTGCTGGTGTCTTTCCCTCCCTCAGCCCTGCTTTCTCCTGATTCTCTCTCTACCTCCCTAATTCTCTTCAGGATGCCCTTCACAAGAACCTTTTCGTTGAGCCTTTGGACCTCTTTTTAGTTCCGTACATTGTCTCGGAGTAGTTATGTGTGCACTCGGGGCTGAAGTTGCCATACCAGACCCAAGAGGTCACAAATAAACTACCCAGCTCTAGACCCTTTCACCTAACAAGAGGGAAAAACCTATCCTCCCTACCCCAAATGACAAGATCTAACCAATAGGCAAAAAACTTTCTAAACCAAGTCACATGCAAGTTTAATGCAACATCTACCACATGCTGTTTCTCATTCACTAATTAAAAATTTGGGCTTGGGCTTCCACATTACATCATTTCTCTTCCTGGTGGGTTTTTGCCCTTTTCTGAGCTTACTCATTAATAACTCTGCAGCAAAAATAATTTTTGCTCTTTTTTTGGGTCTTTTGTTTGCTCTTTTCCTTTGTCATGTTACTCTATTCTTTGCATTCGGTATCCACATTTTCTTTCATGGTCACATCCAATTCTCAACTTCCACATGAATGCACCCTTTGGAGGAATGGGTACTGTTTGCAGAAGTTAGAGGCATTTCTGTGAGGTATCTGAGGCAATATCAGCTAGTTTATTTATTTCAGTGTGCACATGTAAATTCTGATTAATGTTAACAGGAATTTAACATGCATACAACCCCACAGTCTGTTCAACTGTAATATGCTGTGGGACAAGTCTCCTTCTCCTTGCAAAATGTAATTGAGGAAGGCATTACAGTATCCAAAAGGCATGTCCCAGACTTACCTCAGAGTACTAAGGGAAGTCCTCTAAATTAGCATTCTCTTCCATTTCACTACCAGTTAGTGTAATTCTTTAACTTAATATGGATGGGGGGGGGAAGAAAACAAAGCATCAGTAAGATGAATAATGAAAGTAATGAAAAGTTTATGTTTAGAAGAGCTATACACATTTTACCTTTCATAAATCTAATATAATGACAGTCAAAACAAAGCAAAAAAATGCCTTGGAGCTCCAGCTCTAAAAATTCAAATCAGGTAACATCACTCTTGTGTTATAATAAAGTACAGCCATTGTGTACCTACTCAACAGTTTAAGTGAAAGTTTATTTTATTTATTAGTAAATAACAAGGCCAAATAGTAAGAATTATACAGCCAACTGTACTTCCTACTTACTTATAAATAAAATCATTCTAATCGTATCTGTTTACCTGTGGTAACTATAAAGTACCTCTCACTTAGGTCTTGCTTCAGACAGCAATTAAGTGTTCAGCGTGTGACTAAGCCAGCCCTAATTAAAGTCAATGGGAGCTTTTCCACATATTAAAGTCTGTTGGTCGCAGCCCAAAAAGCAAAGAGCACAGTACATCACTTAAGCCTTTGAAAGGAATATCAGAAATGCACTGCAAGCTGCCCATTCCAGAACTGCGTGCTGAAAGCAGGTGCCGAAATAGCTGCCCGAGCCTTTTGATAAATTGTGACTAGGCACAAATCCTGATAACCCCGCACTCCCTGAGGGTGATGCTGAAGCTCCCACAGAGCCTAATGTCTGTCTCCCAGACACCACACCTATACACAGCACTGAGAAACACACTGCATTATACTCTACTGCACAATTTTTCCACGAGAGCAGATCTCAACATCTCTATAAAGACCCTGCCCACCACAACAGCCAGTCACTCACATAAGCAGTTTTTAGGATCTAACTTTTCTCAAAATGTCAGTAACAGCTGCTCTCAACTTTTCCCCAAAGGTCAAATCGATCAAGAGGCAGTGTCCCACCCAGATATAAACAAAAAGGAAAGAACAAGCTAGGTATGAAATCAAAATTTTAGTTTTCTTAGAGAAATGCATTTCCCAGACAAACCGAATCACTTCCATGTCTTCTCCGCCATGGCTGATTTTTTCCATCTTTGCCTCTGGGATGATCTGTTCCAACTTCCCAGTCATTTCTAGTTACTGTAAGAGTTCTTGGCTGCTACAAACCTGTTTATCAATTGCTCACTAAGGCCAAGAGAACATTAAATAGTTTTTAAGTCCACTGTGATCTTCCTAAATTTTAGGACTTTCACATTCTCATAACTTTTTATTTAAGAGAGGTACTGCTACTACCTTCATCACTTAGAAAAGTTTACTGCTACTACCATCTACTCATCTTAGAAGATTTTTAATCAGAAAGAGCACTAGCAATTTAAATCTGACCTTCATTTAATTCAACTACAAGTCTAATAACCAGTGTATCTACTTTTCAATTAAACTATATTGAGCCTCATATTGAGTAACATGATGGTTCCTCTGCTGTGATCTACAAGGCCATGAAAAAGTGATCCTTAGGTAGTGTACAAAGCCTAGAACTTTCTTTTCGATTATAACAACTTTTCAGCATTTTCAATTACTTTCTCAAGCACATGCTTCCAAACCAACATGACCACAACCTACAAAATTCACTGCATCTACCAACATCCAGGTCACACTAGGGCTGTTTCTGCTCTCCAAATCCAGCTTGTGGCACTTGCTAAAATGAGCACATACCATGCAGGGACTGAAAAGCACCACATTAAAAAAAAAAAAAAAAGCGCAACATTATGCAAAAAACTCAAAAACAATTTTCATTTTTGTCTGTTAGTTCTGAATCAATGCTATCCATGTGGCATTTTGGACAAGATTGTAGGGGTAACTTTAGTTTAATGACTAATTAGCAAACTTCTTCAGGAATAACATGGCAATGTACTAGACAAAGTGTCACATCATAGCCATGCCAGGCTTCTCCTGACACTTCCATTGCAGGCACTGTCTCTTTTTGGGCTGGCAGAGCAGCGAGGCTGCTTATGCTACAAAAACTCATTATGTTTCAAAACAACAAACAAAATATGAGAGCCATAAATATTTACAGCACAAAACATAAAACATGAAAGGCACAGTCAGTGGAATAATCAATCCCCTTAGACTCAGAAGTAATTTCTGCTCCATCTTCATATCTGAATCTCTTAGTAATATAAGTCTGAACTGGTCAACATTGGTTCCTTTCTCCAAGAGACCTTTCTGACAGGGTTTCTCTCACTGTTTAATGGATTGGCTTCAGAATGAGAACACCACAGTCATCATATGGAATGTCTCTTTTGCTGTAAAAGCACTATTATTTTAACTTTAATTGTATTAAATGCTTTGGCAACCACAGCAAAATAAAGACACACATCCTGCAGATAATTTGACGGACAGATAATACTCTCTTTGCAGCTGAAGCTGGAGACAAGATACTTCACTTCTTTAACAAAAGTTGTTTGCTGTATGTGGTTATGTACGTGAATAATTATATTCTGTTTTTTGCAAGTAAACAATGAAACTGGCCTTTGGAAGAGGCTGGGCATTCCACCAATTTGCATATCTGTTTGATCAGACAAGAAATCAGCACTTTTACCATTACAAACATTATGCTTTGCCAGGCAAAAATTGGTGGGACAGAACTTAAGGACTAGCAATAGAGGCACCTGGAAAAGCAGCCGTTTATCTCATTCTTCTTCTGATGGTTCAGACACAGTGAAACAGTGAATTTTACTGATTTGATTATTATTTAAAAACAAGCTAGAAACTAACCCTTTCCATCAATGAGTATCCAAACACTATTAGTTTGAGAAAACTGGTGACAGAATAAAACTATCAACCCCCTTCCCCAAATCAATAATTCACAGACAGAGCTCTCAACCACCTGGGACTTGCCCTCGGTGGCTGCAGTGGTTAGCATGTGCTTTGTTAGGTGTAATGTTTGTTTATTTAGAACACACTGCCACAGCCTGAGGAAGAAGTCGTTAAAAATAATGTCAATAGACAAAAGACCTTACTTAAGAGTCACCTACCTAACCTTGCTGTTCCTCCTGAGGCAAAAGCAAATATGAATTCATTCAGGGCCATTCCATTATATATGCAGGGAAGCATTTATCAAACTCAGAATGAGGAGGAGTTGCTCCCTACACAAGGTCTGAAGGATCATGTCTAATAACTAAAGTTTAATTTCAAGATTTCAGAAATTCTCATTTAAAATTACCTGAAGCAAAGTCTAAACAGGGGATGATAAGAGAAGCAATGGGTGTACCAATTTGGGCAGTGTGTCCTTTTTTTCCTGATAGGAAGCACAATAAATCTTTTATTAAAGATTAGGACAACAAGTGCGAGCCACCCCAGTAACAAAGCAGTACAACAGCTAGTAGAGATAGTGTTAGCACTAACTCTGAATTTCCTGATTGCTGTCAGCTATTTTCACAGCACGTCTTTTTGATATGTTCTCTAATTTCCTTGAATTCAAAAAAGGAATTCTTTTAAAGGCAGAGGTTGAGAAGTTATTAGTTCAAGAGACTGAAATAACCATTCTCTTTCAATTTCTTTTTTCTTGCCTTCATTTTACAGGTTTCAGTGCAGAATTCTTCATACATCTCTTCAAAAAGTGTATCTCGTCCCATTATCGCCTTATCTTCCCTTCCTCAATTGTAACCATTTTATTCTTTTCCTTATGTCTTCTTTGCTCTCCTATACCTCATTTCTCTCCTTAAAATAGTCCTTCTTGTTCTCTATTTTCTGTCCCCACGTCTCCTCATCATACCAAATGTATTAATGTCTACCAAATATGCAGGCAAGTTCTTCTATCAAATATTTCTGCATCACTGTGGCAGAGGATCTTAAGGGAAGAATTCCCATTCATTTGTAAAATTGCTGCGCCCAACAATAAGACCTGTACTAGACTTTTGCCCTTTCTTACACTGAGAGAGAACAGCTGGGAAAGAGAACAGCAACACAAACCCCAATCATGCAGACTAGTGATAGTGGTATATTCTTGGTTCAGTTAAAGCAGGTCAGAGATGGACAGTGAAAGGTCAAGGAACAGTTAGAGGACCTGTTATCTAACCTTACTCTTTCTTTGCAAATCCTGCCTGAACAGTTCGTCAGTTCTTTTGGTTTTTTTAAGCAAGATCCATCCTTTCACGTCTATGACTAATGACGGAACTTCTGTACAAAGACTTTCAAAAAATAAAAAACGTGTTGCAGAGCAATGGATCACAGCAGCACCACTCAAGTAAATATATATTTGAGTGACTCCTCCAACGTTTTATACAGGGACATTTAAAAGCATGCAAGAGTAACTGGACCCACAGTAGGACAAAAGCTTCAGTTTCAGTAGTTTATTTCTCTTTCCCTGTTGCAGATCATAAGTTGGCAAGGTGTTACGTTTACCATAATTTGTAAATTGTAAAAATTGATTTGTTAAACATTGAGAATGATGCAATCGAAACATGATCAGTAAGGGAAGTTCTGTAAGCAAAGCATCCACCACAAGAATCCATGCTTTTTTTTCCTATGAGGAAAATATAGTGTTGCCAGTTTGCATGACTTTTTATAGGCAAGTACATATGCACTGTGATATCCTGCATATAACACATCTTCCTTTGCTACACTAAAGATTGCTATTAAAGAGTTGCATATTTTCATTTTGATTGCCTGGAATAAGAATGGAAATGTGTAAGGAATTAATGGGTTTATTCAGTCACAGGCATATGTTCGGACCTTTTCAAAGCCTTGTTCTGCTTGTGCAGTCATGCTTTTAAATTACCTTTCATTATTAATATAGCTCCTATTAGTAGCTCTGCTTAGCAAAATACCTCTTTTAATTTGCACCTAATTTGAGAAATTGACAAATGTTTTGACGATATTAACCAGTTCATTTTTCTCTTGAATGTAGGAATTTCCTTCCACAAGAGTAAACTAAAGATTGTGCCCATGATGACTGACAGTGGGAGCACGAGGACTACTGCCAGATAATACACATGCAAAAGATAAAGCTATCTCTAGCTAAAATTAAAAAAAAATCCATTCTAATAATTTATGATCTGAGCAGTTGTATTTTAACTCTAATTTTAATTAATAAACCAATATACAAGTTGCATGATTCCATCAGACCACACTCAATGCAATGCACTGACACAGCCAAAGGCAAATAATAAAGAAGAAAAATACCTCTAAAAACACAAGAAAATATGTCAAAGAACTCTGACAATTGTTGGAACACTAAGACTGTGTCACCATCAGCTTCAAATCTAGTCAAGTAGGGGCTTTTTTCCATAGAAACTATTTTTTCTCCCTTTCTAACACCCTAGAGATTCCATGTGAAAAATGACCCAACTGAAGTCAGTTTTGTCATTCTCCTTAAAGGTAAGCTCTCAACTCAGATTTTTGAATTCCATGCTATTTCTATAGCATACAATTATATAGCAAATACAATCAAAGTGATTTATGACATGTGAAGCCTTTTTACAATGAAGACAAAGTTTCCTGAAATTCATATTTGGTGAAAATTTCCTTAGAATAGGACATATTTAATGATATATTTCTGACAGTATTGGAATGTTTCCGAGTTACTGGAAGAACACAGAGGAGACGCACACCCTGAGATTAGCCAGTGCCTCTCCTTTCTTCTTAAGTGGATGGGCAAACTCCTTAAAGTGGCAGCACTGTGCTTCTGGTATGCTCATTTCTTCCCCCTTCTCCCTGGTTTCCTGTGGCTTTGTAAGGTTGAGTTAGATACAGGCAATCTTTTCTGAGACAGAGGGCTGATTTCTCACAGTCACAGAGATATAATTAGGTTTACCAGGGAGAGATTCTGCTACCTCATTCCACATACACAAGAAGTGAGTAAGTAGATGAGACCTCAAAATGATTTATCACCTGAAAGAGAGCTGATGGTGGAGCATTGCTGTATGTGAGGCTGGAAAGAAAGAAGCAATGTGTACATGGAGCTCTTGAGTATGAGCAGTTTTTCACTTGTCAAAAATCAATTTCATGTGCTGCCCTGCTTTCTGCTCATCTGGCTTTGTTAGCTCCTTTCAGAGTTAGCACCAAGCCTCAAAACTACAGCTCACAATGGATGTGTCTGTGGGATTGCATCTGCCTATGTCAATAACAACTTTGATCTGCCATCTTCACACATTACCTTAATGTTTACTGTAGAATTCCCTCCTAAAGGAGGACCTGAAGTGTGCAATAGTCTGTATGCCATGCAGTGCTCTGCACAGATAACCACTGACCTTAAAATACACCTGTATACACCTCTCTGTATTCAGCTCTCATCCCCTGGGAATGTGCTTCCTTACTTTTAGTGAATGTAATCTCTAAGCAGCAGTTAGAATTGCACACTTGCTTTCAGCAACCCAGCAAGTGCTGAAAGGCACTTACTGATTGCATGCAAAGCATACGACTAAAATTTCCATATTTTAGTCTAGGATCTAAATACTTTTTATTAATTCTTTTGCAGACCAATAAGTACTATGGAAGTCTGAGAAAAATTCAACACCTGCACATGCAAAAAGTACTACCTTTCTAGTGGGTCTATGGCATTACCCACTGACCACTGAATTTTCCCCCTCATTTAGCTGATTATGTGTTACAGAGGCCCTGTGGACTACATAAGCAATTTCTGCAGTGAGTCAAGTAGTTATGAGAAAGGTCAGTTCTGTGCATAAGTTAAAAGAATAGAATATTTATTCCCCTACTTATGGCTTTTTTTGCCCCTTTAATATCTGTTCCTGCCACATGGAAGAAGTATGAGTTTCTCCTGTGCTTACAATATGATCCTACCCCTTTTGCCCATGAGATGGGTACTGCGTGTACAAAACAAAACAGTTCAGGCAGACTTGCTCACCATACAGAAGATTCATACTCAAAGGCTGAAAGAGCTTTTTTGTCTTCTACTTCAATAAATATTGCAAAGAAAAATTCAGAAGACAACCTCTAGCATATGGATTCACAATTATGATTTTGATTTTTCTTGTTTGTATACACAACTACACACATAATAAAATGAAACTGCTGAATAGCAGTACATCTGTCCAAACATGAAGATTCAATACTTAATAATAATGTTACATTTGCAGCAGGAATAATGCATAGTCTCTTGCATCTTAAAGTCATTTATAGACAATGTAGAATCATGTCATGAGAAGAATTATTTCACATACACTCATATCTCTTGAGAAGTAGGCCAAATTATTCATTCTACAGTTATACGTCAGAATACTACAGGATGGATTATGTAGGATGCCTGTATCTATATTTATAAAGATCATCAGGAGTTTTTCTCATCTTTCATTTCCTCTTTTAAAATATTTCAAAACCTCTCACCACTCAAGCACTTAGTGGAACATAAGCTCCTCCTAAGTTCCTTCAGCACCTGCAGGATCATCAGGTGTGGGAGAAATGAATTAGAGCTTGCTAAGAACAGCAAAGAGCTGGCACTGCAAGCTACAGCTAATTACACTCAATAAATATCAGGCCTTGGTTTTTTCTCCCTGAGAGAAATATCTGATTTGGAAAGCAAAGAACAATTTTAATAGCCCTCAAACAGTTTAATGGATTAATTTGACATGCATCAGTATATGTATTACAGTGGCCTCTATTTTGGTGATTATTTTGAATTCACTTTACATACAACAGTTACAAAAAAGTATTTACTGAAATATGGGGAAAACTTACTGAAATAAGTTCCTACAAAACAGACTTGACTGCTTAGCCTTCCAATGGATTTCTGCAGACAAAGATTTGGCAGGCTTTAATCAGGTCTCTGGTAGAGTCTGTAATAAAACACTGCCAGTTATCTGGTTTCTCTCATCCTGAAAGAAAACATATTTTAGGTTTCATAAGCATTAATTCTGCTACTTTTACAACTCAGAGAAGATTTGAGAGGTCTAAACTTCACTGTAGAAGCAGGAGCAACTGAATTTTCTTGTTCTGGAAAGGGTGAAGCAAAAATAAAACCAAACTTGAAAAACCCACCAGTGAATTGAGTTAATGTGAAAACATGCAGTTCTTAACCTAACTAGTTTTCTGGTTTACTATCCAGACCCTCAGTAAATGTGCCACGGAGTCTTTCCCTTCCTAAGTATCCCAGTGTGGTTACCAAGGCACGAAGAGATGAAGGCAGAGTGACATAACGAATTGCCCTGTCTCTGTGGAAGACATGGTAAATTGTAAAACAAACTTGTATAGCAAATTAATAAGCTCAAGCACAAGGCAGGGCACTTCAGAGGGAACAATGTGGACTGCTCTTTGGCTGCAGCTGGACAAAACAGGCCAGCTTTGACAACTGCCTGTTATCAGGGAGCTTATTCAGCCCTCCCCTAGCATGACCCCTGCAGTTAAGCCAGTTCAGCGATACGAGCAAGGAAAAAGAAAATATTTTGCCAGTTTTTCACACTTTAAAGTCCTTGATGTAGCTCACAATGGGTTTATGAGCAGGAGGAAGCGGAGAATCCAGGCCAGGAAAATTCCTCAACAGCTCCTAGGCAGCACACCAGCTGGAGCTGCCAAACTGCACCGAGGTGGACTTGGAATTGCCAGTGACACCCCCAGGCTCCAGCAGCCAGGAATCAAGAATCAGCTCCCTCCTGCACTGGAGGTGTTTTTGGGTCCTGGCTGAAGTCAGAAGGAAGAGAGAGCAAGGAAGCTGTGAAAAGCAGCAGAGGTTGCTGCACATGATTTTTAACCCATGTTTTAAAGGAGGTTCAGTGCCATTTGCTAGAACCATCCCTTGCACAGTCCTGCTTACACATGACCTTCAATCTGAACTGAAAATCCAAAGGGAAAAATATTAGCACATGGAGAAGCTGAAAAAATATTGAAAATACAGTAATGCAATTACTCAGGTCAACACCAGAAAACGTCGAGGAGGTCGGGGGATGGGCAATGAAATTATTAGAGGCAAGGAAAGAGGCTTTAAAGGTTAGGAATATTGAGTTTCCATAGGGGATGAGCATAGAAGGCCTGGAATACTAAAGCTACGGACTAAGAATTAGATAATTAAATAAATAAATACTAAGACAGCATTGTTGGTTTAGCTGAACATGATAAGCTTACAGATGGTACATACATACCTAAACTTCAGTTTCCTTTGCTGGAAAGGACAAAGAATAAATTTTGTTCTATTTTGGATTAGCCCTTCATTATGAGATATTGCAAATTTTTAGACACGTCTCTTTGCCATTAGATTTAACATGAAAACCCCTATCTTTCCTTCTTCATGCTTATGATTGTCACAGTACTGCTGGTTGCTTTGCTTTTGGTTTTTTAAACACATTTGCTAAATGCTGCAGCACTAGAGCACAAAAGCAGGAAGAGAAATGGCTATAGCTTCACAAGATCACATGCAGCTCGTAAGAGACACTACCAAGCCAGTTCCACAAGGGGATCCCCTTCCCCAGCCTCCTTTGTGACCACAAAAAACAAAGATAAGAGAAAAAGAAGATTTTTAGCATTAAAATCCCAAATGTCAGGGAAAAAACCCACTATATAAACCAAAGGCATTTTCTGTATTTCATATCCATGTGCAAATAGCCTACTAAAAGAAATATTCCAAATAGCTCTAGGAAACAGACCATACCCCACAATAAAGACAACAACATTTTCCAGTGGCCCTAACAGAAAAGACCCTTCTCAAGTACATATCCGGCAAAATATTACTTCACAAGAAAAAAAAATGAATACATTCTTGCCTGTTTCTTAATTGTGCAATCTCCTAACACAACACTGTTTTTCCATGTTGATTTTGCAGAGGTTTTGCACTTCCAGCCAATGAAAGTGCTCTAAGTCACTCTACTCCAGTAGATCACCATACAGAGAGCAACAAAAACATGGTGGGAGTGGATGAATTTGTTTGTTTTCCTTCTCAAAATAAAATCAAGTTAAAAACTATTTCTGCACAGAAACAGTCATAACTAATGGTTACAATGGTTTTCACCATCTGCCCAAATTCCAGGGCAAGTTTAGCTTTTATCCAGTAAAGATGAAAAACAGTGAACCAGTGTAGATTTCCTTTAAGACAAAGCATAATTATAAAGTCATTAAAGTCAAGGGAAGGGAGTAATTCACTAATATTTCTTTAGAGGTAACATCTTGTGTGCCCTAAAAAGATACGCTTTCTCACTAAAATTTTAACAAGCCCTTGGGTTTTCTCTGAAACATTTAAAAATAGCTGGTAAGAAAATAATTAGAAATGAACAGATGTTAAAACCTATGAATATATATACACTTCCATATTTTAAAATAAAAACATCTTGTGCTAACTGTGATTGTATATAAGACCAACAAGAACAAAAAAACCCGAGAAACAAGTCTGCTCCTATTTTTGTTTGCTCCTCCTGTACTTTGCAATAATGCACTGTTAGGTAGATGTTCTGTACTGGAAAGTGTCAAGCGCTATTAAAAAGAAAAAATTGACTTGCACTGCATTATGGTTTTCACCACTCAAGCTGTTTTTAAAGCAAAAATTATTTCTGGATTTGCTTTGAATAAATTATGTATAGCACATATTGGAAAAGTTTTTTGCACCACTGAGTGCAGTTGTGTGTGTGCTTTGCAGCTCTGGTAGTCCTGCTGGCTGGCACCGTGGCACACTGGTCTGGATGTGGACAAAGCAAACGTTCATATGGAAACACAAAACAGCAGCAGGGAGGCCAAACTTCCGTTAAAATCCCCTATAAACTGAAGAGCAACTCCTTGAGGATTTCATTTATTTAAATTTCCATTTCATACCAGCAATGCAATGTCCCCAGAAATGAATTCATTAAAGATTATTGTACCACTGAGGCAGCTACACTACCACACTTTTCTGCTCATTCCCAGCTACACCTCTGACATCAGGAGTATATTTTAAAGGGATTAACGCCTGTTGTGCCTCACTGTTTAACTACACATTGACTATGAGGAACATTAACACATAATACTGAAGCATTTCTTTTTGATCACAGAGCTCAATGGGTAACTCCTACTTCCAGAACGTGTCATTTAGAACTAACTGAATTTATTTAAGCATCTACATTTCCCAGCTATCAAACACCTCAAAATAAGAGATGCTGCATTAACTTCTGAACTGACAGGGCACCCAGGGCATGGTCTGTGAGGTGTGGGCAGGTTCCTCACTGCGCCTCTGCTGCAGAGAGAACTTGAGGCTCAGTTCTCCCCGTCCCTGCACCTCTGCCTGTGACAAGGGAAGGGCACTGCAGGTGCCAGCCAGGTGTGTGAGGGCACCTGCACAAAGGCAGGCACAGCTCCACCACAAGCACAAGCCTGGTCAAAGGCTCTGCCTGATCACAACCCTGCACTGCACAAACTACAGCTTCACCTCCACAATGGCACCAGCTGGATGGAAACTAATTTTCTGTTCAAACTGCTGGAAACCTGCCTGATTGAGTGATAGGAGTTTGACACTAGTTAGCTTACAAGCGGCAACCTCTGTAGTTCAAAACACAACAAGCTTAATAGGAGGGATTAACTAGAGCTTTGTAACTGATCATTCGAAAAACAAAGCCCCTGCCTCACTTGTAAAACTGCAAATTTGCACAGAGGTTGTACTACGAGCAAGTTTTAAAGGAATTTAAACTGATGCAAAAGAAAATTTAGATAAATATCATTTTTATCAGTAACTTTTACTTCCAGATTACCCCAGGTGATTTCTTAACCACATACAAATGTGTGTAGACAACTGTTTAAACCATTTTTACCTGATCTACTTCATTTTACAGCAGAGCATTCAGAAGTGATGCAGGTATCTAAACAAAGACATTTAGTGCTATTTTCGATGCCTGAGGGCATCCCATCCCGGCTCTCAATCGCTGCTAAAAAAGGCATTAAGTCATCTGTCACACCTGCTAGCCCTGACAGATGTCTCAGGTAGCCAAAGCATTTAAAATGGCATTAGATAGCTATGTTTAGGCTTCCAAATCTTTTCTCGGTGCCTAGAGAAAGTGTAAACGAGGGGGAGAATTGGTGTCCTGGAGTCTGTCATTTATCTCACACACAAGCAGTGCAGAAGCAGCAGGAGTGTGAAATCTTTACATTGTCTCACTAATGTATGTTTCCACTCTGCTCCCCCAGATCAATCTGTGCTGAAAGTATAGAGTATGTTGTGCATTATTATAAGCAAAATCTATTGCAATGAGGAAAGCTAAAAAAGATTTTGGAGGGTAATAGCATTTCCAAAAAATCAAACTGGATTTGCATGAGAGAGAAGGATGAAATGCCCTTCTTCAACCACAATTAAAGTGGTATCAGTTTCTTGCTCGTTTCTCTCACAATCTATTTGTGGCACAGCACAGGGGGAAAAAAAAGATTTTTTTTTTTTTCTCCCTGCATTTTTTACATATTGATGCTCTCTGCAGTATAGCACTATGTTGACGCCTCTATCTGGACAATCCATAAAGAAGAATAAAAAATAAGATAATGACAAAAAGTCTGAAAAATCTGCAATCCCAAATGTACTTTCATCTTATCCAGGTGAAATGAAAAAATGAGTTCAGAATACTACAGCAAATAATCTTTTTTCCATATCTAGAGTCTTCAGGCTTACAAAAAGGTTTCTTAGTACATACTACAAATTCTTCCTGGGCTTCTACTTTGAAATTCACTTATGTGGAGTCTAATATTCAGACCTGAATAGTCTTCTAAAGGTTGTCCCAAAGCTACATAATGTGCCAATTTGACAGCACCCCTCCAATTTTTTGAGCCAAATTTTTCCATGCAATTTTTAAAGCTAGTTTTAAATCATTACAAAAACAAACAAAACCCCCAAATCCTAAGTAAATAACCCCCCAAAAGAAACCCCAAACAAAAGCAAAAAAGCATTATGAATTTCTCTGATTAACCAAATTTTCTATGGCTTTATTACAAAGTCTTTAAACTGTGCCTCTTTCGTGTGTTTATTTTTACTATAATTTGCCATAAATGTTCTTAGTAGCAATACCTTTTGCCAAAATAAAAGTTATTGTGGTTTCATGCCATTCATAGAAAGCACTGAAAGGAACGCTGTAGGAAAGAAAATACTTTTAAATCACAACAGAAACAATTACTTACCCCCGACTCTTTCATGGTCATGTGAATTTTGTCCAAGACATAAATTGTACTCCTAACAAGTTGTGAACAATTAACATTAACCTACCAAGTTTGGCAAGCAGTTAATTAAGCCCTGTAATGAAATGCTTAAAAATAACTTGTTGGGTCTCAGAATGCTCACAAGTAATTGCACAGCTCCGTATCCTTTTCCTGGTTTTATAGTTATTTCTAGGTATAAAAATATTTGGCATATCCCTTTAACTTGGCATATACATTTACTGCTACAAATACCAACAAAGCAAGGAGTTTATTTTCGGGGTAAGCTAATTTAGACATTAGCAACTTGAAGAGTACAAAATGTGTCTGTTGTGGAAGCCTAAATCCCAAGCTACTGGGAAATGTGCAGTGGTTAGGAGTAATTTTGGAGCTAACCCTCAGCCTTAACTACAAAGACGTTCCACAGAAGACAGCCCTGAGCACGCCAGGGGCCTGGGGCAGGCAGGTGACCCAAGGGAGCTGCCCAGAGTCACAGCTCAGCTCTCCTGAAAGCTGCCACCATGGCTGTCCACACCATGGACAGAAAGGCAGAGTCCCTTCACTTGCAAAGGCACTACATTTCCAAAGCAGGGAGTGAAAAATCAACACCGTGTGCAGCAAGAAGGAAACAAGGTTTTTGCTTTCATTACCAAAAGTTGAATGGGTGCAAGGTCATCAGCTGGCTAGGAAGGGAAATCCACTCACCAGCTTGCCATGATATACCACTTTACAAAGCAGCCAAGGAAATTGAAGTTCTTCACGTCTGTGCCACGTTACAATGTCACAAAATCACTGTGTTAAAAGAATACCCAGAACACCAAAACAACCCTGGCTTCCTACAGCATGAGACTTGAGAAATCATCCTAAGAAATTTCTCGAGTTTTCTATACAATCACATGTTCCACTGCTGAGGATGGAGGGAAAATGAACTTAACTAAGCTGACTATTGTTATTGTGCTTATACTGCAGCAGCACCTAGATGCAGGATGTATATAATCCTTTAAGGCCCATAATCTGTCTAATAGTCATTTCACGGCTTGTTTGAAGCAAGCTGACATTAGCACAAACAAATTAAATCTCCTGAACACTCTGCATAAACAATAGCAAAGACTGAAGAAACCTCCAGGCTAATTTAGGATTTTTTTTCCTTGCACCTGTTCCTCTCCCCAAGAGTACAGGTCCAAGATGCACATACTGAAAATGCAGCTTGTGAATCACAAAAATATCCCCATAAATAGAGGAAAAAGTAGAAGACGCTCAGTCTGAACTTCACTAATTCTGCTCTCACGAACAACTTCTTAGCAGTTCTTCAGGTGAAAGTTTTACAAATATTTTGTTTGTTGAAGGCACACTGATTTTCATGTAGCCTGGGCCTGTGATTAAGATGGACCACTGACTTTCTTCAGCCTACTTTAGCCATATACAACTCCTTCATCTAAACTGAAAAACTCAGAAGTGTAGGAAAAGAAAGTAAACTGTATTTAATTTCATTAAACATATACTATTACTATTATAGCTTTGCTTTTCTTCCCTTCTCCATCCCCCACAAAATTTCAGAATTCATCAGTAAAATTACTTTTTCCTGCCCACTTGCACAATTTGGGTTTTTACAACACAATTATCCTCATAAAGAAAAAAAGAAAATAAAGGAGCCCAACTTTTTCTAGACTGAAAATGGAGAGGTTTTTGTCGGGGTGTTTCTGTTTGGGTTTTCTTGTTTGTTTTGTTGGGTATTTCTTTCAAAAACAAACACAGAAATGCCAATCAATGTTTGCCACTGAAAAGCAATTCAGACTTTCAGCCCACCAGTCCTGCTGCTATCATGACATTGTTAAAGTTGAGGATTTTCCACATGACAGAAACCCTTATTCAGCAGATTCCCTCTGCTTCCCAACAGCACCTGCACAATGGCAGGAGTGCTCCTCAGCAGCCACAGAGCCCTCCCCTTAGGAGGAGGACACAGCCCAGCAATTTGGGTAGTCCAACACTGAGTTGAAAAAGCTGCCCACACATCCTGATCTCCATCAGCTCAAGGCTGCTAATTCCAAACCACCACACTGAACACCAGGATGAAACCTGGAAGCACCACCAGAAGATGAAGAAGTGTCAGAGGTGCCAGCTCACAACACTTTGCAAGTTTCCCACCCAGGGTCTCCCTTCCTTTGCACATCTCTCACTAGTGGAGGCTTGCAGGACACAGCCACTCTGAAGAGCACTCCACAGCCAGACTTTAACAGCAGCCCCACAGTCTAAGTACGAGTGGAGGTTAAAGCTCCTGGCAAAAGCAAAGGTCCCATGTTTTCCCCAGATCTACGAGCATGACCTCTAAAACATGAAATGAAACATCATCCTCATTCAACAGATTGAGCTAGATGTGAGTATTCATTTATGTGAATAATTAATTGTAAAAGACACAGGGATTTTGAAAATCTTATTTTCATGTAATGATTTAAATTCTATACTAGACACCAATTTTACATAAAAATATGTTGTGTAGTAAGTTACTGGTATTACCACCATTACATATTTTTGTGGCTTTCTGGATTTTTCCAAGGTTAGAAACAGCTGATCAGCTCTGCCGCTACATTTTGTAAACCTTAATTCAGGAAACAGGGCACTTATGTCTATGTATATTCCAATTCTTACAACACTGATCGGGTCTTATAAAACATTTTTCTACAAACACCACATACAACTTCAGTATTCATTGTTGAGTTTTTCCTGGAGTTGTCTTTTTTTTTTTTTTTTTTTATTTCTCCACATTAAGAGGACAATATTGAATAAGAAAACTGTAATGAATTACAGACCAGACAGATGAAGAAAGAAAATTAAGTGAACCACTACAGAATTTATACTCCTTTATCCAACTTTTGTCTTTTATTTCAGGGGATATAAAATTCCCAACAGCTGTTTTATGCAGCACAGGAAGCTGCTTTTAAACAGTATATAACCTTGTTGCCTAACCAACTCTTCCACATTTCAGAATAATCCTTCACATCACCAAAACCTGAAGATTTACAATAATCAAGTGACAGTAGAGGAGTTTGTATCAGCAGCCAGAGGTGCACATTTCAACCAGTACAGACATAGTTAAGAGGAAGTCTTCGTTGTAAAGAAAAATAATGTGCATAATTCAGCAGCTATGCCATTCCACACACATATAATTAACAAGTCTTCAGCTCATTAGCAGGCTGTATAAAATACATATAATATGCTGTGCAAAACTGATTGAGAATAAAAAGCTCCTCATGCATTAAAATAAATTATTTAAATTGTTTTGAAAGATTCCTATCAGTAGCATTCAAGGATATGATTCCCAAACCTACTCGTGGCCCCAGCTTCTCCAGCCTGACGTTTTCACCAGATACCTTGCCACGCTCATTCCAGCACGGTACATTTGATCAGTGTCTGCTGAGGTTCTGCTCCAGCCCTGAGCGATGAACGGCACCAAGGCAGCACAAACAGCTGCCCCAGGTGCACACAGATTCCCTGAGGCACAGATTCCCTTGTTTAGGTTGTGTGGACTCAGACGGGGCCTTTTCAGGGAGCACCACTCTCAGTAGCCATCAGCATCTTCTCTTTACTTGTCCGTACATCAATTAATAACCTGCACGGTTCCAGGGCTGCTCCTCCCTCCTCCAGCCCCATCAAAAAGGGCCAGAGCTTGCAGCACCCCACGACACCAGCACTCGGGAGAGCCTGGCGCCATAAAAACGGGGCTCAGGGGATGGAACAGTTACTCCTGAGCTGCAGTGACACCTCCTGGCAGCAAACTGAGAAGGTCTTTTCCCACAGGGGGCTTTCTCCAGAAAACCCTGGAGGGTTTCAGCCCAAAGGCAACAATTACGGTGCTCTCTCTAGCCTGGCTCCAAAGGCACACTGCCCAGAACACAAAGCACAACCTCCTGATTTACAAGGGCTGATGACATTTTAGAAAGTGAGAGGCTAAGATACAGGAATATCAGCTCTAAGATCTCTAGATTTATTGTACCACACACTGGCCTTCCTTGAGTGCTTGGAAAAATTGCTGCAAAGGCCAATCAACTAGCAGCTTAATTCATACCATGAATCTTGCAAAGGTTTTCTCACTTCACTGTGAAGCCCTGTCTGTTTGCTAAGAGTTTATATCTCTGCCCTCCATGGATTCTTGACAAATATTGTAAGCATGATTTTGGTAGGAGGAATGTAAGTTAAGACAGAAGAAAAAAAAGTAGCTTAAGACTACCTATAACTCAAACATCATAATTGGTGTAGGCAACAAAGTCAATGTAAGTTGAAAATTTTGCAGAAAGAGAGAGACAACAATTGCTTACAAGCATTCTAAAAAAATTAAATATCTTAGTAGTGGAAGTAAAATTAATTATAGCAGTTTTGAACAGTGGACTTGGAGGCACAGGGACACCTCTGAACCTCAGCAAGATCCCCACATTGAAGATTCCTGCAGAACAGCTCAAATATTTATTTTCAAATGAGAATCAGACTCAAACGCATTTACTGCCTAAGTTTAGCTCGTTCAATGTTTTACACAGCAATCTGTGCTCCCCCCAGCCCTGACCAATCGCTATACAGAATTCTGAAGGATTTGATTGCTGTCATTATATTATCCCTGTTGTATTTTTTGTGCTTCCTTTATACAGTACAATTTTCTTTATGCTTACATAATAATAGAAAGCTGAATTTTTGCTTGTTTTCTTTTGTTGTTCTCTCCCCCCACACCAACCCTTCAGAGGCAATTACAACAATTTTAAGTACTTCGCATATGCTGCAAGGCAATCAAGAAAATTCATTTGACAAACTGGATTACAACTGTCTGCCAGAAAGCAAAGTGGTGAAAACATTTCCAACAATTTCTCAATGAGTCTGTCTGGTAGATGCTCAGAGCACAGTGAAGTAATGCATAAGGAAGAACAGTTATATACATTTAAAGTTTCAATAAAGCAAAAAGCCCCATGAAAATTATGTATTTCCTCTCATCCCACCCAAAGTTAAACTATAAAACTCTTTTAAACAACTGACAGCCTAACAAGGGCAATCCCCTTCTGCAAATAATTTCCATCTTCAGAAATTCCATACCCAGAGATCATGAGCTGAACCATGTGTGTGAACATTTCTACAAGGTAGAGTAATTGCAGAGCAGTGTTACTTCTCAGACTGCAGTACTCTCAGATTTAACTGCATTTTATCTTCACTCCAGCTTATTTTCAAGCAGGTAAATACCCACACACGTACCAACCTCTTCCACTCTCTGCACCCATCCACCACCCCTGTGGGTATTGCAGCCATCCTAGGCTGGATTGCTATGGAAATCGCTGCTGCCATCATTACCAGGTAATTTCTCCCCCCACCCATGCACTTGTAGACATGCCAGCTCTACGCCCACGGTGTAATGGCTTCTAGGGGACAGCCCCGTGCTTCAAGACAAAGTCACTCACAGGGACGCTGTGCACAGAAGGACAAGGTGGGAAATCTCCAACTACTTCACACGCAGGAGTCCTCCTAGCACTGGAGTGCTCCAGTTGTGTTAATTCACACTGCTTTTCTTATTTAACTGGCTTTCAAGCACAGACTCATCCCTGCAGGTCTGGGGATCTGCACACAGAATATTCCAGACTACCCATGGGGTGCCCAAGGCAGGACAGGAGCTGTGTTCCTGCCCAAAGCTGCCCAACATTCCCTGTTACAAATGTCATTACACTGACATTTTATATAAAGGCATTTTCTTTCCTTTCCTTTCACCTTTAAAATAAATTATTCATCAGTTATATACGATAAAGCAAGGGCCTTAGTTTGCTGTATGTAACTTGCTAAGAGGAAATGGGAATGCTTTAACAGGAACAAGTAATGTTTTCCTGGGAAAATCTCAAGGCTTTCCTGTATTGCTGAAAAGACAATTTGATCAAAGCAAAACTTGACATGTGATTAAACCAGAATAATTTTTAATTTGTCCTCATGACAGAGATCAATGCTTTGCATGGAAGAAGAAACGCTACTTTTAAAGTGTAGAAAATTCTCCATTGAGTTTAGGGTTAAACAGTTGTTTTCTCTGGAAATTCAGTATGTGTTCAACATATTTTATCTTACATATTCAGGGACATGGAAAAATCCTCTCCAGATTTATTTAGTTGTTTGTTTTTTGTTTTATATTTGGTGGATCTATCCAGGCAATGAGCAAGAAAAGCTTCTTTCCTCAAGCAGTTTGAAAAAAGAGTGGGATTTTGTCCATTTTCAAATAGGAAAAAGATTTGACTCACTGCTGGAAAAGGAGTGAGAGATCTAAGGAGGCAGTATAGAAAACATTAAGTTTTAGTTTAGAAAAAAATATGATTTGGATAATTTACTTTTTTATGACCATCCATATGCTGGGACTTTCCACTTTTTATGTTATTTTATGAAACAAAAAGTCACTTATTACTGCATTAAAATTTGCACTATAAACATACATTTTCATGCTAATATTGTTTATGTAATTTCTCATTTATAGCTGAGAAGTCTCATCTTGATCTTTTGCTTTGTGAAATAAATGGTTGATTTCCATTCCTACTGAAGGCAATTTTTCTTTTTAATTTTACAGCCTCACCTGCTCTTTGAATTATGGGAAAGTGAAAAAAGTAATACTTATTTGAAATGACAAAGTATAAGTGGGCCTCTCTCACCTCAACCCCAATTCAAAGATGCTGAACTTTATGATCTGACATTTTCAGGTTGGCTGTCTGATTCTCTACTGTGCATTTTCATTATATGCGAAGAACACACTATTTTCCCTACCACACACCAACAGACAACTGAGGTTAAAGCATTTTTAAAGCAGATTCTAAAAATTTGGTCAGTATTGGAATTGCAATAATATTTCCCATTATGATCTCGCAAGACACTACTAGTCATGAAAAAATGCAGGGCTGGACTACTTCTTCTTAGAGCAACTACAAAAAAGCCAAAATCTGTATTTCACCCTCTCCCAAAGACACTTGTAACACATATTGCAGACCAAAACTAAGCTTTGTAGAAGGGAATAGATCTTATTATTTTGAGCCTTGGAAGACTAGCATGGAAAAGGGGCAAGGCCATTGACTCAAGAAGACGGCTCTTTTGGGGACACAAGCAAACAGAAGTCATCAGCAATTGGTTCAGTAACCTTTTTAACAAACAAAATTAGGATCACACATGTCTCAGCCATTCTGTGCAATGGTTTGCTCTCACCCACAGGATGCAATTCTGCTGCTTTTCAGAACATGGATGTATCATCTGCTTTCATAGTAACACTACTTCTCAGGATGAACAAACCCTCTTCACAGAGAAAACTTCATGTGCACTGTTAATGGCATGAAAATTCAAGTTCAGAAACATAGTACCAGTTACAGATACATGCTACAGCTGGATACAGAAAATGTGTGCCGTCACATTGTCACAACTAGTTTTGAAGTGGGAGAAAAAGATGTAGGTGTAAAGAGATCTTAGAGCTAGTAAGCAAACCAAACAGTTGGAGTACAAGGAATTGGGTTCTTTGGATAGACTAAAAGAGACAGAAGTGGTGTATCAGCAGGAAACATAAGGATTAAGGAATACGAAATATTTCTGAGAACTGAAGGAATATGATCAAAATCAGGAGCCACAAAATAAAGGTAAAAGTGGACTTTGTAAAGGGAATTACAACCTAGCGGAACAGGCAGGGTGGATTCAGCAGAAGCTAACCTCACTGAAAAAGGTCAGAGATACTGAAAGGGGAGCTCCCGCTAGCGAAACAAAGTTAAGAATATGTAATTGAAGCTGCTTAAAAGTACTACTGCAAAACTGACAGGAACTCCTCCTGCTCTGGAAGAAAGGACTCAAAAGCTTCTCTTCCAAGTGGAGATCTCTCCTACTTAAGCTAAAGAAGCAGACCCTTGGCTAACAGCACCGTCAGCACTTGCTGCGTTTGCAGGCCTGCCACGGGAGCAGAACATGCTGAGAAATACAATGACTCTTCCTTGCCAAAGAAGGCTCATCTCAAACATCTGAATTGTATGATAAAGTCAAGTGATCTTCAGCTTACAAGGAAAGAAATAGTTGTTTTATGCCATCAAAAACAACCTCACCCAAAACCCCTCCCTCATTTTCTTGGTGAATAACATTCATTCCTAGCTGTGAGACACTGCCCAGTATCAGCCTTCAAAAATACTTCATCTTTCCTTCCCTTCCCTTCTCTTACTTTAATTAATAATTATGTTGAAGATTTGTCTGATTTTCTAGACATCATTTACATTAGTTCCCAATTAAGGTATCCACAATATCACCATAATTTGAGACACAGGCTTTTATCCTTTAAAACTTCCTGTACCTGCCATGCTTACTGACTGTTCCCTTGTCTCTAGAAGAGATGAGCATTAAGCCCTTTCTTGAAGGACCAACAATACTTGCCTACTTCAGATCAAACCTAGGACTGGCTTCACAACCTAGAGTTCCCAGAGATGTACACTTTTGCAATTTTCTGTTTCACAACAATATGTTCAAGGAGAAGCACCTGGAGTATCAGGAATAATCAATGTAGCTGTAGTACAGCACAGAAAACCAACAGATAAATTGGTATGTATTCTCCAGCCTATGTTTTATCATCTGCCATTAACACTGTCATTTATAAAAGGGTCTCTTGCATTTTGAATCCATTTGGGTTTGAGTTAATTTAAAAATACAGTGCCAAGGCAGGAATTAATTCCCAAGATAAAGGTATAAGAGACAGTATTTAAAAATAAATTAAAACCAGTTGTAAAGAGCAACAGAATTCAATAATAAATTTTCAATATCTCTCCCTGGTGAACAGCAGAGGATGTGATCCTCCCACTCCATCCACATCCCCAAAGGAACCACCCAGTTTTGCCTGACCCTAAGCACGCCAGCCCCAGTGCAGGAGCACAACGGGACACGTGAGGGGCCCCACCATCCATCCCTGGCTGTGACCACCACCTCTGCTGGGCTCTCATGGACCCAGGAGGAGGTGGGATCAAACTGAACTCCAAAGAGCCGCGTGTCTGAAAGAAATCCATTCCTGGAAAGTGACAGTCCGACAGTCCACAGCGTACAGTGCCAAGTATAGCCATGAAGCGAGGCATTCAAAAGCTGTCAATTGGTTTGGGCCCATAAATACAGACCCTTTCCAATGGCTCATTCTTGAACCCACAGAGAAGGAAGCAGCATTAAGAAAACAGTAACTGTGTTACAAATACCATGTTTAAGAAAGACTGAATTGTTAAAAAACAGACCAAGAAATCTTTTTTTTTTTTCATTTTAACACGTTAAGAAAAGCATTATTTATGCAAGATGTCCTTTAAAATTAGCACATTGCTCTTTTTGACCTCAGAAAAATTCAGCTGCCTTCTTTCTCAGACATTTAGTAAACCTGACCTTCTGCTGCAGATTATATACCCTTAACTCTTCCACAATCCAACAAAGAATGCTCCCTCCTGTGTAGCTTCCCCACACTTCCCAACAGAAAGTTCCATAACCTGGACACACGGAGGTATTTAAGCATAAATTTCCAAGACAGAGGAAAATCAACCAAAGATATGGAGCTAGGAGAGAACTAATTTCAGAACAATAGCTTTTTTCATTTATTTCTATTTTTACAATGACAACATAATCAGAAAACATGCAAATATGAGCATATAAATAAATCTCTATTTTGGGGTCCTGAGAAGTTTCAGCAATTGCTTGTAGCATAATGAATGTTAGTAATTCATTAGATTCTGTTTAGAAATGCAAAGCACACCACAACATCAGTGATGTTCTCTTTATCTTAACAAAAACACTACTACACTTAATGTTCTTCTGACAGAGCTAGCATGTTTTAAAAGATGTAATTCTTTTCTAGAATATAATGTTTTCAATGGTGTGTTCCTATTTGAATTAAATTAACTGTAGTAATGTCATATTTCAGGCAAGCCTCTGCTAATTATTCCAAAGAGCTTCAAAATCTTTACAGCATATTCACTGCATTTACATCTTCTCCACAAACTTACTGGTCTTGTTTATATAATTTTGCAAATGACAAGATGTGTAGGATAACGATCTAAATGAACTAAAAATTGTGTCATGGGCAGATCCTTCATAGATTTGCAATTTGTAGCTGTCAATCTTCCTACAGCTGCTAGATAACAAAACAACAGTTCTTTTCTTCATGCAGACAAATTCAATAAAGATTGGTAAGGGTTTTTTTCCAAAGGAAATCTCTGGTCCTCCACTGTCTATTAAACCTTTTGCTTAGACACATCCTAATTTCTTTCTTGTTTTTCTTAGGGAAAGGAAAGCATCATAGCAATTCTGTGTATTTTACCACCATATTTAACCAAATTTGACCAATGTGAAAAATGGGCGAGCTGATTGCTAAATATTTCGGTACAAGGAGAGAAGAGATGCAGAGACTTACAACTCACATCACACTGTAACTGGAGAGCACACAATGGCAGTAATCAAAATGATCATTAAAGGGAGCCAGTATGTTTTTATATCACCTTCTCAATCAAGACCTGCCTGAAATGGGCAAAGTTACAACAACATTTGAAAGTGAACACAAATAAGCAATAAAGGGAAAATAAGATCTTAGAGATTCAAAATTGTGAAATTAATAGGGGCGCTGTCTATAGGAGAGGGTTGTTTTTTTTCTTTTCCTTGGGATAAGGGCATAAACTGAACTATAGTTATAAATTCTCCTGAGAATTGGATCAGGGGCCAATATTCACAGTGACAGGAAAGAAAAGAAACCTAATCAAAAGAAAATCATTACAGAAAGAGAAATAAAAATAGAAAATTAAACTGCTACTGTTATAGAGAGTGGATAAATGGCTATATTGATGGATAATGGAAGCATTTTATTCAAGGTAAAAACCTTGCATTTAATTGAAAAATCATTATACGGTTTCGTCTTTCTTTAAGGAAAATATAAGTTTCCATAATCACAATGCTGGTCCCACATCATGGACTTCCCTTTGAAATCAAACTCTACGCTAGACAGAGGTGTTCACAGAATGTGTTGCTCCCGGGAGCTAGAAAACTCTAAGCCTCCACAGACTAATGCACTTAGCAATCCACCGAGGATCATCAAACAAAAAGCATGAAAGGCAGGCACATACATTCGGTCGGTCCACTGAGATTAGCACCCAACACCACCTGATGCACACAAGCAGTTTGGTGGCACGAGTTGTACCACTTCTTACATGAGATATTTTGAATCATTGCTACCCTGCCCAGCCAAAGAAATACACCTTTGTGGGTGCAGCGAACAAAGTGATCAGGACACAGACTCGTAAGAGAAAGGATGCTCTCATGTGCCTGTGCTCGGCGAGTCCCTGTCAGAGTGTATTCATTCGCCTCATACATCTCACTGATTACTCGAGATGCACATCTCTTATGATGGCAAAGGGGATTCATGAATATTGCGGAGAGAGACCTGTAACAGCACGGCCACTTCTGCTCCAAGACAATCAAGAGGTGATATCATTTAAAATGAAAAAACCTTTCCTCGCTCAACGAGTAAAAAGGTCTGATGATCCAGCTGGGAGCAAAACTGGGAAGAAGAAACACCTAAGAAGAATTAACGGGAACGGCAGCCCCGGCAGCGACGAGCTCGCAATCGCCCCAAGCGCCGGGCGGACAGACAGACACCCGTACCCCGGCGGCAGCCGCTAGGCTCGGGGCTCGCGAAAACACCCGCGGAATCAGCCCGACAGAGGCTCCCGGCAGAAGCTCCCGCCGCCCCCGCTCAGCCCCGGCCCAGCTCGGCCCCAGCTCGCCCCCAGGCTCGGGGGCCTCAGACAATGGGCGG
>VWZN01000056.1:1098675-1115998 GCA_013396955.1 Regulus satrapa
CCTACCCCAGGAGGGCTCCGCGGCCGCGGCTGGGCGCCCCGGCAGCTGCCCCCGCCACCTCCCGCGCGGCCCCAGCTGCTCTGAGAATGCTCCTCGGCAATCAATGCAGAAGTCATTCGACTCGGCTGCGGAGAAAGGTGGCAGGCAGAGATGTCCTCCGCACAGTAACTCTTTCGCTTTTCCTGCTCGGCAGCCCGGTGAAGTTTCCCGCGGCACACGGGCCGGTTCCCTGGGCTCACCTGGCTCCCGGGGACTGCCCGGTCCCGTCCGGGCGAGGAGCCGCCGCTCGCAGAGTGCCTCCGCTCCTCGTTATCACCTGCAGCAGAGTCAGAGCAGACAGCTCAGGGTCACTCCCGACGGGCTCCAAGCTCTCCAACAAAAGCCCCAGTTTTTGACTTTGATATGAAACGGAAAGCTTTCTTTGGGTTTGGGTCGTTGCAGATTTTGCATCCTAACTTTTCAGAACGCTCTCTCAGCCACCACCAGAAATAGCTGCCTTTGAATTTGAATAAATAAATAAATAAATTTAAGGTCATTTCTTTGCAGATTCCCGTTTTTTTGCTATTGCTTATCAAAGACCAGCATTCGTGGAGTTGCAACCAAATGTCTAATTTGAATGCTTTCTCATTTTTACTGAAAAATAAAGATCATTTGGTTACTCCTGACCTGGGTTCAGAAACCAAATATTCTCTTTGGAAAATAATGGAAACTAAAGCATATAGATGAGAAACTATTTTGCAGTTTATCTTCAAGCATATCTATTAAGGAAAACATCACAGCCTTCTCCAGGTACAGGCTCCTTTACAACTAAGGAATAGGTTTGCTACAGGGGAAAGTGATAGTTGAGTGGGGATGAGGACACTAGTATACACTGGATTTTTTGGGGGGTTGCTTTGGTTTTTTTTTTTTTTTGTTGTTGTTTTGTTTTGTTTTGTTTTTTTTTTTTTTTTTTGTTTGTTTGCAGACAGTCCTGGTAGTGCAAATTTTGTTTATCGGATTCTGCAACAGCAACTTGGTTTACGGCCATAAGCAAGGGAGCTGACTTTGATATCTTCTCTGAAATCCTCTTTCCTTCCTTTTCCATCAGAGGCAGGTGCAGGTCCAGTGCCACCGTCTTTGCCACGTGCTCCTCAGCCGAGCCCTGCCCAGCTGAGGGGCCGCTTGTCCCGCGGCCCCTGGCAGCCTGTTCCCCTCCCACTCTGCCGTGACAACCCCGTGTGCTGCCTCAGTCTGACACTGCCGATAGCTTGGGGGAGATTTGCCCTCAGTATTTTTGCTGCTTTAATTCCTGGTGGCATTTTTCATGTTTCCAAACCCCATTTCTTCATACTTTTCCAAACGAGCTGAAGCACTCAGGGTTCCTGTCCTGTCTTTGGTTTTGGGAGCGGACTCACTCTCGGCCATTATTTTGCAGCAGCATCTGATTTCTTTGTCACTGCGACCATGAACCAGCCCCTGCCAGAAGAACTGACCCGGTGGCAGTGATCGGGTGGCTGCCGAGGTGGAATGAGCCCGGCTCCCTCACGCAGCCGTGGCACCTCTCGGCCCGACCGCGGCTTACCTTGCTCGGCTGCCTTGCGGCCCTTGCTCCGTCCCGGGCGTCCCTCTCCCGGTGCGGAGCTGCGGGGCGGCCCGTGAGGCGAGCGGGGCTGTCCCGGCCGGACTCGCCCAGTGCCGGCCGGACTCACTCGCACAGTGCCGGATGGACTCGCCCAGTGCCGGCCGGACTCACTCGCCCAGTGCCGGATGGACTCGCCCAGTGCCGGCCGGACTCACTCGCCCAGTGCCGGCCGGTTCCCAGGGGCCCCCAGGCAGGGCTGAGCCCCTCGCAGAAGCTCAGGGCAGGAGGAAGTAGAAGGATCAGGATGAGGCAGCGAAGGCTCCGCTGACGGGAAAGGTGGTGGGGAGGGGACGGGCGACGGAGTATTTTTAAACTTTGTTTCCGACTCTGTTTAAAATTGGCAATAAATTAATGTTTCCCAAATCAAGTTTTGCCTATGGCGGTAACTGGTGCTCCTGGTTGTATCTCGACCCATGACATTTTCCCCTCGCTGTGTCCCCTGCCCTGTGGAGGAGGGCAGTGATGGAAAGGCCAGCTGGCTGGCGGGGCCAGCAGGAGAGGGCACAATCCTGTTCGGAGCACAGCAGCTCCAGCGCGGGCTGTTACGAACTTGTGTGGGTCGTGATGGTCCAGCACTGCCAGGGGGTCTTTTTCTGTCCATCCTGCCGTCACCATCTAGCTCCCGGCTGCCTTTCCCGTCTGCAGGGGGCATTGAGGGTACCGCGGTCAGATTTCTTGCGCTGAAACGCCCGTTTGGCAAGGAATCGTCCCATTTCACTGCAGTGCAACAGTCTGAACAGGGCACTTTGGCAGACAGCAGCACCTTTCAGTTTTTATTACAATACTTCTGAATGTCCTGGGGCCAGGTCAGCCTGTGTATTTGTATCCTATAGTCTGCTTTGTACAATTACTCTGTGACCACATGGGGCAGAAATCTCTATTCACTGTCAATCACTGTACTCTGCACTTCCCTTTCTGTCCCATACATGATCTCAGTTGAACATTCATTACTGGAAAAGAGAATGCTCCCCCTCTCTTTCTTCTTGACAATATCTGCTTCAAGTTGTGAGTATGTGTCTGTCTTATAAAATCAGTTATTAAATTGCCTGGAATTTTTGCTTAGTTCCCTTTAAACAAAATTATAGAATAATGGTGGGTGATTTTTTTTTTCAATGTACTAAATTCAACAAAGATGCAGTTTCACTTAGTCCCCTCAAATATTTAAGAGATTTGGATTATCTTTGCTGAAGAGTTTTTTGGCGTCATTTCATGAAAAGATTCACAAATGGGTCATTTTCATCAATCTTCCCTTTTCTAGCATCGTAAAGGCTGGGCAAATTCTGAAGCATGAAGGAGATTCAGGTCTTGTTCTGTTTTCTGCCTGAATGACTTTGAACTCTCACTGTCATCTACTAAGTTGTTATTTGGGGGTGCAAGGAAAGAGAAAAGAAGACTGTTTTCCTGCCAATAGTTTTTCAATATGTACAAATAACATTAACTAAAGCAGGAATTAGATCATAGTCTCCTCTCAGGTAAAAACCAGGAGATTAAAGTCCTGCTCATACTTCTCAGGCAACATTTATTTCCACATGGAGTTCAACAGTGCTCCAGCAAGAGAGGCAGGAGGAATCCTGTTTTGCAGCCTAGTGGAGGACACTGGTCCTGGATATGGGAATGTGGATATGAATCACTCACAAGAAAGGGAACTAAGCCCAGAGGACTATGATGTTTTTGACTCTTGTGGTGATACTCATCCTGGTAGCTTTCTTAAGGTTAGGATGGACAAAGAAATCGTCCAAAGTAGGGAAGCTTATTACCAGCTTTTCTCCACTCAGCCTTGTGCTCTCCCTTTTCTTAGTTAGCAATCACAGTACTTTGATGTCATAGCACTGCATTACTTTTTCCTTGCCCTTTCAATTTCCTAAAATAAAAGCTATTATCTGCATTGATCTTAATGCCCTGTTCCATTTATACAAAGTTCAGTGTAAACTAGAATGCCTTCTGGAAGCATCCATAGTTACTTGGCTGTGGAATTACTTACCACAGGATGGAGGAGACTTTGTCAGGTGACAGGAGAGCGTGTATAATTTAACATGATATAGTCATTCCTGAATGTTGGCAAAGCAGACGAGAACCCTCAGAGGCTGCTTGTGAGAAATGCTCCTCACCAGTAAGAGTTTCTGAGCCAATGCCAATGTCTCGTTTACCAAAAGGCTTTGTCAGCACTGTTTGGAGACAGATCCATCCCGTGCTGCTCTGACAGGTAACACCCCTTTGGAGATATGCCTGTTTCTTCTTCAGCTTTTTTCCTGGGGCTGCTGGAATAAGATGATCCCTATCAATGCTGCTGTCCTCGCTCTTTCAGTTTGAAGTACTTTTGATGGCACTAGTTGGGCAAATTGCTCTTTATGCTACACCGTTGCTCAGCAAGGTATTTCTGCCTGTCAGCTGTTACAGATGCTGAGAGATAATGTTGCTTGTTTCATATGTTTCTTATTAACAGCTTATTTTTGCTTACAGGACTCAGTACATATACTATCACCATCTCTCAGCTACATTTCTCTAGTGTAATATCTGTAATATTATCAATATTTCTGAGGCTCATGTTGCATCTGGTCCCATGATTCAGCTGAAATTGAATTGGTTTGTGATCTAATAACTCAATTGCAAATATAGCAGCCTTTTTTTCCTGCAGAGCATTTAAATCAAGAGCTTGTGAAGCAATTCAAGTCATATGGCAGATATCCTCTTACTCCTTGGGACTCTCACTTTTTCTTTTATTTTCTTTCTCTCTATTGGAGAGGCACTGAATTAATCTTCATGTCTCTGTCCCAGTCCTCCTACCTGGACTTCTATCTCTTAGATCCCAATCAGATTTTAGTGTTAATCATACAAATTATTTGATGTTTCAGTTGTGCCTACTTTACTGAGAATTTGTTTCAGAATCTACATAACAGCACATTTGGTTACACTTACCTGACATTTTAAAACAATCATATTCAAAATAACAACCACTATTTCACAGTTAGTTATTATTATTATGAATGGTTCATGAAAGCTCCTGTAGAGCAAGATAGAAATTAGGGATAGGTTGTACTGTATAGTGTTTGATATAAAAAGAGGTAAAAATACCCTACCTATATAGTAGGAATTGGAACTCAATTTTCAGTACAGCTCTTGCATCCATGAAACACTTCCCACTGCCAGAAATAGCAATATTTTCTCAGAATCTTTCAAAATATGTCACAGTTCAACTACTGTAAAGGCAACAGATACTTTAAAAAAGTGCATCACAAGGTTGTTCGCTTTGAAAGGCGGTGATTCAATTGCTGGATGCCTTTTTTTTCCAAGAGTAAAGAATACTGTTCAGTAAAAAAGAGCAAAGGGAGAAAACTAAGCCTGTTGAAGAAGAAAGTCAGAATCAAAATGATCCAAAAGGAATTATGTTCTTCATGCAAAAGAATGCCATGTGCATCCTGTTACCTTCCCATCTATTCTGTCAGAGAAATGCATGTGTACCATAGCAACAAGCACATTTCATAAAGCTTATATGTGTTAAATCATTAAACTGAAGATCACTTACTTTCTCTGAATTGGAAAGCAGCATTTTTGTTGTTCTTTCAAGCAATAGTTAATAAAATATTCATAAACTACTCATAAATGGTTAAACATGCTGAAGGCTTGAACTTTTACATAGTTTTTTTCATGTTTCCTAATACATGTGCAGAAAGATTTCTTTAAAGTAAATACTGTTCTTCAAACATGTCTTAATGTGATTTTTTGCACACAAAACACAAAGACAAATGCAGTAATGTCAAGAATTTGACTGCATAGCATAATTGATATTCCCACTTCCCCACCTTTAACCCTTCTAAGTGGACAACACGGTTTTCTTTCTCATAAGATAAATTATTGTCTGCCGAAACAGTTCCTTAAATCTCTGAACAATTATATTTGATTATCTGTAATGTTATATTTTCAAATTATGAAAGAATACTGTGGCTTGCTAATTTTTCTGTGCCATCATTCTTTAATGAAATCCAAAATGACCAGTAAAAGAGTTCAAATAAATTGCAGATTTTCAAAATATGAGATTAAGTTCTATTTACACATTTATTTTCCTGCCCTGTAAATTCAAATGCATTGTGTTTGTTGAAGTAATGAGCGTTAAATTAAAAATCTTGGCACACCCTCTAGGGAATTCAGCTCTTCACAAACCTCAATCCAAGTAAGAGCTTGTAAAGGTATTCAGTATGACAGCAGGGACAAGAATCCATGATTTGCTGCAATTCCAAACTTCCTTTCTTACCATCTATCTTCAACCAAAGAAGTACTCACACAGTGACCATCTGCAGAAAGCCCCATTCCATATGATTTACCAGCGGGAATAAAAAGAGGGAAGCAATACGTGATGCTTCCAGACTGAGGCTGAACAATCAGGAGTAAACAAGAGTTAACAGAGGGTCCTAAATCAGCTTTAATGGCGAAGAGGTTTTCCAGGAGAGTGTGCACCCAGCCATCCCTGTGAGTGCTAAACTCACACGGATCACTGAGGCTGCCAGCCCAGCACGGACCCCATCGACTCCTGCTTGGACACGGTCCCCACGGCAGAAACAGCCCCAGTGGCCAGACAGGGCAGAATCCACAGGAACTTTATTGGTTTCATGAAACTGCATACCCTGTAGAGTAAAACAGAAATTAGGGAGAGGTTATACTGTATAATGTTTGATTGCTAGGAAGGGCTGTGGAAAGTGATTTTAAAGGAATGTAATATTTTTTTGTCAAAGAAAGGTTAAGACACAGGGAATTTGATAATATTTTCTGAAGTGACAGATCACAGAAATGGATATGTACAGGAATACATTCTATTTATATATATTTAAAACATCAGCAAAGAATTTGTGATCAATGACTAGGCTTAGTTTTTCTCTCCACAATAATTGATAAAGAATAAATGGCAAAGAGGATGTCACAATCAGTTCAAGCAATTGCAAACCAAATTTTATAAAAATAATTTATACTGCAAATTCTTTCCCAAGCCTACTTAGAGGATTAATAGTAGCTTACAAAGTATTTAGTACAGGTACACAGAAACACCATAGACTGAAGTTCTCAGCTTCAGCTAAAATTTGCCCTTTGATAAGTGAATTACACTGTAAATCTATATTTTTATTTTTGTTGTTGTTATTGTCTAAACAACTATAAATTGTTGCTTTCGAATATGTTGCACTAAGTAACCAACTTTCTGAGGGGATGATATTTATGTGTGAATAGGGTGGTAATTCTTTGTGTGCAGAAAGTGATTTCACATAAAAATGTAAGATGAGCTGATATTCACCTGTTCTGGTGAGTTTCCATTGATAAGGGTAACAGCAACAGTAACCTGAGCTTGGACAACTAATTTGTGTGGTCGTTCTAGCCTGCAAAAGGGCTGAGACCTGCAAATCAAGGATTGATATTTAAAGTCTTCTCTTCGTCCCCAGGAGAGTTGTAGCTGTACTTGAGATCCTGAGGTCTTGCCCTCAGTTAGCTTGCCTGAGAAATTATCCTTGGATTACCTTGGATCATTGATTCCACTAATGAATGGGCAGTAGACATTATCTACTGCCAGATTTAAGATTTAACTGAACAGTTACAAGCAAGTATGAGTCTTGCAAACGGCCATACGACACTCTTTAATGAGCAGCTAATATTTCTGTTGAGCAGGAAATGTAGATTACTCTTCTCAAAGAGACACTGCTTGTAACTTTACCTTTTCTACTAAGTCTTTCTTCTAAAGCATAAATATTCCAGTTTCAGATTGGTAATAAAATGCTGGATAAAAATTAGTACCCTTAGAAGATCTGTTTCTCCTTAACAGCTGTTTAAAAATCTAGTATTTGCTGTATTAATCCACACAAAAGATTTAAAAAATGGCCTACTGCAGGCTCTGCTTTTGTGTGCTTGGAAGAATGAATTATGAATGATTGCATCATTTACATTCTAAGTTTAGTTTTCAAGTATGGTTGATTTTGCTTAAATGAGAATCCTGTAGCTATTTAGCAATTAGGACTGATAGTTCTATGAAGTTTTTAATTGGTCCCCAAACAGGTGTTTCCTTTCTTCTTGAAAAAAATCAGGTATATTTTTGCCCTGCTGCATGTAAGCTCATGGAAATTTCCTGAATATAAAAGCATACAGTATTTATAACAACCTTCTATTACAAAATAAAAAAATATCCTTTGGTTTATGCACCTAGTCCACTAATGCATTGAATTTGAGGTTCAGTCAGGCATCATTTTGTAACAGTGCTCTGCACCCTTGACCATGAACACAGTCACCAACAACTGCATTTTCTCACTATAGATGGTCTGATAATATTTTATGGCAGTCTCTATAATGAGTGTTCCAAATAATAATTGTGGATAAATTAGATATATAATGCTGGCTTTCAATATAGATGGTGTCCATTAAATATAGAGAGAATATTTTGGATGTATTGGAAATAAACCTGTTACTGCCTATAGAAATCAGGTATCATTTACATTGACTGAGTGACAATACTTGAAAGGGTGGCTCCTTTGAAGATCCTGTGAATTGTCTTAGCTGTCTTATCTCAGCTCTTTGTCTCTACTTTGAAAATGGCAGCAGCTGGCAATCATTTATCATATTTGATTGTTCTCCAATGATCTGAGCTCAGACAAGTTACCTTATCATTGATGCAAGCAATTTTTATGTAAAGTACCAATATTGACTATGAGAGATCTGATGGCAGTTTTAAAACATTTCTGCAATAACAGCCTTCTCACTGTATTTAAGCATCCTGTCTCTTAGATACTGTGGATGAATGTGACACTGCTGCTATATGTTCTAAGTACCCACTTCTAATGGTGACAACATCTCTTCTTCAAAATGGTAATTGCCTAGTGCTAACTATCTTTATAACTTATGACCACCTTGGGAAAAATACTCCTCTAAAATTGCACACGTGTTTGGTTAGAAATACGTAATTAACTAGTTACCTTGTTGGAATTAATTTAGGGTGGAATCATGGAATCACAGAGTTGTTTAGGTTGGAAGAGACCTCTGAGATCACGGAGTCCATCCATTAGCACCGCCAAGTCCACAACTGAACCATGTCCCTAAGTGCCACATGTACGTGACATTTTTACACCTTCAGGGATGACAACCCCAACACTTGCCTGGATAGCCTGTTCAAATGCTTGACAACCCTTTCAGTGAAGAATCTTTCCCCTGATGTCCCATCTGAACCTCTCCTGGTGCAGCTTTAGGTCATTTCCTCTCATCCTGTCACTTGTTACTTGGGAAAAGAGACTGAGCCCCACCTCTCAGGGGGTTGTAGGGAAGGAAAAGGTCTCCTCTGAGCCTCGTGGGCAGAGTCTGCCAGCTCTCCCAGCTGCTCCTCGTTCACTGCAGTGAGTATTGAGACATGGAAACCCACAGAGGGAGAGTCAGGGGTGAACTCAGAGAATTAGCCACTGGAGTTAAAAAGCTAAAAACCACAGGCCCATTTATCCCCAAGAAGGAGGAAGAATTGATGAAATCTAGGCACTTGACATGAACCAAACTCATCTTTCTTTGTAAAGTGTCTTTTTGAAGAGGTTTGAGGCTCAGATCTGGTCAGCACAATACTACACCATCACAGAATTTAAATGAACAAAAGAATTTGGCACAACTGTTAGATTATGTTTCATTATTGACAGTCTTTTTAATTGGAGAGTAACAGTTTCAGAAAAACATGTAGGAAGCAGTTACTTTCTATGAAAAAACTAAAAATGTTTTCTGTCCTAAAAATGACAGTTCCTTTTCCACTTGTTTTATTTGAAATTTGAGCGCTTTGGATTAAAAAATAGATTTCAAAAATCAAATTTTGCTACAGATAATTTTGATTTGTTGAAGCCAATTTAACAGTCACATATGGCCTTCTCTAAAATCCTTCACAGTCCCCAGAGAGGCTCCAGAGATGATTAAACTCCATCTATCTGTGCTCGGCCTTGAGTGCCACACTGCTTTTCTCCCTTTTTTTTTTTTTTTTTTCTGTGTTTGTGACTGATTGTTAACTAAATTGTTGATACCTTCAATCAAGGCAGAATGGTGTTTGAGGCACAAATGTCTTATAGCTCTTGATATGACAAATACTTTGCTGAAACAGTATAGAAAGAGTTTGCAATATTTTGATGGAGCAGAAGGTAGCAACATTTTTAAAATGTGAGTTGTGCATTGTTGAGAGATAGAGAGTGAAAGAGTGAAGAGTGTAAACTCCAGATTTCAATATTTATCAACAAACCTTTAAACCTACTACAACAGATTCCACTGATTTTGCAGAGCTGGAGGTGGAGTACACCCTCTTATTCTCCACAGGCCAACGTGAGTCAAACTCCAAATCCTCTGGGAGAAATAAATGCATAAATGTTAGAAGCAATAGTTAGAAGCAAATGTTAGAAGCCCAACTCCTCTGCAAGAGGAACGGCCCCATGGTACCAACAAAAAAGTTGTAAGATTTGAGAAAGTTGACCTCAGAGGGGGTGCACAGTGCTACAAAGGAGCTGTCACTCGAAAACTGAGTGTGAATGATTTGCAGGATTTCTTGGCTTTAGTATCACATTGAGACACTAGACACCCCCTCCCTTTCTAAATCATGAAAATGCTACTAATAAACACACAGAAATCTTAATGGGTTACTGAGGATTTTGGTTAAGATTTCAGTATTATTTCATAATAAATAAGGATTTATTATGTAAATGACTGTATACAAGCAAAATTAATTAGACGTTTCATGTATTTTATAAGAAACAAAAAACTGCTTTTTCACTTTCAGAAGAAAACAGGTAGTAGCTGGTTTACAACACAAGTCTCACCACATAGCAACAAAAGAACTTATATCAGCCCAGACAGTCATTCTCTATTTCCTTACAATATTTGTGAAGAAAAAACAATGTGCCAGGCAAGGCTTCAAGCAGAGGAATTACCCACAAGATGTTTTACCAATTGAAGTAGGAAAAGCTTTTGAAAGGGAACCAAAATAAGGGATAGCAAAAACAATTAGATATGCAGCACACTGAATTCAGAAAGTGCCAGCAGGTGACATGCAGTTCTGCAGTTCTGGAAAAACACATTTGTCAGATTTATTTATTTATTTACTTCACAGGTTTGTTTTTTTGGGTTTTTTTTCTAAAGCAAAATTGCTTGGCAAAGCTTTTAAAAGCAACTGAGCCTTTCACTAATAGCTTTATGTGCATCTAATGAAGAAACTGAAAATATGTTGGATGACAGAGATGAAGGGCACTCGAATTCAAAGAAAGTGCTCTCTTTTGTGATTACAGCTTCTGTGTTCTCTCTGTAACCTGGGACCAGGTGTCCAAACCGTTAGCAAGTGTATAACATCCATCCTGCTGAAGCCAACGGTCTTTCCTCTACACCACCCTCTTGCCACAACTTCCCCAGTACCTCCTTTTATCCCTCCAACTTTCAAAACAGTGAAAGGGGAAGGTAGTATTTTGTATTTTTCATATAGACTGCTGGTGTTTCAAAGGCATGAGGAGAAATGCACTTCAAAATATTCATAGCAAGTAAACTAGGACACAATGAACCCCTGTCCCTTCCCTGCTAGTCTCCTGTTTACAATTAAAGCATTCAAGGTTTCTGACAAATTCTGTTGTCTGTTGAAAATAATAATACAAATGATGCAGATGTTATTAGGTAGATTTGATTAGCTGTGAGTGTCAGAGATTTCCAAGTTTTAGTAGAAGATTCTGCTCATTTGAGTCCATCAAGAAATCAGCTATTTTGACCTAAGGATGTGGTCACTTCTAATGATTGTTCCCTTTGCCTTAATAACTCCTTGCCAATGGAAGTGAATGGGTCAGAAAATAGTCTTTTCTACTCCTGCCATTTGCTGCTGTGTCCAAGTGCCCTACAGAGCTGTGACTGCCCTGCTAATGCCTCCTGCTTGCTAATGGGTTTTCCGAGGGCTTTCTTGCATGGCCTCTTTTCGTGACACCAGTCAGTCTGCCCAGTTTGACAGCTCTGGGTGAGTGTTTGTGTCCTGGCATCTGACAAACACACTCTGCATCTACCAAGTGTGCTCTTCATACTGATGGAGACAGGCTGCAGGCGGGTGATTTTGATTTCTCATCTCTTCATGTTGATTAAAGGTGTATTTATCCAGAATCAGAATCTCTTCTAGACGTTTAGTCTCCAGGGTGTCTGATTTTACATTTTGAGTAGCTCCAGCTCTCCAGCCATATGTTAGCACCAAGACTGCACTGGAGTTTAAAACTCTCAGTCTTGTTGTACTGCTGGATGATTCTCACTTTTTCATATTTTACTAGATTTCTATTTTCTGCTACAAGCATATTTCCTATTTGTAATATGATTCCTCTGGAATTCTTTGTTAATAGCATGCCTATTAAGGCATGTTGCCTTCCTCTTTTGCCTGACATCTGAGCTCGAAGGATTTTGATTTGGCATCAGTGATTTCAAGTTGCTTGACTGTCCTTTTTGATTAATTTTATGTGTCTTCTCTCATAAACTGACCTAAAGGGTGATAGTGGTTTAATGGCCATGACTTTCCTACCAATAGAGAAAATAATCACTATCAGTCAGTTTCTCATAAGAGTTTGGGCCCACAATTGCTCTGGGCAAGAGAAACATTGGGTTTTCTTTAATCTGATGAAAATCTCAGGTGTAACAGAATTTAGGACTATGAAGATATGAATCTGAACACACACTGCAGAGAGCCCATGAAGAGACTGCTAAGGATATACCGTGAGCAGGACGTGCTTCCTGTCGGAGCTTTCAGCCCTCACTCCAAGACAGCTGTCTCTTCTGGGAAGAAATGTCAAAACTGCAGAGAAACCGTCGAACCCTGCATACACCTGTGCACTCTGTTCACCTGAATTCAAGCACCTTTTGGCATTCTCCCATTTGGGAGATTATCTACATTGGCCAGAAAAAACATTTAAACAATCAATCACTATATACATTAGCAGTGGAAATACAGTGTATAATCCCAGGTTGCTGGGACTGATGAGCATTTCTTGTGCTCATCCTGTGTACTTCCACCTCACCAGCTTCATGCCAACACAGACAAGGATCCCTTCTTCATGAACAAACCTCATGTTTTAGTTTGGTTCCCTGATAGACCTTTTTTTCTGCAAGAAGTCAATCTTCTCCAGCCACAGTTAAGTCTTTTGTTAGTCTGTCATGGGATTTTCCATTAACACAAAGCAAGTTTTGTAGGTTCACAGCCACAGCAAAAATAGCAAAACTTATGGTTTTGGTGTTAACCTTTAACTCAGCTTTGCAAAGAGATGGCAATCAGGAGTTATTATTTTCCTTCAGATGGAGACATCTCACTACTAAGCTCAAATTCTCACAGGATGACTCCATATTTGCTGAAATACTTCCCAATATATGTCCTTCCTCAATTCATGTCTGGACAAGTCTGTAATGCATACTTATATCTTAACAAATCGTCCTTAACAAATATAAGGGCACATCAGAGCTTTTTACTTTCCACTCTCTGCTCAGGGAGTCCTAGCACTGATCTTCACACCAGAGGATGCAGACTGGGCCAGGATCAGCCTCTGGAAGAAGAAGGCTCCTTGCCTGCTGCCCTGTTCATGCACAGCAAACTGATCCGGGGCACTGCATTTCTTACATGGTCCTGTGGCTTCACTTTCAACTATGATTTCAATATGGGACTCAACAGAGTTGAACATTTTAAAAAGCGATGGTGAAAAATCAGCCAAATATTATTAAACAGAAGGAGGGGGAAAAAATGAGCTTGAATACCTGACTCATAACTAATAGGATTCTTCACCCATTGTATTTAGAGTAATTATCTTTGAAATGCCTGGGGAATTGAAGGAAGATTTTTTTCACCTGATATGACAGATGATGTGCTAGGTGCTATAATGCTTTTCCTATAAGCTACACATTTCTGAGGTCTCCCACAGATATTCTACCAATCATTCCTCAGTCTATTTAACCTTCATTAGTGCAGTCATGACCCCTCCAGAAAGTAGAAGAGATTCAAGAAAATAGTTTAATCTTAATTTTATGAATGAATTTAGTTGGGGAATCTTTTATCAGACAATAATATTTTTTGTGAAGAGCACTGCTAGGCAGAGCTGGCACCATAAAAGAATACTGTGCTGTATTTTCAATTTTATTAGTGATTCTCTGTGAAATACTGGAAAATTAGTTAAAAAACCCGTGAAAGGTAACGACATTAGCATCTGTTGGTGAATAGCATATAGAATTTTTTGTTTTTTAATAACTTGTAAAAGGAAGGTTTAGAACTTTTGGCAAGATCAGTATCTGCTGCATTAATCAAACTTAGTCAAAAGGCAAATCTAAAATTCTGCTATGATTGCCATAAATTACCTCAGATGTATAGAGATGTAAATCAGAACTGAATCAGTTTATTACATATTATTCCTGCTTTGTTACACAATTTTCAAGCATTTTTCAAGCTCTTCTTTATAAATCTTTGTAGATCCTTTGTAGGTACCTGTCAGCTCCTGACTATAGTGTGTCCCTTGGACATCTCAATACAACAAATGAGATACCAATTCCTAGTAGGTAGAAGTCAGTACAACATTTTGTCTGGTTACTTACATACATATAGAAAGCCCTTCTGTATTCCAGATGTTTAAGCATATGGGAAAAAAAAGACTTGGTGAATTGGAATCTTTTAATGTAATTTTTCTGTGACAAGCTCTCCAGATGTCTGCTTCACTGGGGATTTTCTAGCTTCCTGAACTGTCATTCACAGACCTGTCTCCACCAGCAAAGCCAGTGCTGAACATGATGTTTCTGATACTGGGTAGGAAGGGGGTGGGAAATGAGCTGTGTGCTTGTGCTGCATCTTACCCTGCTGATGGGCAGCCTCCAAATGTAGGGACCTCCCATTCAGAGAACACAGCAAAGAGAGAATTGCCTGTGCTCTGTTTCTGAAGTAACATTGTGTTTTGAAATGTAAAGTCTTTATTTGATTCTTGAGCTTTTGCTGATGTTCTAGAAAATATTGGGTAAAAGGTTATTCTCAGTAGACTCAGACTTTTATGTCTAGCTTCATCAATATTAATTCAGATCTATACCTGATTTTCTGGTACTTATTATTATCCAGAGTAATAATTTTATTACCAATATTAATAATAATAGACACAGTTCTATACACAGCAGGTCTCCTACATGCATGTTCATCCATTTTATCAAGATAGCTAAAACTTTTCTTTAGAAAATTAAGAAGATTTTATTTGAATTTTTGTTTTGTGCTTCCTAGAGAAATCTGCTCTAGTTTTTCTCTTGAACATTTCTGCTCTGGACCCTCATATATTTAATGAGATTTATTTAGAAACTGATTTAGACAGTTTTCATAAGTTGGGTCTTTTTAGAGAAGGTTTTTGAGAAAGCTTGAATTCTTCTATCTCTGTAAATTCTTCTTCATTACTGAATCCTTCCTTTTGCTCTGCCTAGAGTAAGATTTTAGCTAAAAATGGTGTTTTGATGTACAGGCTGTCTTGCTATTTCTTTTGAATACAATATTACTGGGATTCATATTTGAAAAAAAGACCCCATGCCAAACCTGCTAAGACTCATGTGATAATGCCACCTTCCTCAGAATTAACAGAAAGCCAAGCCATTGATTCATTCAGCATATCCTTGCCTAGCAGACAATGCACAAAACTGGCTCCTCTCTTTGTCCTTCCAAACCAGACTGTTCTGGGCAGGTTCTTTTCTCCCTTTCTGAAATGAAGTCTTTCCTTTTGAATGGTGCCTGACAGACAGCCCTGGAAGCTCCATTTTTCTGTACACAGACACCAACCTGGCAGTCAAAGTTTGCAGTGAGAGATTTCCCTTCGGGGCCCATGCTCTGAGCCCACCCTGGGTCAGGAGCATTCTCCAGTCTGGACCAAGCACTGCTTCAGTTTGCAAATCACTGTGTGCCTGATGAATCTGACCGCTGAAATGCAACTAGTATCAACTCCATTAATTTTTATGATGGAACGAGAGTATCCCAGGAACTATGTCTAAACTATCAGTTTATTCACAGAGAGCTGGGCATGGTTTTTCTGTTATGCTTAACATCCTTCCAATCTAAGCCCGACCTTTGGCATAGTATTTCTATGTGAGTAATTCCCCTGGAAAACAAAAAATATAATTTACCATCTCTTTGTTCTGTGCAACCAAAAACCACATTTTTACTCTATTTTGATGATTTTGATATAGAATTGTATCTCAAATAAGGGCATTTATGCACCTACAGCAATTCTGGGCTCATATGGACTCATTTTCTTGTCTCTTCTCAAAGGCTGTTATACAGCCAGAAGCTCATTTTAGACCCCTGGTAAAAGAGAGTTCATACAACCAAGGGTCACATCCCCTTTAATACTGCTGGTTTTCAGGTGCCTCTGTGTGCACTAGATGCCCTAGGTTTAATTCATCTCTTTGGAGACCTACACAACCAGTTCTTACTGAGAAGTACCTTTCTTTCTCAAAGAGTGAAAGCAAAGCACCTGTGAGATTCAGTAAAAATTAATGAAAAGCAGACATCCAAATCCGACCTCAGTAGTGAAGCAAAGCAGAAAAGCTTTTTGGAAAAAAAAAAAAAAAAAAAGGGAGTTGAAAACAAGGAGAACCGTGCTAAAACTTCCCTTCACCAGATCACAGCAAGAGGCATTATAAACTTTTATTGCCTTGTTAGCAATGAACCAAACGTGTGACTGTTTCCTACCTGCTGCTGCAGTCTCTCTGCTGGAAGGAATGACCAGGATCCATGAGCCCCTGGCCAGCTCCTGTGGTACCTGTGGCCTGGATCACAGCCTCTGTCTGCAGACAGTAAAAAACTGCATGCTGTCATGGTCAATTTACAGTTACCAAATCCTTAAGTAAAAATCTATACAGCAAAAGTAGATCTATTATTAAATATAATGAATGGCATTATCTCATAAACTGCGCAAGGAAGAATTTAAATCTCATATTTCTGTATCCAGATCTTTATTACTATTTTGGGAAGAGTTGAAAGCTACAAGTTTCCTACTGCCTGTGGTCTTTTAATCCTCTTATTCCCAAGTCACTCACTACAGCATCAAAATACCATAAATCTAATGAGGTGAGTTTTATGTCCTTGCAGTAACAAATCCTAAAAGCAGGAGGCACACTTGTTGCTCACACACCCCCCTTAAGCTTTTTTCCGAGCCTGTTCCCCTATTCCTAAATGCAGACCAGCTCTCTTCATCTTCCTACCGTTAAACGCATCACAAGGTGGGCAGATGGCTGCAAAATTCAACTACATTACAAAGCAAATATGTCTGTTGTGGCCACAGGGAGAGAAAGAGCCATGTTAAAACTATCAATTTCATTTATTCATTCACTTTTGGGTTAAGATGGGGTTTATGAATTAGGCTCCTGAGACAAGTCAAACAGCATGGAGACTTTAAGGTGCTATGGGCATGCAGGGTTGTTTGAACCCTTTGGGTTCGGAACAATTACTGCAGAAGGCTATTCATTTTGTAGCATGCTTTGTGCTGAACTGCAGATGTCATAAAAAAAAAAGAACTTGAGATAAGGAGCTTCCTTTTTTTGGGGTGCACAATGCAAGGCAAAGCAGCTCCCCTGGGGTACCAGCATAACTGGGATGTACTTTAAAACAACACATTGGAACTGCTCCAGATAAAGGCCTGCAAATGTTATCACTTTAATTTCAAAATCAGTTGCATTTTACTACTAAGGAAACAAAGAGCATCACCTTAG